>CM026563.1:43262944-43650453 GCA_015143295.1 Tetracentron sinense
GGGGCACTCAAGAGCCTTTCGGAACATGAACAACGAGAAAAAAATCTGCAATTTTTAATGGGTCTAAATGATACATATTCCGCAATCCGAGGGCAGATTCTTGTCATGGACCCGTTGCCCTCTTTGAACAAAACTTATTCTCTTGTTCTTCAAGAGGAAAGGCAACGGGAAATCACCATCAGCACTAACAATGTTGATGCATCCGCTCTTCTTGCTAATGCTGCCAGCACTGGAGGAAAACGGCGAGAACGCCCTACTTGTGAAAATTGTAGATGGGTTGGTCATACTAAGGCCAAGTGTTACAAATTGCACGGTTACCCACCGGGCCACCGACTTCACAAAACTGGACGCCCTACTTCCAAGCAGAATTCAAGCAATGATGATTTTTCTCGAGTGCCTCCAATTGAATCTGTTGTACCATCTTTTACACCTGA
Organism: Tetracentron sinense; assembly: GCA_015143295.1. NCBI lineage: Eukaryota > Viridiplantae > Streptophyta > Magnoliopsida > Trochodendrales > Trochodendraceae > Tetracentron > Tetracentron sinense. The sequence continues at coordinate 43,263,379 of CM026563.1, forward strand.
GCAAAACCAATTGTCTCATTACGTAGAGAAGAAGAGAATAAATAGTATGTTTACAAGAGGTTTCTTGAATCCTTGCTCATTGGACTTTCCTATTTACAAGAGGATCCTTGATCCTTGCCCATTAGACTTTCCCATTTACAAGAGGATCCTTGCCCATTGACTTTCCTATTTGGCTAATTGTGTAGCTGTACATAGTTAAGATACAAGATTCAAAATTCAAAAGCTATAACCTTCCTAATAATAATAAAAGATGATTTCTTAGGAGATACAGAGATGAAGAGATGGGGACATGGAGAAAACAGACTGCTTTGGCACAGAACTTCAGCCATGGAGATCAAACATCAAAGCTGTTTTGCTTCTTTTAACAGGGAATAAAAAAGAGGTTCAAAAGAACCCAACACCCAATGAAATGATTTCAGAGACTGGAAGAGAAAGAAAGAGGAACAAGGCCTTCCTTTATCTTCAGGTAAAAGGGCAGTTAGGAAATTGTTAATAAAAATTAAAAAGAAACTGAGGAACAGAAAGTGTTTGATTTCATGTATGGCTTAATATAGTATGCATGATTCATCACGGTTGATTCAACGATCAACAGTTGATGGAAATGATTCGCACCAGGTGCCTCTTATCCACAAAAAAAAAAAAAAAAAAACAGTTGTAGATATAAATCGTACTCTGCCCTCATAAAGCCCCTTTGAGCTAAGATTAGCAAGTTTTAATCTTGCGGTTATATTTTATTATAAAAATCAAAATCAAACACTTTAACCTTAAAAATTAATAAAATGGTTAAAGGAAGCAGAATATGACACGTGGCACAAAAGGGGAACAGTAACTAATATCCTTGAGGAGGAGGTGAATATTTTCGGTACTTTCCTATTTGATCGAATAAACCACACCCAATGAGCAAGGTTGGCTTTTTTATGCACCTTTCTTTTATCCTATCCTAATCCTAAATAAAAGAAACTAGTGTTGACCAAAACAAAAAAAAAAAAAGGGTAGATGTGGATTCAGATGCTGGACTATGTGGTTTATTAACTTATGGCGGTATAAGCTTCATAAACGACTGGGTTCTTGGAAGGTAATGAATATGATTCGGATAAATGGGAGACCCTTTGCCAACTCCCAAGTAATTATTACTATTAAGCATTATAAATAAAGGAAAATAATCACCTAATCGGTGGGTGACACGAGGAAGGGTGTCTCGAACTCACTTTTTCCTACCACGTGTCCCCCGTTTTAATTCCTTTAAACTGTGATTAAGATTCACTCACCCCTAATGGTTCTCCCATCTTTTTAGAAAAAAAAAAAATTGAACCCAAGTTCATGGCAGTTGAAAGGGTGGCTTTGTGAGAGCTGCTAATCTCTTGATCTTTAACTGCGATTAATGACACCGCCAGTCGGTCTCGGTAGCAGTCAAGTCACCAGCACCGCTAATCTCTTGATCTTTCCCTCTCATCCTCTGGAAGGATCCCAAAGCTCCCCTACTTCAGGTGCACTCTCTCTCTCTCTTTTGTCCGTGACTCTGTTTAAAAGCCTTTTATTTTTACTCTTCAACTGGTTTAACGTTTTGAGCTAACTGTAGCTTCCTCCAACTCCTGTAAAAAGAGTCTTTATTAAGCAAGGGCGAGTAAGAAAGAGCAAAAATCTGAAACCGGAGATTGCAAAGGAAGGTATGACATCTCAATGCTCTCATCTTCCAGGAAAAGATGAAAAAGATTAATCTTCTATGCATATTTTAATCTCCTAATTGTATGACTTCTGTAAATTCATTGCTTATTGATAGGTGATATGAGTTGGTATCGTGAGGCACCCAATGTCGAGCAATCTTAGAAGCATCTGGAATAACAAATCAAGGTACGCAAGAGGAAGAGGAATGCTAGCCAAAGTATCAGATTTTGAATTTTTTTACAAATTCTCAAGGTGGCTGCAAAACGTGTTGTGATTCCTTCAACAAGTTAAAGAAAGATTTTCTTTTTCAAATATTTGAGTTATGGCCTCAACCAATTCTAACTATAGGTAACTTGAAAAAGTTTTGGTACATGTCATCACCATCTTGAGACTTTGGAAACTTGCGACAGGGCTAAGCATTTCTCAGGTCTACCCAATGATCAGAAGAAGCTCAGATACCCGTGTGCTACTAATGGTTGTTAAGTTGACTTCACAGGACTACTAGTTGGGCGGATACGTGCAAGGCACGTACAGAGTTGTAAAATAGTGGGGCATAGAGGAAACTTGGCAACAAGGGTGGAGAAAAGAGGGTGAAATTAGAGTAATTTCTTATTTTTATTATATTAAAAAGGGAGAGATAAATAAACGTTCCTATTTCTGCTTTATTCCAATAATTTCTGAATTAGAATTGCATCCATGAGTGAATCACCCTCAGTCACCCAAAACTTAGAAGAGGATAAAAACACAAGTCATTACTCTACCAAAATCATAGGAAAGAAACAAAGAGAACTATTGAGAATCCTTAGTCATCCAAAAATTTAGAAGAAAAGACAAAAAAACTCAAGAAATTACTCTACCAAAATCATAGGAAGGAAACAAAAAGGACTAGTGAGAATCGAATATTCTTATGATTTTTTTTTCTCCACTATATTGGGATTCTCTACCTCTATTAATCTTTAAATCCAGTTTTTTTTTGAAATCTCATTTCTCACCTTATTCAAATCCTTTCAAATTCCTCTTGACCCCTTCACGAATAACATGAAAAAAAATTAGTTGGGATGAACAAAGGCAACTACAACAAGGGGCCAAATTCAATGATTTTGAACTTGAATGACAGACAAATTCCTATTTCTCTCATGTGTCGATTTGACCACACAACACAATTCCATACAGTGGGATGCAACAAACAATTAGCATTTTTCATTACTGCATGTGATAATGATAACACCCATTGTAACCACAAAGACAAAGTCTTGTTTAGAATTTGAAAGGAATTGTCATTGATCAAGAAAATTCTTTGTATTTAGAATCTGAAGATCAAATATTGTTATAAAAAATACGAACAATCTGTAACTGGCAATTGAATTTCAGCACCAACACAAAGAATCCCCACAAAACCTAGCCACCAATTTTTGAGTATAGGCCAAACCAACATCAAGAAACTGAAAAAAGTAGTAGATTCTTTTCAACAAACAATGTAGTAGAAAATTTCATTTTAATAATCTGCAGTCAACCAAATAATTCAATCTAAATTATATTTGGTGCTAATTTCAGATGTATAGATAGTTAACATTCAAAGTGCTCATGCAAGTGCTAGGCATATGCAAGTCTAGCTTTGAGCATGAATTCTTCTCAACAAAAATATAGTAAAAAAGTTCATTTCAATAATATTTCCTTAATTAAACCATTCAATCACAATTTCTCCACATCTAGAACCAAATGTGTCGCTAAATTTAATCAGGTTATAATAACTTTCAAAGTGCTCATTACAAATGTAGAATCAAATATGGAACTAACATCCAAGGTTCCTGCCTTGTTGGCTAATGATTAAAAGTGAGTATAACTTTGCTCCCATTTCCTAGTCCACACCTCATAAAATTTCAAAGAAATTATTCTTGGAAGAAAAAGAAGATAAAGAAATATTATGGCAGCCCGTTCAAAATTTCACTAAAAGAGAGGTCGCATGATTGTCCCATTTAAATTTTCAAATTTAATCATTGTCTACATGATGTTTAGTAACAATCTGCTATATATTTTAAAAATTACGAAAGATTAAAATAACGTAAAGTAAATAAACTGTAATAGAATTATAGAAACAAGATGCGAAAAACACATAGAGAACTTCAATTCCATTTCATGACAAAAGCATCATCAGAGATGGAACATGAGTTGGTTCAACACCTGTTAGAGAAGCCAACGGAAAATTCTAGAGGGCATAAGAAATTGTTAGAATTGAAATAAAGACCTCCAAGCTTGGAACTTCTATAACAAAAAATGGGATAAAGAAAGAGTAACAAAAATAGGGTAAACAAAAAATAAGAGCAAAATGGATAAATTGTAAAGTAAAACACCCCGAGTTCAACCCACTTTGAAACAAACACTATAAAAATAAAAAATTAATGAATGATAATCAAAGAATAGTGTTTTTTGAGTATTCTCTTGTGATGGGATTTGGTGTGATGTCATGTAAGTGATTCCCTAAAGCCCTAAGGTATACTTTTGATCTTTTTCTTGCCTGTTCTCATTTAGTTCTCTTGATTTCTTGTTTTCCCATTCAAGAAACCCTACTCAACCAAAACCCTAGCCCCTATAGCCTTCCTATTTGCTACCACAGCCTTCCTATAGATTTTGTACTTGTTCCATTGCCATACAGCCACCCTACAGTCCTGCTCCTGCACAACAGCTCCGTACTTCATTCCTACAGTCGTAGCCACCCCTATTTAATTCCCCATCAGTCCCTGTATTGCTGCCAGCCACCTCTACAGACCCCCACTTGCTACTGGCCACCTCTGCATGCCCCCCAGTTGCTGTTAAAGCCATCTACAAACCCCCACAGCCTCTTTACCTGCTACCAACCACTCCTACACCCCCCTCTTCATCATTGTTTCAACCCCCAATCCTTTCCCCATATTTACCAGTATTCTTACAGCCCTTACCCCATCCATATTGCTGTCCAAGCCCTATTTCCACTGCCATAAACCTGTTCCAACCCTGTTCATCTGTCCTTAACCTATCCCAACCCTAGTCCCCTTTCCATAACAATCCCTAAACCTACCCTATTGCAGCCTCACACATTTCCTATTCCTCTAAAAACAGTAATACATCAACCCTATTTCAATTTTGAAACCCTAAAACATTACAATCACAATCCCAAACCCTAATTCAATTCTAAAACTTAGATAAGGTTGAAAATCTACATTGAATTGAGAGCTAATCCCTAAGCTTGTGGAATCATAGAATTCCATTAACCCTCACAGATATAACTGATGGTCATTATTGTAGGTTTGTGACATGGCCTTGAATCTTCCTAAAATCGATTTCTTGAATTTTTGGATAATTATTTGTGATAAGATTGCTGATTTATAATTTTCATTATTATTGTTAATTCAATATTGATCTTAGTTCATTAGATTTTAGGTCATTGCATAATCGGTAGTCCTACATCAAAAGTGCAGAAGGAAAACCCTAGATTCAAACCTCCTATAAATAATTAATTAAAAATAAAAAATTATACTAAATAATTGAAATAAGATATACCATTAATAAAAGAGACATTGCAAGCAACTTATTTCAGTCCAAAGAAAAAGAAGACATCCTATTAGTAATCTTTTCCAAAGTTTTCTTCAATCTCTCCATCTCTACAATCGTAGGAAGAAAAAGAAATATTTTGAGAACAAGTTGTAGAGAGAGAAAGGAGGATGAATCTATGGACCAAGCGTCCAACACGAGGTGTTGAAGAGAAGTGGTGGAACACGGCGAAGTGGTGGTGGTGGAAAGAAGATAAGAATGGAAGCAAGAATAAAGGGAAAGGTGTATGCTAATACGTCGACACGTGAATGAGAAAGATGAATTGATTTAGTATAGCGATATGGTATATCTTTGGTGATGCTTCTCAACGTGTTGTCCACAGTTATTTGTTATATAGAACTACATCAATCAGCAAGTCATTGGTGTATAACCAAAATATTTGATCTATTATGATATTTATTAATTAATAAGGGTGTCATATCTATCCTAGCTGGAAGATGCACAATGAATAGAAGAATTTTTGAGAAATTTAGTCATTGGTTTGATGATAAAAGTAGCAGTGAAGTTGAAACGATAATATTTGATGATGCAATCTTTGGTAAAGAATATTTCCATGTGGATCATAAAGGAAGATGTCACGGACTTGTGTATAGAAAGTGACATCGGTGTAAATTTGATCTTTTTATACATATGGGGAAATAGTGCAATAATTGTTGTTATTTTGTTCGCTTTCCTAATATAACTTTCACTTAGAATTGTTATTAATTTTAGAAAAAATATATGAATTCTTGGGGTACAGAAAGGAGAAAAAAAAATGTATATATTTCTCAATCCTCAAGAAATAACAATTATTGACAGTGCTAAGATAGAGATAACAAATAAATTGGCCATAGCGCATAACCAAGTACTCGTTATACATTATAATATTTGGTAAGTTTCCTCTTACATCTCTCATTATTTTCACTTATTAAATATGATTAGTAATTCTTGAAGTTGAAGTATTCATTTGAAATGAATTTTTATAATTCATTTTTTAATTGTAGGGAATATTGGTGCTTGGGTATAATCATTTCAAGAATATCTTGATCAGTATACTGGTTAGATCAATTGTACAAAATGTATATTCATACGCCCAACCATTAAAAAAGTTACCGATGAGTAAGTAATTTCTTCCCTTTACAAATTTTACGTCTATTTATGTTTTGTACTATCTTTATATTAATTATTTAAATTACTATTGTAAAGTGTAATTGAATTGGCAGTGTCGTTTCAAAGGCAAGCATAGTAGACTCAAAGAGATGATATGGATTGATATTAAGGTAAAGATATTAATTAATCCTTCTAATTATTGTTTCAGAAATTTTATGTATTAAATATAACTGACATTCTGTTCATTTTTATGTACCGAATAAAAAGGCAGTTGAGAATGTAGTTACTATGCCATGATGTTTCTAAGGGAAATTACCACTAGCAAGAAAAAATAATAAAAGATAAGATTACTGATTGTTAATGTAAAGGTTAAGAAACATATACTGATGAAGAAATAAAATGACTTACAAAGGGAACTAGTTAGCTAAATATTTGAGAAATATTATTATTTAAATTATCATGTGCATATATGTATTCTTAAAAGACATAAAGTACCTTTAGAAAATTAAAAGATTTTGTTTTTTTGAAAGTATCGGTTTATACAGGGGTTTCGTGCTCGAATCGTATGAATCGCAAATCGCAATCTGAATTGCACATTGAATGAGATTTAATCAATTAAGATTTTTACCTGCGATTTGAATCATTTTGTCTGAGATTTGATTCAAAGCGTAGGATTTGAATTACAAATCGCAAGGATTTAACAACAATGGGTGTGAGGACTAACTGGTGGTTCGAGTTGCAAAAACAAGAATTTTTTAATAGGTTGCGAATGGAAGATTGTAGTTAAAATAAAACCATTAAAAAATTGTGGGAGAAAATAATCACTATTTTCCAAGAATTACTTAAGAAAAAAAAATTACTTTGCCATTGGGACCTTATCAAAAAATAACTCATCATACTGCTTTTTAGGTTGCATTGCCGGTCCTAAGCCCGAATAAAAGAGCAATGTTAATGTCAAATTGACATCTACTAACTTTTTAAAAATTGCTAAAATTATGAAAAAAAAATGTTAATCTTCTTAGGCCCAAGCCTAGCCTAGACTCGACCTTGGTCATGAGGGTCAGGCATGGGGTAGATGTTTACAAGTAAGGGCTAGACTTGATAAACCTAACAAAGTTCTGCCCATTGACAGTTTGATCCAATGCTATGAAAATGGAGCTCCGTTCCACACATATAGTTGGTTTGTACTATATATATATAGAAATGTTGGAGTGAAACTTAGTAATAATGGGGGCTTGCAAGGGTTGGTGCAGTTGGCTAGCGTCCCGGGTTTGCTCCCCGTGGTCATGTGTTCAACTCCCACTCCTCGACTTACCATGGTATCCGTAGGAAAAATATGAGTGGGTTGGTGCAGATACTTGAAGGGACTAGTCCTTGGCTTGAAGGCTTTGGGACACCCTTTGTTACCAAAAACAATAAAAATAATGGGGGCTTCAAAACTAATGCCTGTGAGCACGGGTTTTGGGGCCTAAAAAATCTCATGGGTTTAGAGTCGCCATCTATTCATTTAGAAGGGATAAGTTTCCGAGATGCGGATAAAGTCTTGGTCTATGATTGAGATTAGAGAAAGAAGTTTGGTTAAGTCTGGGGAATGTGTTAGGCACCCCGAGGCTTTCATTTTACAATGATTCCCTACTCCCTAGGTTTAATTTAATTAATGTCAAAGTTTGTTCAAATGCCTAGGTGTTAAAGATAATACTAATCTAAGAAAAAAAAACTAACTAGGGTCAAACCTGGGTTGGGTTGCCTACGTACTCACAAGGTGAGATCAGACCGAGCGTAGTTCTGGCACATGAGCCCATGCAGAGGTTAGGGGGTGTGTGTGTGTGCACCAAGGGTGGCTAATGGACTAGTCCAATAGACTAGGGTTTGGTTGAGCGAGGTTGGTCAAGTGCAAGGTATTGGGCCCGGTAGGCCGAGGGTTAGTCTGATAAACTAAGAAAAAGGCCCGATAGGCCAAGAGAGAAGTCCGGTAGGCTAAGGTAAAGTTTGATCAAGGTTAGGGTTGCTAACCAGGGTTAGGTCAAACTAAGCATAGTTAGGATTGCTAACTACAGTTGAGGGTAATGAGATCAAGCCCGGTAGGCTGAGGTTGGGCTCGGTAGGCTAAGAGATTAGGCCTGGTAGGCCAAAATCGGATTTAACCGAGGTTAGGATTGCTAACCGGAGTTAAATGGGTAAAGTCACCATGGTTAGGGTTGTTAACCATGGTAAAATGGTCAAAGCAGAAACATCTTGGACACTTAGCAATATTTTAGATTTTCTGGTATTTTTTCAGATTTTTATCAAGGGTTAAGAGTTGCTTAACCATGGTTAAAAGTTAACAGAGATTTGGTTAACCCCAATTAAAGGTGCAGGACAGGTTAGAATAAGCCCAGAGGGTATGGTAGGACCTATGATGGTCCCCTACCAGGTTTGGGCCCTGTACAAAAGCCTAAATACAGTGAGTATGGGAATGGCGGTAGATGGTTTACCGCTATTCCAAAACTTTATAGTTTTAGAATGGCGGTAGATCATCTACCGCAATTATAGTATCCCAACAGTAATGGTTTTGCTTGATTAGGGGTCTGGTTAGGAGTTAACCCAAAGGTTAAGGACCCATTAGGGTTGGTCAGTGTACTCCAGGGAAGGTCCTGGGTCTCAGGTGGACCCTGGACATGGTCTGTAATGGGCCTGGCATAGACCCAAAGCTGCTGTGCTTACTAAATTAGAATGACGGCAGAGGGACTACCGTTATTTAGGACAATCTTTGCTTTGGGCTGCTTTAACCATAATTAGGCAATAGGGTTGGGCCTGGAAGGACCAGACCAAGAAGCTAAGAGGTAGGAGGTCCTACCTATGGCCCTGGAATGGACTAGGGCCCACATTAACCATGGTTGCAAGGGCTACAACAAAGGAGTGCCAAGAATGACGGTAGTTATTTTACCGGCATTTCTGAATTTGTCCAGAAATCAAACTTTCTCCAACCTAGACTGGACCAGGGCTTCCTTAGGGGGTTCCTCATGGACTGAGGGTCCTTCAGAGAGTCTGTGGAGGTTCCATACGTGCAGGGGCCACTGTAGCCAAAGTTAGACCCTCAAGGGGGTTCCCCATACCTATGAAGAGGTAGGGGGACCCCTTTCCCTGGGTATAGAGCACTACAAACCGAAAATAAAGACCTCTGGAATAGGACCAAGAGTTTACAATGGTATTACAGAAAAGAAAATAGGAGAGGGAGGGAGTGATCCTACCCACGCGGGAATACCACGGTGGAGAGAGGTGGCACACGGTTGGTGCACAGTTGAGGTGCCTGGGGGTGGCCTGATATTTCTACTGGGTACCCTAAGGGTCTACCTTGGTGGAGGGAAACAAAATAGAGAGGTTGAGTTTGGCTTGGCCGAGCTCCAACAGAGTTTTCACTTGGGTTTTTTGGAATGAGTTTAAACCCATGGATGATGGGGTATTTATAGGGTTGGGGGACCCTAGGGCAATTTTGGAATGACCCTAGGCGTGCTAGACACACCTGAGAGGGAGCTGGATTGGTGCAGGGGGTCCAGTTGCAAGTTTGAACAGAAAAAGGATAATGGCAGTAATAACATTACCGTCAGTCAGGATCTAGTCCAAAATGAGAATGGTGGTAATGTTATTACCGCAATTTAGAGATTTTGCCAAAAATGACCCAACCCCCACATAATTGGGCCGAAAACACTGTTCATCTTACTAATTTGGGAATGGTGGTAAAGTCATTATCGTCATTCCTGAGATTTTTGAATTAGGATTGGTGGGCCCCACTGCAACGGCTCTAATAAACTTATAGGCCCCAGTTTGGGCCCATAGGGGTTCTAGATCCGATTTTTGAGGGTTTTTGGACCTTGAAATGGGCTTAGGGTGGACGTAGGGTTAATCCTAGGGTTTAACTGGGGTGTCCCTAGGGTTAGGCGTAGGGTTTAACTAAGTTTGACTAGGGTTTAGGGCTTACCTAGGGTTGACTAGGGTTTAACCAGGGTTAGGGTTTGTCCTAGGGTTTAGGGTTTGCTCAGGTTTTGACTGGGGCTTAACTAGAGATAACCAAGATTAATGCTGTTAACCCTGGTTAAGGCAGAGGTGTAAAAATTGGGTGCTTACAATACCCTCTGAACATATCAGGACAATTTACATTTGAACTACACTTTTATTCGCATCATTGTATCCTTCAAGTACAGTTGAAATCTTTCCATAATGTAATTTATATGACGCAATACCCTTAAGGTATCTCATGACTCGCATCAGTGCCTTCCAGTGCACATCACTTGGATTACTATAGTATTTTTTCAGCATTCCCACTACCTGGGCAATATCCGGTCTTTGTATAGTGCATGACATATGTGAGAATGCCTATTGCTTGGGAATATTCCAACTGAGAAACATTTCTACCTTGGTTCTTAACCATTTTAAGGTTAGAGTCTACTAGTGTGACTCCCCGAACCTGTGCCTTAGTGAATCAAGTTCTAAGATGTGTGCTTGGTCGGCATAATCACGCAGCGGAAGACTTTGCCTGCGAAAATGAAGGATTTTTCAACTTTTATCAGATGCTTACATAAGCAATAGCAACTTGCCATCACAATAACCCATCATAAGAAAATACGTTACCTTTACTCGCTACAGTGGTCCTTATAAACCTCAATCGTTCTTTCAGGACCTTCTATTCTCCGAACAATAGCATTATAATCTACTGACATAAAATGTCAGTGAGCTATGAAGCCCAATAAAATCCACAATCCATCTAGACTATTTTTCCACATAGTAACACCCATCAATAATGATATATCAGTACAATTTCAATTTCCGTGTTACAGTAATATATGTAGGATAATGATATCATAAATTGTGACCTAAGGTCACTCAGGCTATTTCACCCTAACCGAGGTTCCCAACCTCTTTAGTGTTTTCCATTTACGGAGTTCATTCATTTAGCAATGTTCGCAACACCCGATTTCATTTCCAAACAATCAATCAAGCTTCCCTTCTAGTCCTTGAACTCTATTAACTGGCCATAGCCCATACACATTCAATTTTGATTTATAAATCGACTAGGTCTATACCCAATAAAACAAAGCCACGAGTCCTTAGACTCTATACAAGCTTGAGTCCTTAAACTCAACACACAACCCACAACTTGTACCATCTCAGGACATACCTAAGTACAACGAGCCTCATTCCTCAACCTATCTTGGGACATACCTAAGTACAGCGATCCTCATTCCTCAACTTATCTTATGACACACTTCCCTCAAAGTTTTGTTGGAACATACCGAAGTACAGAGGTCTCCACCCCTCAAAGTATTGTTGGAACATACCATGGTAAATAGGTCACCACCCTTTATTGTACAATAACATAATCAATCTTTACCGGGGCATACTTGAGTACAAGGTACCACCCCCACGGAACATACCTGAGTACATAGATCACCACCCTATTAGGGTATTGGTCACCCTCAACCAAGCTCTATTGGGACATACCTAAGTACAACGATCCCCATTTCTCAACCTGTCTTGGGTCATCCTTTGAATCCACGAGACCTTTCACCTCAAAGTATGTTGTCTTTCAGGAACTCAACCTCATGTTGGGTCATCCTTGAATCCACAAGGCCTTTCACCTCAAGGTGTCTTGTTACCCTCAAACTCACCCTATCTTGGGTCATCCTCTGAATCCACAAGGCCTTTCACCTCAAGGTAATGTTGGAACATACCAAAGTACAGAGGTTACCACCCCTCATGCCACATTCATTTCTCCTGACCTAGTCAAAGAAGATCTATCGATAACATCCACCCACTCTCAACTATCAATTACAGAGAACTAACCAAACATCACCACTCCTGACCTAGTCAAAGAGGATCTATGGATAACAATCCACTCACTCCCGACTATCAGTCACGGAGGACTAAACAAACATCACCACTCCTCAAGCGAAATTCATTTATCCTCACAACCTCTATTGGGTTTGTACTTTCTCATACAGGTCAATGCCCCCTCAAGGTAACATCTTTGAGTTTGTAAACTCAATATAATCCTGGGTCCATAAAACCTGATTTAACCTTGGGTCCATAGACCTGATGCCATCCTAACTCTCCCGACTATCAATCACGAAGGAACCCCGACTCTTAATATATACCGCCTCTCCAGACCTAGTCAAAGAGGGATCGCATATAGCATTTAACTCAGGTTAGGTTTTCTAACCGTAAGAAATCCTCAATTATCCAAAGTCTTGCTTGGATAATTGAACCAATTGGGCCTCACACTCGTGGACCAAGTCCAGAAGTATACCGTTTCGATGGGGAACATTATCTGGTTGATGGATCCTTCCATCACCTTTCAAACATCTTAACATCATCACATCACACAAGGTTATTCTGATAGGGAACATATCCGAGCCAATGGACTCTGTCATTGCCTTACAAGTGTACAACAACATCACATCATAGTAGAGTCATTCCAATAGGGAACACAACCGGGCTGATGGATCCGTCCATCGCCTTTAACAAATTTCAAACAATCATTTCGTCACCCAAGGGTGACATCATAACATAAAGGATCAAAACCGGGCATCCCAGAGTCCGAACACAATCAGAGTCCAAATCCCCAAAACTTGCGCACTGGCGATCGATTGCTAGTGCTAGGCGATCGATTGTCCAGCCTCTGTCGAGCCTAAATTCTGAGCTTTTCAACTCAAAACCAAGGGCTACGCCCCTCTGCTCCATTCACACGCAATCCCATCCCTTCCACACTAACATATCGGGTCTCAAACCCTTTTTCATCCACGCCATAAAGCAAACACACCATTCCACATACAAAAATAGTTTAAATAGGAAAAAATAGAAGAGAGGAAAAGAGATTTTACCTCCCACATGCACAAGGAAGCCCCAAATGGTAAAATGGATGTCGCCAATGTGTCTGGGACGTCGAAGAACCTTAGGGTAGACCTTCTCTCTCTCTACCCTCTACTTTCTCTCTACCATCTCTCTAATATCTTTCTACACGCAAACCAAGGCTCCGGGTGGTGAAACGGACATCACCAACATGCTCAGAGCGATGATCAACCCCAAGGTACACCCTCTTTTTTCTTCTCTCTACTTTCTCTCTCCTCTCCACACTTTCTCTCTCTAGAACTCACTCGGACAACCTCTCAGCACCTGAGAGATGAAATGAGAAATGAGGAGAAAGATCCCCTCCTTATATAAGCATATGGGATGCCTAGGTGGCACGACCCATGTGCCATCACATCGCCATGATGATGTTGCATTTTTACCATTTGACTGATTTTTCCACTTTTTCACTCGTACGACCTCCACAACCCTACGAAAAGACGTGCGATGAAGCCGAAATGACAGGTGATCAAACTAGGGGCAGTCTGACACCCGTTGTGTGAATTTCTGGGGATAATTATTGAGATCTAACAGTAAAAAGTAAGTATGGAAGAAAACTACAAAACCCACAAATTTCCTAGTTTTGGACACCAAACACTCCACTGTTTCGCAGTTTGAGTTGCAATTAATCCAAGACGACAAGCAGTCATCCAGATGGACAATCGACACGTGATTGTGAGTTTTGAAGATTTCTATTAGGACAATTAGTAAATATTGAGTACCGACTGAATTTCGAAACCTACAGATTTCCTTGGTTTTGGGCACTAAGTGCACCGTGGTTCCGTAAAACGATGCGTGATGGAGCCAACATGACAGTATTCATCCAGGTAGTGGACCAAAATGCAATAAGAGAATACCGGGGAGGTATCTCCTAGTTTTACCGGTAATTATCGGACACCGAATCCGATAACCAGAACCCGTGATTACACCCAAACACTTTCTCGGGACTTTACAAATTTCGATTAGGGAAAGTGACACCCTAATATTCATAAACATTAATCTTTAATTTAATTATACTTAATTATCGGTCATCCTGGTCTCAAGATTTTATTCTGAAAAATCCGGGTCGTTACAACTAGAGTAGGGGCATGAGAGCTATCGAAGTAGTTGAATCTTTTCAGAACTTTCTCAAAGTAGTTCAATTGTGAAAGTGTTATTCCTTGATTGCTTTGAGTAATCTTGACACCTAAGATAACATCAGTTTTGCCCAAATCTTTCATATCAAAATTGGATGATAGGAACATCTTAGTGTTAACAACACATTTAAGATCCATTCCAAAAATCAGCATATCATCCACATAAAGACATATGATAACTTCAAAGTCTCCATTGAATTTAAGATACATGCAAATATCTCCACCATTAGTCTGAAAGCCTTCAACAAGGAGAATCCTCCTGAACTTACCATGTCACTGCTTTGGAGCTTGCTTGAGGCCGTGAAGTGACTTTCACGATTTACAAACTTTCTGATCATTCTTTACAAGAACGAAACCTTCTGGCTGATCCATATAGATCTCTTCCTCAAGTTCTCCATTCAGAAAAACAATCTTGACATCCATCAAATGGATAAAAGATCCTTGATTGCAGACAAAGCAATTAGGAGCCTAATGGTGGTGTGCCTAACTACAGGAGCATAGGTATCGAAGTAATCAAAACCTATCCTTTGTCTAAACCCCTTAGCTACGAGCCTCGCTATGAATTTATCGACAGTACCATTTGGTTTAAGCTTCTTCTTAAAGATCCACTCACAACTTATTGGTTTGTTGTTTGGGGGGTAGATCCACAAGACTCCAAGTGTTGTTTAAGAGGATAGAGTGTATTTCGTCGTCAACTGCTTCCTTCCAAAGCACGGCGTCATTAGATGACATCACTTCAGCATAGCTGACTGGATCTTTCTCGATTAAGTAGACAAAGTCTGGACCGAAGTCCTTAGGAATTCTACTTCTTGATTAAGGAACTTCCGGTCCTTCTGTTTGTTGCTTGACTCAGGCTGAACCCCACTAAATCCAAACTTTTCTCATCGGGAAAACATTCTCAAAGAAATCTGCATTGATTAATTCCACAATCGAATGCGGTGATGGTGTCTCCAGGTTGGGGAACCTATAAGCCTTGTTTGAGAATGAATATCCAATAAGGACACAATCAGTACCTCAAGGTCCTATCTTTGGATTATTCAAATTTGGGAGTCTTACTTGCACTAAACTCTGGGATACTTCAGATTAGGCTTCCTCCATTTCCATATCTCATATGGAATATCCTCAGACTTTCTTTAAGGAACTTTCTTCAAAATATGGCATGTCAAGAACAATACCTCTCGCTAGAAGTTGGATGGGAGACCAGAACTAGTTAACATTGTGTTGACAATTTCTGTTAGAGTTCTATTCTTCCAATCTGCGATCCCATTCTGTTGCGATGTATACGGAGCAGAAGTCTCATGCTGGATTCCACTAGCTTCACAAAACTTAGTAAATTCAGCATCCAAGTATTCGTCACCTTGATTTGATCATAGGATCTTGATCTTTTCTTCACGTTGATTTTCAACCTTGAATTTGAATACTTCGGATTTCTCAAATGTTTCATCCTTAGTATGAATCAGGTAAACGTACGTGAACCACGAAGCATCACCAATGAAGAATATAAAGTATCACTTTCCTCCTCTCTACTGAACATCAATCATTTCATAAAGGTCTGAGTGAATGACTTTGGTTGATCTTTGAACTCCTTGAAAGGAAGTTCGGGTGATCTTCCATTTATTGCAGGCAATACAATTTTTTGATTTATTATTGATGGTATTGGAAATTAATTTGAGATTAGTCATGGTTTTAAGCTTTTTAAAATTTACATGACCCAATCTACCATGTACTAAGTCAAATGACTTAGTAATATATGCAAAAACAGAATTTATTTAATTGATAACATTGAGTTTGAACATCCCCGATATAGAATATCCTTTCCCAATGAAAACCCCATTCTTGGCGAGAACAAGCTTATCCGCTTCAAAGATCATCTTGAAACCATACTTGCGTAGCAGAGAGCTTGAGACAAGTTTCTTCCTGATGCCCGAGACATGTAGGACTTCTCTGAGAATCATAAACTTTCCAGATGTGAACTCCAATTTCATATTTCCTTTGCCAATAACCTTAGGATGAATGGTTACCCATATACATGTTCATCCCATCCCCCACCAATTTGTAGGATGTGAACATGTTTCTGTCTCCACAAATGTGGCAGTTGGCACCTGTGTCGATCCACCACTCAGCTTCACCACCAACCATACAAACCTCAGTAATGATGGCGTCTACGGTGTCATTCTTATCCTCTTTTCGATTGCTCTCCTTGTTCTTGTAGAACTTCTTGTTGGTCTTCTTCTTCACTTTGCATTCTCTCCTTATGTGGCCCATCTTTCCACAATTATAGCACTCAATTGGTTTTGTGTTTGGAGCTACTAGCAATGTTAGAGGGATTCTTCTTTCCTGAATTCTTTTTAAACTCCTTCTTGGGAGCAACCTTCTTGTCGGGTTTCTTGGAATTCTTTGATTTGTGGGTACAGTCAGAGTAATCGATTTAGAGAGGTTTTGGGTCTATTTAAGGCAATGCAGGCAGAGAAGATGAAAGCAGACGTGGTAAAAATGGTGAAAGTTGTTTTAGCTTCTAGCCATTTGGGTGATTAGAATTTGATCGACTTTGTGGTTAAGTATATTGAGGAAAATGTGAAGCTAGATTTTACGTGGGAAACACTCTAATGGATCTTTACGAGCGACGTGCGTCTCTGGAACTAACTCCGAATGTGTTCAATTAAATGCATAAGATAAATATAGTGTCTTGGAATATCATGAACACGATATATGGGAAAGCAGGATCAGAAACTGATTCTAAAAACGAAACAATATGAATTTTTTGAAACGGTTCTATTATTAGAACTTGTTTGGATGTGGTCCGCCATATTTTGTTATGGGGGCAGAAACAAAAGAATTTCGTTTAGTTGAAGAAAAAAACATGATCACTTATAGATTACAGATTAATTAAATAATAGGAAAATAATTATCATACTCGTGCAATCCCTACTTTCATCATTTTAGATAACATAACAAATAAATTTTGAATACCCAACTATGGGGGCACCGATAGAACTAGCAGTAGTAGTTTTTTTTGGTTTATCCATGACCAATTTCATGTATCTCCTGTCAAAATAACACCTAGGACATTGCATATTTCTTGACATGTCTTTAATAATATTAAAAAGATCAAATCATTGCAACCAAATATATGTAAATTAAAAAGTCTGCAAAATGATAACAATGCTTATCAAGGTTATAAAATTAAGATAGAAAATATAAAAATGAGACTTGAGTGAACTAAGAAAGTGGCTGTAAAGTACACTCTTTATGATACATGGATTTTTTCCTAGACAGATAATGAAATAGGTTTAATGTTGCTCCAAACATCACTCTCTCTCTCTCTCTCTACATTGCGTCTACAATAAGGGCTTCCTATTGACCCAAACCCAACTTTTAGGAGACATGGTTGTCAGATTGGACCCATAATAGTTGTTTGACCAAACCAGTTGCCCCATTTGGGTGGGTTTTAGGGGGATGAGCAAAAGTTGGTAATCTGATCTTGATCATGCATCCTAAGGAGAGCATAAATATCTAGAAAATTAAGGACTTCAATGAAAAATAGCATAGGTGATGATGAAAGCTCTCTCAATAGAGAGCTCTTTGTTCCCGCCCATGTTCCCATTATGGGTGTTCTCGGGGTCTTGGGCTATGCCCAAACCCACGAGAGGTTTTGTGGTGGGCCCAAAATTTGATCTTTTTATCCTATTACACGTATCTTCTGCTCACTAGCTGGGTAGCTTCCTTCCTCCTCCAGTGTGGCAGACCTCCACCTGCTCAAGCTAATTCCTCTTCAATGTTGTTCTTCTCTCAATAATGGCTGAAAATTCTCGCCCTTCCAATGTGACACCCCTTTGATGCAGGACAATTCAATTTTCTAATGATGGGTAAGATCAAATAATGGTCCAAGTTCATGAGGGAGGGACCCATAAAAGAGAGTTTTTCTCCTAGAAGAGCCCAAGTCTACATGGCTATTTTGGAGTAATGAGCTATCTTGGAAGTTTATCCGAGGAAGTTCCACCATCCTAGTTACTTGTAGTTGCATTTAATGATTGTTTAGAAACTTGTAGAAGTCAAGACCTAGTTACTTGTTGAAGGTTTTATTTCTTTCCTTGTAACTAGTGGTAGTCATTATCTAGGTTTTTTGAATGTGAGTCTCTTGTTGCCTATTTAAACCAAGGGGGTTGTCCTTGGAGAATCAATTTTTTGAAGCATTATCAATATAAAAGCCTTGAGTCTTGTATTTTCTCATTCAATCTTTGTGGATGTTTGATTGATTGTTGTAGTTTTCTCCTTTGGACTACATCATTTGGTATCAGAGCGAGTTCATGTAACTTATTCAACACCTTTCTTTCTAAATTAGCATCTAAATATGTTGCTACATGCGCAATCGCTGCTCTAGAAAGAGGTCGTGGTGCCCGTGGTGGTCGAAGAAGAGGACATCGCGCCAACAACAATCCCGAAATTGAAGAAATCTGATTGAGACTTGCTCAATTGGAAAAATATCAGATGAAGAAGATGTCATTCAAGTTATTAATAATGGTGATAATGATGAATTACCATTACCCGAAATAATTATTCAAGCCTTGGAAAGAAGTCAAAGAGAAATTTGAATGGATATTCCAGAATTTTCGGGACATCTACAACCCGATGACTTTACCGATTAATTAGAAAATATGGAGTCTTTCTTTGAATGGAAGAACATGCTGGACCTTCAAAAAATCAGATTTTTTCAAACCCGATTGAGGGGTCATGCATTGATATGGTGGAAAATCTTGTAAGAGAATCATGAGATAGAAGAAAAGCAACGAATTTCTACATGGAGACAAATGATGGATGCTTTTGAAGTCAAGTTTCTACCCACCAATTATGCTCAAACTTTGTACCAACGGCTTCATCACTTAAAACAAGGTATGAGGTTAGTTTCTGATTATGCGGATACTTTTTAGGCATTAGTAAGTCGGAATAAATTGAGAGAGACCGAGCAACAATTGGTGTCCCATTTTATTTCCGGGTTGAGAATATCAATCCAAGATGAGATCATGATGTTGGAACCAAAGACATTGAACAAGACTGTCCAATATGCACTAAAAGCCAAAATTAAGTTGAGTAAATTTATGGGAAGAGGAACCACCATTAGTACCACAAAAGGAGCTACAATTACAAGCTCTTATAAAGCTCCTAGTGCTTCAAATGTGAAGTAAGCATTGCCAAATGCCCCAAACCGACTAGTCCAAAAATTTGGAAAATCGATTCGTCCTAATGTGCCTTTTACTAGCACCGGACGATCTATCCAAAATCCAGTCACTTATAAGTTTTCGGTGTGGTGAAAGTGGGCATAGATCATTTGAATGTCCTAGGAAAGAAATTAATTTGAAAGACCCAATTGAAGATGTTAAAGTGAATAACGAGGAAGAAGTCTTGTTGGGTAAACCGGAACTTGTTAATAATGTACCAGAATATGTTGAAGATGTGCAACCCAATGATGGTGACTTTTTGGTAATGCAAAGAATGTTAGGAGTTAAAAATCAGATCTGGAACCATGGCCAAGATCTAATATTTTTCAAACTCTTTGCACTTCTTAAGAGAAGGTATGTACCATTATCATTGATTCTGCAAGTTGTGGCAATATGGTGTCTGAAAAGATGGTGCAGAAGCTCAACCTTCCATGTGAAAATTATCACTAACCTTATCACATTTCTTGGTTCAAGAAAGGTAAGTAACAAAGAAGTGTTTGGTTAATTTTTCCATTGGAAAAATTTACAAGGATACGGTATGGTGTGATATGTTGTCAATGGATGCATGTCATATCTTACTTGGACGACCTTGACAATATGATCTTAAAGCTATGCATGATGGGTTTAAGAATTGCTATTCCATTGTTAAAGATGGAATTCATATCATTTTATGACCATTAAAACCTTCACCTAAGGTAAAACATGGTAAGAATGTTGAGACTATTCTTTCTTTGAGACAATAGGTTGAAGAAACAGGTGAAAAATCATCTACCATGCATGTGCTAATTTCTAAGATAATTTCACCACCCACTGATGTGGACTCAAAGGCCACCATCCTTAAAGAAATTCAGCCTCTTGATTTAACTCCATTATTGGATCTCAAGAGAGTGAGTTGTGATGCGAAGTCGTTTGCGGATCCTTTAAAGGAGATTCGTGAGGATGTTTTGAAGAAAGTTGAGAAAACTTATGTCAAGTACAAATAAAATATGGATTAGCATCGACGACATGTAAAATTTAGAGAAAGTGACATGGTTATGGTCTACCTCAAGAAGGAAATATTTCTCATTAGCCAATATAGCAAACTTAAATACAAGAAATTTGGGTCGTGCCAGATTTTGAAGCGTATTAGCAATAATGCATATATCATTGATCTCCCAAGTGACCTCAACATCTCTCTAATCTTCAATATATCAGATCTCCTTGCTTACCTTGAGGTTCATCATCCTGATCTTGGTACTTCTCAAATTTCATAGGAGCAAGAGGAGATTCTTGAAGTCCATGATTGGCGAAACACCACCTCCCAAAATTGGTCGTACACTCAATATCTTGTTCAATGGAAAGGAAAGCTGAAAATAGAAGCTGCATGGATTTCGGACGATAATTTGAAAGCTATTAATGCACAAGCCTTGAAAATTTTCAAGAATTAAGTTCGATGGCCGAACTTTCTCCAACCGGAGGTACTTGATGCATGAGCATCTAATTTTCCAATGATGGGTAAGAACAAATAATGGCCCAAGTTCATGAGGGAGGCCCAAGCCCATAAAAGAGAGTTTTTCTTCTAGAAGAGCCCAAGTCCACATGGTTATTTTGGAATAATGAGCTATCTTGGAAGTTAATCCTAGGAAGTTCCACCATCCTAGTTACTTGTAGTTGCATTTAATGATTGTTTAGAAACTTGTAGAAGTCAAGACCTAGTTACGTGTTGAAGGTCTTATTTCTTTTCTAGTAATTAGTAGTAGTCATTACCTAGGCTTTTTGAATGTGAGTCTCTTGTTGCCTATTTAAACCAAGGGAGTTGTCCTTGGAGAATCAGTTTTGTAAAGTATTATCAATATAAAAGACCTTGAGTCTTGTATTTTCTTCTTCAATCTTTGTGGATGTTTGATTGATTGCTGCAGATTTCTCTTTTGGACTACATCACCTTGCCTTTTGTCTCTCAGTCATTGGTCTCATCAGTTGTCGATGTCTCACCTACCGAGTCAATGGAGCTGATGAGTTGTAGCCTTTGATAGATGTGGCATTTCTGCTTGGGGCATGCTAGTCTTGATATTCGGCTCAGCTCGGGAAGGAACATCACAACATGAGTGTGCTCGGGCAAGGGGATTCCCAAGTACGATGCATGGAAAGGCTGCCTGGATGGGTGAACTGGATACTACTCAGGTTCGGGTTGGTTGATCCCAATGCCTTAGAGATTTTCCCTTTACAAGTGTTCTTGGCCAGGTGTTGAGTAAAGGTCAACCGTTCTTGCCAACGGTGGAGGGTCCTCAGGCTCATCTCCAACTTCTTTGAATGGAGAATCAAATGATAGCTTAGTCCTAGGTTCTTTTATCTTGGGGTGAGGATCATCGTAGCACCGAGAGGGGGAAGATTCTGATGGGTTGGGAAGAGGAGATTCGTTGGTCATTTCCTGAAAGTTTGCGAAGGTGGGTTAATGCTAGCTGCAATAAACATTATTGCTGCAAAAGTTGTTGGATGTTCTTAGGTGTCCATCTCTTCTCCTTCCACTGTTAGGGTCAACTGTGACTCAATGGGAGAGATGGAGGTTGGTTTGGTCCTGGAGGAGGATGCGGGTGCAATGGAGAAGCAAGGTGAGTCCATAAACATCTTGCGCACTATTTTGTCAACGTTGTTGATTGAACCATAGTAACCAAGTACGGGTAAAATACGGTAATGATTCGTTCATGAAGTACGGATGTTAAATGGAAAAAACATGGTAAAAGTACAGGAAAATTAAAATATAATAAATAATTATACATAAATAAAAATCATTATATTAACAAATAACAATCATTTAATATGAAAAATGTGTTTAATACGTAATTTGCATATTAAACAGATGTTATACCCCGATATGCATATAATACATAACACGGAAAAAGTACGCAATTTTAAATGGCAACACCCCTTAAAAGTATTATTCGGGTACTATACAGATATAAAACAGGTGTTTGCTAACTATGAATTCAACACTGGGATTATCATTCTGTACAATTGTCACGCCCCAAAATACCCCCTAGGAGTTAAGGGATACTTTAGAGGTGACTACGTGTACCTGTCAAACCATCCTGTAATGCAAGAGGCTAAACATAATATAATACAATGATAATCAGAGCGCGGAAACTAAACATAAGTGCGGAAGCATAAGCCAACTTTTTCTTTTCTTCTATTACTCCATATAGTATTCCAAGTTAACATATACTAAATACAATCAAAGTAAAGGTGGACATGCCCACCTATCAAAATACAAAAAAAAGGAACTCTCTAACACTCTCCTCTCAACAGTAGTCGAGGTATGGCCACACATCCAAGTCCCCATCCTCTTGAGACTGCCATGGGATAGGTGGCTCCCTCTCCTCTACATACTCCTCCTCGACCCAAGGCTCGGGGTCGAGGACATCCACGGTACCTGCCGACATAAAAGTACGGCTGAGCATGGAATACTCAGCGAGTACAAACTACTAGCTAACCATAACAATAACGAACGCATAACAACAGTGAGCAATACAAGATATTAATTTAAAGCAATAGTGAAAGCATAAGATACATAGCCATATCTTGACATGCGTATATGAATGCAAAAACCTCGGTAAAACTCATGTCTCGGAAACCTTTTTCGTGTCTCGGTCAAATCATGTATGTGTATCGTGTCTTGTCTTGTATTTCATGTCTTGATTTGTTCTTGACTTGTATACTTGTGAGCCAGAGGCTAGCACCCTTCCTTGGGCTACCAACCTCCTTGTCATGTTCTTGTTCCATTTCTCTTGTGAGCCAGAGGCTAGCACCCTTCCTTGGGCTACCAACCTCCTTGTCATGTTCTTGTTTCATTTCACTTGTGAGCCAGAGGCTAGCACCCTTCCTTGGGCTACCAACCTCCTTGTCATGTTCTTGATTCATTTCATATACAAATACAATCTTGGAAAACCCGGTTTCATGCATGCATGTGTGGTGTGTGTAGCACTTGTAATATCATGATGACAATGTGACATGAAGAGTAGTGTATAGCAATTCAATCCACAGTATAACCATATAGGAATTTGAGTAATCTACGTGACATTTGAATAGTTCATCATTCATAAGAACACATGCATAAGGTCTACTTTCATTTTCTTCATTTATGTCATTTATTCCTAGTTTAGGCATTTTGTCAAACACATAGCATGCAAGGTTCCTTAATGGTTCATCTTCTTCTTTTTAGTGCCTACTTTCCATCCAAAAATCAAGGTATGTTCATTATTGGTAAAGTACCCATCCACCATTTCCATCACACACATCACCCAACATACACCTCGGCATCCAATCGCCACATCAACACCCACACACATCCATACCTTTTTCTTATCTTATTTAGGTTCATTGGAGATGATACATTTCATATGGGAGGCAAACCTAATAGCATAAATCACATTTCATAAGGAAAACCTAGATTTATTGCTAGGGTAAGTTAGTAGGGTGTACTAACCTTGAATCAAGGCTTGATCCTTGGTAGGGACCTTGATTGAAGCTCCAACTTGAAAGATGAAGCCTTTGCTTGAAAGAAGCTTGAGTTGGGGAAGAAATCTCTTTTAAAACAACGTGCGTGAGGGCTGCCCTAGCTTTGAGAATGCACCCCACCCGAGCTTGAGTTGAAATCTTGAAGAAAACGTGCTTGGGGACGATCTAGGGTCTTCACCCCTTTGATTTCTTCTCCAAAAGCAACCTAGGTTTAGAGCTTTCTCCTCTTCTCTCTCTATCTCTCAAATCTCTCTAAGTATAGTGAATGAGGCCCTAAGGCTCGGGCAAGCCTTAAGGAGAAAGGGTTTAACCCCCAAAAGACGATAAAGCCCTTACTGAAATTTCTGCAAAAACGCGAAGACCGAGCGATCGGTGGTTATGACCGATCGATCGGGCGATAGCTACCGATCGATCGGTTATGGACCGATCGATCGCTGACTGGACCGAGCGATCGGTGCTCTGTATGTCTGGACTGTTTTGACCATATCTTTTGACTCGCTCGTCGGATTTCGACGATTCAACTTGCGTTGGGTTCGTCTTTCGAAAACGCACATTTCTGACGTTTCGAAATTTCCAATTTCTCCTTTATTTATTAATTAGACTACGAAAACGGCCAATTAGCTATGAAAGTGCCATTCATTAAAGATGAAAAAGTCCGGGGTGCTACAACAATCTACGAGGAGAGGAGATGAACATTTTTAAATCTATCTAAAGTGTTGGACAATTGTGGCTTGGACATCTATGATCACGGGTTACTCTCAAACTAATCGGTTTTCTGATGCTTTTCTAGGAAATGATGGTAGCTAAGGTAAAACCTGATGAAACTATAATAGCTACTGTACTTTCTGCTTGTGTCCATTTGGGCGCACTTGATGTAGGGATGGCGATTCATGACTATATTCTCATGCACAATATAAAAGCAGATGTCTGTATGAGAAGATCTCTGATATATATGCATTGCAAGTGTGGGTGTCTTGAGAAGGCACTGGAAGTGATTCAAGAGATGATGAAGAAGGATGTTGTGTCTTGGACTTCCATCATATCTATATTTGATGTAAGTGGTTATGCTGATAGTGCACTCAAGTACTTCTCACATATGTTGAGCAAAGGTGTTCGACACTTAATTTGTTCTCGTTCGGCCAAGTGAGATGACCTTTATTGCAGTCTTAGCAACTTTTAACCATGCTGGATTAGTAGATAAAGGATTGGAATATTTTGAAAGTTTGACCAAATTTCATCAGATAGAGCCCAAAATGAAGCACTATGGTTGTGTGGGGAATCTCCTATGCCAGTCTGCCAATCTAGACACAATGTATTGGTTCATAAAGAAAATGCCAATAGCTCCTGATGTTGTCGTGTGAAGGATATTGCAGAATGCATGTAAGATTCACGAAAATATTGTTCTGAACGAACAAGCTTATTGAGTTGGATTCTGATATGCTCTTATCAAACACCCCTTTAGGGAAGATAGATGGAATGATGCCACGAAGGTGAGAGAATTGATGAAGGAGAGTGATTTGGAAAAGGTTGTAGCTCCATCAAAGTTAATGGTATGATATGTGTATGAAGACCTGATTGACTTCCTTTTTCAAGGAAGGATCAGGTTCTCACAGGCTGATATACCTTGGTCTTAGACTCGTAGGGGGTGTTTGGCATTGTTCTTGGGGAACGTTTTTCTATTCTCCAGGAGCAGAATCACAAAGCCCCGGGAACGTTTTTCTATTCCCTGGGAGCAAAATCACAAAAAGGCGTTTAGAAGCGTAAAAAATTGGATTGGTTTTTTGAGAAAAGGTGTTCATAGCACACTTTTTTGAGAACAATAAAAAGAAGGTCGCATGGATTGTTCTTTTAAAAGAACATTGGGCTCGAGACAAAAAGCAAGTGCACCCTCCATCTCCCTGAAGCTCTTCCATTTTTGCAAGACCTTATCTCGAGATCTCACTAGCGACAAAGAGGTATGAACTCGAGCCTTCTTCGTCATCTCTCTCCTCTTCTCTTGAACCCTTTTTTCATCTTCTCTTCTCATCTCTCTTCCATCTATCTTCCCAACAGTTGCAAGTGAAAAGCGTTGCTCAGATTTTTTCCCCAGCTCTCTGGCGACAAACATGTACTTTTTCCATTTGATCTCTCTCATTTTTTTTTTGTGTTCTGATGCTAAGAGATCCATCCCCTTTATGTATTCCTCCGAGTTTGTTTGAAAGAATAATAGCGAATTTGAAAAGGGATGGTCAATGTTCTCGTCCCTCCATTGATTTTTTCCACTAAGATTTGGGATTTGATTTGAAGTAATGGAATTTCAGTGTTCTTTGTTTTTGGTTTCCCCAATTTAATTCCGTTGATTAGATTTGATTCCGTTATGTTTTAGATTAGATTGATCTTTTTTGTTTTCTTGTTTTATAAGCTAAAACTGGTGAAGTTGAATACATTTCAGTGTTGGATATTCAAATGGATTAGAAACTGTTAGAATCTGTAATTTATATTTATTATATTCAAAATTGACATTGAAGTGTTTGATTGAAGGATCTTGAAATTGAATAACATATAATGTGTTGTTTTTGTTCTATTAGAATGATTCTGACTAACTCTCAACACAGAATCGTTCTACAAAATCCAGATTGTTCTATTCACAGAATCAGAGAATCACCAGGAATGATGCCAAACAACCCCTTAGTGACCTCCAACACATGACTTCAGAAGCAAACGCTTGTATGCTATTTGAATTGAAAGATCAGGTAGACTCAAGTTGTGGTTCAACAAGGCTCCCTATTGCCGCCTACTTTGCTAGTTCCATTCCTTGGTAGGGTAAAAGGAAGGTAATGCAAGAGCATTGTCACACCTGGCTCGAGTGGGGCAGCCTACATGAAGTGGGGGCACACTCGGGTTGGGGTGGCCTGTGTAACATGGCCCACAAGGGGGGTTCGGTCGAGAGCCTAGATCTGGGCTATGAGATTAAAAGGAATTTAATTTTCCGCTTCTACTAGTCGTAGCTTTTGGGAGTATTCATTAGATGTCCTGCATTAGAAGGTAAACCTCTAATTTCTCTCAAGAAACTGGACCTGGCTAAATGGCTATTGTCACGCACTATCATTTTGTAAGAAACGAAAATTTCCACGTGAACATGAAAGAAACATGTGATCTTGAAGTTAAAGCTTTTGTGATTCTGAGTAAGTCAAGTATTTATCAAGGGAAGCTTTGGATAAAGATCGTGAGTAACATAAAATACGAAAAAAGCTGGCATACAAGTCTAACTTTTTGCTATGAGCCTTAGCGTAAAGATTTGGGAACCTAAAGTGTGCGCTTCAATGAAGGACAAGGCACCAAATCTAGACGTAGATGCCCGGGACCAAGTTACTATTATTTCTTTTTCCACCCTCATGTTAAGCTTCTCCATTTTTCCTAATAAATGATTAGCTACAAAAGATTTTTTTGAGTGAACGTGTCACGAGTGTTATAAATCTGGTTCTCGAGTTTTTATCGGTCGAAATTTTTCTTGGGAGATTTTCAAATCTGAATTTTTTCCGGGTATTTCTCGCCTAATTCTTGGCAAGAATTAAAACAATATAGTAAAATTACAGAAAATAGTAATAAATATCACCAAGTTATAAATTAATAAAACCAACAACATTGTGTATTTCTCATAATATTTTTAATATCATGGTTAAATATCGGCTAAATCTCCCGATATATACGGGATAAAAAGAGAAAATTATATTTCCCACGAGATTTTTAAAATATTACGATAAAAACTGAGTTTTAAACTTTAGATTTTTTTTCTCAGGTTTTCTCGGAAGAAATTGGGTATTTCTTGGGAGATTTGTAACAGTGCGTGTCATAGCTAATTACTCGCTATCTTTTTTTTTTTTGTAAAGAGAAAGAAGCATAAAGATCATAACATAAAATAACAGAGATACAATCATACAAGTAAGTTAAATAGAATTAAGAACTCTTGTTGAGGAAATCTGAACTTTCTTGAACTCTTTGGGAGGTCCTTGGATAATGGAAAGATGCAATTTTTAGTGTCAGGCACGTTTTATGCATATTTTGAAAGCTCGGCGAGTCACCCGAGTAACTCGACTGAATTTCAAGTCAAGTTCCCCAAAAATCAGAGACATTATCTAGCGAGTTACTCAGGTGACTCGATTGAGTTAAGTTGACTTTTTCAACTCACCAGACTAAGTCGAGTCATGGAATGGTATTTTTATCATATTCAATTTTTTTCAAACCTAAACTCAAACATCACACTGCATCATATTTTTTGGGGGTTGCAAAGCCAACCTATTATGGATTCTGCTAAATCTAGTTTTTAGGTTTGAGGTTGCAAAACTAGCCTACTTTGAGTTCTTTTAACCTAGGTTTTTCGAGTTATTTGAGATTCAATTTTAAATAAAATACCAAGAAATTAGTACTTGCCTAATGATAAATATCAATATATATATATTACATATTTACTCCAAGACCGAGTCGAGTTTTCCGAGTTACTCAATCCAGCTAACTTTCGAGTCGAGCCGAGTTTTCAGGTTTTTGAACCATGATTTTGTGTTCTTAAAATTATTATATTTGTCATAGCATGGAATGTTTTTAATTCGATTTACGGCTGAGATCAAGTTTTTGATAATTGTAACTTAGTGGAATTTGATTCCTTCCATTTGAAATATAATTCAAGGATTATGAAAATCTCCTCTTTGCTTCATTCCAACTATCAACCGACTTTAGTTGTATTTGCAAGTCCTCGAGATTTGGTACTAGGGGTAAAGGATTGCTGGTGGAAATTAAAGTCAAGTCAAGTCAAGAGTCCAAGACTAAAATCTCCCACATCTCTATGCATTTCACATTTGATATGATAACTTGATATGTGAACCTAAAAATATTTTCAACTCAATTCAAATCAGTTATAAAATCAAATTCACTGCAATAAAAAATCATATTCTATAGCAAAAAGCATGTCAGAAAAAATATGTTGGTGTATATAACACAAATTATTATCATTCTACTAATAAAAGTACAAGGAGTATATCAAACTTTATGTGGAAATAATTACCCTATATAAATATTAATGTAATTATTCCTTCTTATAATTAAACTTAACTTTAGTTAGAAATTTTGCTTTAGGTAAACTTCTTAAAGTTTATCTATTTATTTATCTTAACTTTTACTATTATGTAGGACCCATGAGAGAACAATATATATAAGTTACAATTACAATAGTATACAGGCATATGAAATAAAATAAAATAAAAACAAAAAAAATGATAAAATACCTCACTTGCTATGTACAAATGGATAGGGAGCAAGTTGGGTTGTTGGAGGCTCTTCGTGTTGGAAGTTTGGCTCGAATACGACAATACCCAATGGGCAATCAATCGTCCACCAAGGGGGATCGATCTCCCATGGGCGATAGATTGTCCCAAGTGGGGATCGATCGCCCAGAGCGCCGGGTGCGTGGAATATTTCAGAGAAAAATACTATTTTAATCTTTATATGTTTGGGGACCTATTCTGATTAGGGGACTTTCTATTAGTCTAGGTCTCTTGTTTAGGCCTATAAATAGGGGATTATGGGTCTAGAGTTTATATCTAATCATCTTGAAAGGATCAAGGGAATGCTTTTGCATTGGGAGTGAGAGATAATAGAAAGGGTTAGAACATATTAGGGCTTAGGAAAGGTTTAAGGGAGGATAGATAGGGATTCTTCTTTGGGTTTTCATAAAGAATGTGAGTTGAATGCTTTTGTAGTGGTTCCTCAAGGTTTCTGTGAATAAAGAAGTGATTGGATCTTGACCCGTGGATGTAGGCAGGCTGTTGCCGAACCACGTATATCTTTTGTGTTCCTTTATGTGTGTGTTTTTGGATTATTCTTTTCTGTCTGGTTATTTCTATTGTTGCTTTTTTCAAAACCAATTGGTATCAGAGCTTCAGGTTAAATTACTTTTCAGTTGCTATGAAAAATTCTGGGCAATTTTTCCTGGAGAATTTTGACAAAAAAGGGAGTTTCAATCTGTGGTAAAGGAGGGTAAAGGATATCCTAGCTCAACAAGGTCTCACAAAGGCGTTGAAGGGGGATTCCGGTAAACCGAAAAAGATGTCTGATGCAGATTGGGAAGACATTGAGACGAGGGCAGTTAGCACAATACGCCTTTGTCTTGCAGATAACATGATGCATAACATTATGGATGAGGAATCGGCACCGGATCTTTGGAAGAAGTTGGAAACGCTCTATATCGAAAAGAGCCTTACCAACAGGTTATACTTGAAAAATGAGTTCAATACCTTAAAGATGGTGGAGGGTGTAGATCTCATGAAGCACATTAATGTGTTCAACCAGATCTTGAATCAACTGTAGAAAGTTGGTGTCAAGGTGGATGAAGAAAACCAGGGCTTCTTACATCACTTCCTGACTCATATGATTACTTGGTGACAACCCTCATCTATGACAAGGAGACATTGCTAATGGAGGAGGTCACGGCGGTGCTACTCTCTTACGAGATTAGGTGAAAGTCATCGCATGATGGAAATAATCATGTCATGGTTGCTCGGGGAGGAGGAAGGGACTTGGAGAGAGGATCTGGAAAAGGCAGGAGCAGATCCAAATCCAAGGGAAAGGGCAGGGTCCAGTGCTATCATTACAAAGAATTAGGGCACTTCAAATGAGAGTGTCTGAGGCGTGCTGATGGGAAGAGGAATTCTTCTGGAGGAGATTCTTCGACGGCAATAGCAATGGACAATGAGGCATTGGAGATGCTTCCACAGTCTCCAAATGTATGAACAATTCTTCTGGTGAGTGGATTTTAGATTCGGGTGCTTCATGTCATATTTGCTCAAATATGAAATTTTTTGACACATTCCAAAAGGGGACATGAAAAGTGTTCCTAGGTGATGGATCTGAATGTGAAATCACGGGGTTTGGTAATGTAAAGATAAAAATGTTTGATGTAGTTATTCAGACTTTGGGAGGAGTAGCTTTGTGTCCCTAAGTTGTGAAGAAATTTAATATCGCTCGGGCAATTAGACTCCAAGGGCTATTGCTACACAGTTGCAGGTGGAGTTATCAAAATAAAATGGGGAAAGCAGGGATGCTTGGTTTTGATGAAGGGGAAGAAGTGTGGTGATTTATATCTCTTAGTGGGGAATACAGTGGTAGGTGGATTTTCTATAAAGTCTGCAGGAAAATAAAAACCTGATGTTTTGCAGAGGGTAGAAAGCTCACCTAAGGTCTCTTTCGCAGTCGGTACAGAGATGGGTATTCCGATAGGTTTTCGTAAGAGTTGAGATGGTGATGATGTGCCTTTGACGGAGAGGACGGGTCTATGTCCTCGTCCGAGTTTCTTCTAGACTGGAGAATGGGTTTTCAGGCTAAATATGGGTTTTGACCATATTTTATTGAATCCGGTGGAGTGCTTTTCGAGGTTGGATTCGAGGGTGTGTGTAGTTGGTGGGTCTCTTTCGCAGATGGTGCAGAGGCGGGCAAGGTCAAAGTGGGTGTTTACAAACGGGTTTGCGGTATTTACAAACGGGTTTGCGGTAATTACAAACGGGTTTCAAAATTTTGAGAGAGACTTTGGTTCAAGGTGGAGGTGCTTCCTGGATGTGGGCGATGCAGTGTTCTATCTCGAAGGCTTGCTTGGTGATTAGCAAATCGGTTCTCTTGGTTGCGGTGGTGTAGCGAAATTCTCGCCAAGGTGGAGATTGTTGGAAGTTTGGCTCGAATATGACAATACCCAAAGGGGCGATCGATCGCCCACCAAAGGGGATCAATCGCCTGTGGGTGATAGATCGCTCCAAGTGGGGATCGATCACCCGAAGCATCGGGTGCGTGGAATTTTTTCGGGAAAAAAATACTATTTTAGTCTTTATATGTTTGAGGACCTATTCCGATTTGGGGACTTTCTATTAGTTTAGGTCTCTTGTTTAGGCCTATAAATAGAGGATTAAGGGTCTAGGGTTTGTATCTAATCATCTTGAAATGATCAAGGGAATGCTTTTGCATTGGGAGTTGGAGATAATAGAAAGAGTTAGAACCTACTAGGGCTTGGGAAAGGTTTAAGGGAGGATAGATAGGAATTCTTCTTTGAGTTTTCATAGAGAAGGTGAGTTGAGTGCTTTTGAACTGGTTCCTCAAGGTTTCTGTGAATAAAGAAGTGATCGGATCTTGACCCATATATCTCTTGTGTTCCTTTGTGTGTGTGCTTTTGGTTTATTCTTTTCCGTCTGGTTATTTCTATTGTTGCTTTTCTTACAACACTTCAGATGTTAAGAGAGATGGAGATGGAGGAGTTGGACTGCTGGGTGAGACAAAGAGGACATAGAAGGATCTATTGCTGTGTGGAGATGACTGAGATGGGAGAGAGAGCCATCCGTGAGAGAAACCAAGTGAGCGAATGAAGGCTTCGTTACTCAAAAGCTTTCACAGAATGCAAAGAAATATCCGAAATCAATTTCTGGCTTTTGCTTTTAGAGAGAGAGAGAGAGAGAAGGAGAGACCCATGAGATTAGAAAGAGAGAGCAAGTCGTGAGCTCCCAAGAAGAAAAAAAACTCACTTTTCCTTTTTATTTTTATCTCTATATATAGATCCCGGGAGAAGAGGCACTACAAGAAAAATAGGTTTTAGCGAAGGAAGTAAACCATCGATAAAAGTGATTTTTCCATCACTATTAGTATTAGCGACGGAAATGGTGACCATCACAAAACCGTGGGTAATAAGAGTGTCAATATAAAGTCTAGTGACGGTAACTGCTAACTGTCACAAGTACCGACTGAATTATTCAGTCGCTAAAATGACCAACTTTCGTCGCTATATCTGCATTTTATAAATCCTTATGAAGTTAAATAGCAACAGTTTTCCATCTTCTACGACAGTTGTATGTAGTATAGCGACAGTAAATAACCATTGCTACAGACTCTATAACAACGGAACAATAACCTTCGCTACATATTCCTATTACCGGCAGAATGTTTACGGTCTCTATAAGTCGCCAAGTACTGACAGAAACATTTCCGTCACTATACTTCATATACCGATGGAAATATTTCAGTCGCTAATTCCCGATTTTCTAAAAACAAAAGCAGGGAGCTGTGTACAGCAGCTGTTAACTTGTCACATGTTAACATTTCTTAACCAGACACCTATTTACATTTACCAATATTAATCCACTAAGACAAAAACCCATATAAACTCACATACCAAATAACGATCAACACAGATTTCTGCAAACCTAATAACACAAACCAACTTAATTTCAGTGTTCTTTGATTTCATAAAAGATAAAGCTTCTGAGACCCCCTTAGGGCCGAGACCATGCTCTAAGTGCATGGGATTTCAGGTGGGGCCTACCATGTGAATTGGGCCCCACCTGAAATCCCATGCTCTTAGAGCATGGTGTCAGTGGTCTCAGCCCTAATGGGGTCTCAGTAGCAAAGTCCTTTCATAAACTCTAATTTGTTGGCATATTTGAGCAGCCAAGAATCCAAAACCCTAACTTAGGAACATGGTGGAATATCTTCGGAACTGGAGAGTTCTATCTTAGAATTCCAAAAACAGTACCCAGAAATGGCGGAAAGACTTTCATACTTTTGATGGATCCGAAAAAAAGTGTTGTTAATTCTGTTCCAAGGAAGAGAATATACAGATTTTCAGAAACTTACATAAATATCTCTTCAAATCAATTTAAACTGAATTTAAAAAAAAAAATTATAATGCAATCCAAAATTCCATCTTTGATATCATTCCCAATAATCAGGAAAAAAAAAAAACATATAAATCTTGGAACAAAGAAATCAAACAAAGCCCCTTGGAGAGGTCTTTTTTTTTTTGGTAATCCCCCTTGGAGAGGTCTAACAACCTGTAAATAAGTGAATAAGGAACCATCACTCAATTTACCAATTGAAAAAACAAAGAAAAAATGCTAAGAATAAGAAACTTAAACAGAGATTTTGACAATTTAGGCCATCCATTGACAATTTAGGCCATCCATTTCAAAGATCACCGACTGAAACCTAAATAAACAATTGCAAACCAAGTCACATCAGATAAAAAAGTTCCAACAAATTAAATCCCTAAGAAAAACATAAGGCTCCATTCTTTTGGTAGAACTTTTAAAGTCTAGAACTTTCATTGTTAATGCCTTTTACTTAATATCTAAAATTATATTGTTCCATAAAATACAAAAGTGCTACAAATATAGAACTTTCAAGTTCCACCAAAAGTTTTAGATTTTTTAAGTTTCATATACGTGGAACTTCTAATTAAATTGAACTCAATAAATCTGAGATACCACCATGTAAATGGGTTGGAAACCCTCTCCCCCTTCTCCCAAACTCTTGCCTCTTGTTGAAAAGTAAGAGTTCTACCAAAAGAAGACTTAACACATACAACACAGAACACAAAAGAGAACCCTACATTAAACATAGAATTGCAGTAAAACACAAAAAACCAGATCAAAACAAGTTCTTTAGACCATATCCAACAATCAAAATCCTAATTTAGAACTCCTCCCTCAATGGATATTTGACCAAGATCCACAGCTCATTGACTCAAGAAGCTTGAAATTTGCAAGAATCACAGACAAAAATAAATAAAAATAAAAATAAGGTAGGTCTGGCTGTTCAAGGTCCATAGCAAATCTCAAAGGTGTCATCCATGGAAGCAAAAGACATTTAGAATGGCCTCCAAGTTGCATCCCCAGATCTATTGGGAGCAATGAATTCCAAAACCTAATAATCCATGAAGTAATCCTCAGTAATTCAAGGTGTGAGCATAAGATAAATTTTTTTTTAAAAAAAGGTAGGTCTGGCTGTTCAAGGTCCATAGCAAGTCTCAAAGATGTCATCCATGGAAGCAAAAGACACTTAGAAAGCCTCCAAGTTGCAGCCCCAGATCTATTGGGAGCAATGAATTCCAAAACCCAACAACCCATGAAGTAATCCTCAGTACCTCAAGGTGTGAGCTTAAGATAACTGGATTTGGTGGTTTCCGAGAAGGTGCTTCTGGGGCTGGAGGTGGAAATGGCCCAACTTTTGTGGGTACTCTTACTCCTGGGACACCTGGCACTGGAGGGCACCACCATTCACTTAGGAGCTCAGCTACTCTGAGAAATCTCATGGCTTCCTCTCTGAAAGAGAAGGCTCTGGTTATGGAGCTTCTGCTATTTCTAGAGGCCATGCGATTACTTCAAACCCCTGGGGCATCTCTTGAGAAAGATTCTTATTGTTATAGTCTGACATGCCCTAATTGTGGAGAGCAGTTTGGGAAATAGGAAGTATCCGGAGAGGGAGAGAGACAGAGAGAGGGAGGTAACAGGAGAGAGAGAGGGGTTACAGGAGAGAAATACACTGTACACACACACCATGCAAACACCACACACCATTTCCATCACTGTCTATTAGAACTAATGCCATCTTCCTCTCATTCGAAAATTTGTGGCAGATCTACTTCCGTCGTTATATATTACAAATATTTTAGGTAGTAATAGTTCCGTCATTGAGTAATCTGACCATTAGGGCAAAAGATTACCTCTGGTGGCTGCCCGAGCTAAGGGGTCGGGCATCCACAAAACAATGGGCATGTGGACTTTTTAAAGGGGAAAGATATCATATGGGGAGAAGTCAAAATCAAAGGAGACAATGAAATGACTTTTCCCATAAATTCTCGTCAGGTGCCCTTTGTTTTGTTGATGCCCGAGCACGAGCAGCCACCCGAGGTAATCTTTTGCCGACCATTAGTAACGTCGCTTATCAAAAAAAGTTATCTGACCATTAGTGACGTCGCTTATAATTTTTTATGGTTCCGTTGCTACATGATGAAAAAAAATTTTAGTGACGGAACTAAGGTCGTCTCTATTTCATTTGAGAATTACTAACGAATCTACTTCCGTCGTTATATAATACCATTGCTAAGTGATCTGACCATTAGCGAAGGACATGTGTCCAAGATTAGTATATTTAATCGTCATCAAGTAACAAGTCATTAATATTCTATATTATAAATTAGGAAACTGATATGTGGCGACAGTTATATAGCAGTCATTATAACAGCGATGTAGCGAAGGTTTTAGCGTCTGTTGCTAAATTTCAATTGCTAAAAATCTTTCTTGTAGTGATACGAACTCTCCCTCCCGTTTTTTTTTTAGAGTTTTCGATAAAGGATAAAAGAGAAAAAGGAAAAAAATGTGGACTCTTGCTGATGAAGTAGGAGATGGAGTTTTACAAAAATGCCCTTAAAGTATTATAAAATCCAAAATTGCATCTTATTAAAACTTATTTACAAATTAATACTTTTTCAAACTTACGAAAAATTATCCTTCTGTAAAATATTTACAAAAAAGTATAGTTTCAAATAAAATTTAGAAAATCCCCCCCAACAAGTAGGGATGTATTCAAGTCATGGTTTGGCTCTATCAGACTGATTTCGAGGTTAAGTTTTTGGCTAAATTGAGTTGAGCTTTTCTTTGAGCTTAAAACTACTAAAAGTCGAGCTTGAGCCAAACCCCATTGATTCGACTCGTTTGAAGCTTGATTTGGCTTGAGCTTGGCTTGAATATTAAAACATATATATTAATAAATATTACTTATAATAATAATTATTATTATTATTATTTAAAAGAAATCAAGCTAAATCTTGAGCTTGCTAATTTTGTTCAAGCTAAGTTTCAAGCTTTGATTTTGAGCTCCGCTTAAATACACCATTACTAAATTTTAAAGTTAATGTAAACATTTTGTAAATTTATATTGAGTATTTTTTTATAAAACTAATCATTGAAATATTTTACATGAATTGTACATGCTTTTTTCTAGTACTTATAAATAGATGCAATACGGATAAAGTATGTTCAATAACATGTGTATAATACACAAAAATTATTTGGATAAAAATATGTTTCAAAGTGATCTTTTTTTTAATGCTAAGTTGGGGTTAGGCAAACCCCAACCATTTCAACATGATATACTTCACTAGTACCATATAATACCAATCATAGTAACAAAGTTCTCTAATTTTTTTAAGAAGCCTCGAATACTATGCTACTTTTTCGTCGAACGATTAATTTTCAAACTTTTCACGACTTTTTGAGAAAATCACAACTTTTTACAAAAAGTTGCAAATTAAACATGAATTATTCACGACTTTCAGAAAAAGACTCGAATAAATATCTACTATATGAAATATTTTTCTTTATAATTTTCATAATTAGCAATCCCATTTAATATTTTTTTTCATATCTTGCTCGATTTGTTTTCGAACTTTCTGAATTTTGCCCTTCTTTGAAAATTTACACAGAAAATTCTCGAATCCTGACTTAATAATTAGGGTTGGTATCATGTTACTTTCTCTTTATTATTATTAAATTTAATTGTTTTTCATTTCTAGTTTTTCCCCAAGCTTTTCCAACTTTGCCAAATTTTGCCTATTTTTTTCCGAACTAGACCCCTTTATACTAAAAATTAATTACCACTAGTTAAGTGTTTGATAAATGTGTGGCAAGTGAGGTTTTGTTCGGGGCTGAATTGTACCGATAAAATTTCAGTATTTTTCCTCGAAAATCGTACACAACGTGTCGGTCTAATATCAAGACAATCACCTGTCATACGGTTCCGTCGTGCATCGATTTTTGAGATCACGAGGGCCTCATACGTAAGAAATCAGGAAATCCGTATATTTTTGAAATTTAGTCGGGACTCGATATTTACCGATTGCGATAATAGAAATCTGCGAAACTCGTACACCATGTGTCGGTCGACCATCTGGACGACTGTCTGTCGTCTCGACTATTCATCATCCCAAACGGTGAAACCGCAGCGTATTTTGTGTCCAAAACCAGAAAATTTGTGGGTTTTACAATTTTTTCTCGGGCTTACTTTTTATTGTCTAAACTCAATATTGTTCTCTGAAATTCGCACAGTGGGTGTCGGACTACCCCTAGTTTGGTCATCTGTCGTTTTTTCATCATCGCACGTTGTTTTGTGGAGTTACGATGGCCGTACGTGTGCAAAATCGGGAAAACCAGTCAAACCTGTCAATGCCTCATCATCGTGGCCATGTGCAAGCACATGGCCTCGCCACCTCGCATGCCACATAGACTCCCAAAGTCTATATAAGGAGGGGATCACCACCCCCCCTCCCCATTCTCATCTTCTTCCTCCCGAGTGCGGAAGCTTTGCCGAAATATCTAGAGAGAGAAAGTGAAGAGAGAGAAAGGAAGAGAGAGAAGGAAGAGGAGGTCCACCTGAGGCTTTTTCGACATTCCCAACGCGTTGGTGACGTCTGTTTTCCGCTTTGGAGCCTCAATTTACGTGTAGAGAGAGAAAGTGGGAGCTAGAGAGAGAAGGTTCACCTTGGGGTTTATCAATGTTCCGGATGCAACCGCGTCTTCCATTTCACCCTCCGGAACCCCGTTCAGCGTGTGAAAGATAAAATCTCTTTCCCTCTCTTCTATTCTCCCTTATTTAAGCAATTTTCTATGTAGAATGGTTTGGATCTTGTATGGCATGGATGAAAAATGGTCAGAGACCCAGTGTGATGTGTATGAAGGGGATGGGATTGTGTTTGAATTGAGTAGAGGGGCGTATCCCTCGGTTTTGGGCTGTAACAGCAAAGAATTTAGGCTCAGAAGCCTAGGCGATCGATCTCCTTGTCTGGGCAATCGATTGCCAACATGCAAATGCTTGAGCGATCGATCGCCCAACACTAGCGATCGATCGCCAGTGCGCAGGTTTAGAGATTTGGGTCCCTAATGTGCTCGGATCCTCCTAGAAGCCCAATTTTGGATTCCTTGTATGTTATGGTGTCAGCTTGGGTGACGAAATGATAATTTGAGTGTTTAAAGAGCGATCGTAGGATCCATCGGACCGGAAATGTTCCCTATAGGAACGATCCTATATGATGGATGTATTTGGATACCTTTAGAGCGATGATAGGATCCATCGGCCCGGAGATGTTCCTTATTGGAACAAACTTTGTGTGATGTGATGATATTTGAATGTTTATAGGGAGATGGTAGGATCCATTGGCCCAGAGATATTCTTTATAGGAACAACCCTATATGATGTGATGTATTTGGATACCTGTAGGGGTAGGATCCATTGGCCCGGAGATGTTCTCTATAGGAACGACCCTGTATGATGTGATGTATTTGGATACTTGTAGGACGATGGTAGGATCCATTAGCTCGGAGATGTTTCCTATAGGAACGACCCTATATGATGTGATGTATTTGAATACCTGTAGGGTGATGGTATGATCCATTGGCCCGGATATGTTCCCTATCAGAACGGTATACTTCCAGACTTGGTCCACGGACGTGAGTCCCATTTGGTTCAATTATCCAAGAAGGCTTGGGATGATTTAGGATTTCTTCCCGATTAGAAAACCTGAGGTAAATGCTATATGTGGTCCCTCTTTGACTAGGTCTGGAGAGACGGTATCTATTAAGAGTCGGGGTTCCTCCGTGACTGATAGTCGGGAGAGTTAGAATGACATTGGGCCTATGTGCCCAAGGTTGTATCTGGTTTACGGACCCAGTGCTATATTGAGTTTAAGAACTCAAGAACGATGAGTGGTTGAATTTGATAATTAGAGGTTAGGGACCTCAAAATGTAGAACCTCGTAACTCATTTACATAGTTGGTGAATAGTGTCAGTGAATAGTGATTGTGAGCACGGGTTTCGGAACCCTGAAAATCTCACGATGTTTAGAGTTTCCACCTATTCATTCAGAAGAGATAAGTCTCCGGGAGGTTGGATAAGGTCTTGGTCTGCAAATTGAGATCAGGGTAAGAGGTTCGATTAAGTACGGGGAAGGCGTTAGACACCCCGAGGCTTTCATTTTTCAATGGTTTCCTACTCCCTAAGATTAAGTCAATTAATGTCAATGTCTTCCTAAAATGTCTAACTGTTTAAAGTAATATTAATCTAAGAAGGAAGAGTTAACTAGGGTCGAACCCGGGTTAGGTTCTCTACGTACTCATTAGGTGAGATTTGACTAAGCATAGTTCTGGCACTTGAGCTCGTGCCAAGGCTAGAGATGTGTGTGTGTGCACCAAGGGTAGCTAACAAGCTAGTCCGGTAGACTAGGTTTAAGTTGACCGAGGTTGGTGAAGTGCAAAGTTTGGGCCCAGTATGTCAAGGGTTAGTCCAGTAGACTAGGATTTGGGCCCGATAGGCCCAAAAGAGAGTTTGGTCAAGGTTAGGATTGCTAACGGGGGTTAGGTCAAATTAACCATGATTAGGGTTACTAACCATGGTTAGGATTGCTAACCATAGTTGGAATGGTGAAGTCAAGCCCAGTAGGCTAGGGTTGGGCCCGGTAGGCCAAGGGTAAGCCCGGTAGGCTTAGGGTTGAGGTCCGGCAAGCCAAAGCGGATTTAACTGAGATTAGGGTTTGCTAAACGGGGTTAAATGAAAGTTAACCATGGTTAGGGCATCTAACCATGGTAAAAAGTCCAGAAACTGATTTTTGGTCTTTTTATTTTTTTCTGATTTTTCCAGATTTTTGTTGGTTAAGGATAGCTTAACCATGGTTAAAGTTAATCAAATATAGAGTTTAATCATGGTTAAGCAGTCTAACCAAGGTGAAAAAGGTTATAGAGGACATTTTTGGAATCCAGAGAATATTTCTGATTTTTCCAGAATTTATGGGGTTAAGGGTGCTTAACTATGATTAAAAGTTAACCCAAGATAGTTTTAATCATGGTTAAGGGTTAAGTTTAGCCAAAAGTGGATCCAGGTAGCATGACAGGGCCTAGAATGGCCTCCTACCTAACCCGGTCCCTGTACCAAGCCCAAAAAGTTAAGAATTAGAAATTGAGGTAATCAGATTACCTCCATTCAGTCTGATTTTTAACCTTGATTTGCAGGGGTTTAACTGAGGTTACGGAGTGAACCAGAAGAAAGTAAAGCACAAGGGAGAAGCCTGATGTCCCAGGAATCCAATGGGCCTGGTCTAGGCCCAAGAGCAGCTCAGGCGTTGGCCCCACAAGGGCCCAAAGATTCTCAGAAAATGCACTGTATTGCCGGTAATCACATTATCGACAGCCTGTTAATCATAGTTTGGAGCAATGCTAACCAGGGTTAGGCTTAGACTCAGGGTCTGAAAATTTACAAGGAAGTAGCTAAGGTCCAGTGGAGTCCAATGGGCCTAGTGTGGGCCCTAGGGCATGCATGGTGTGGGCCCCACAAAGACCCAAAGCCATTGCAATAGGAATTCTAAGTTGGCGGTAAACTATTTATCGCCAACATGCTATATTTGGTTTTATGGTCTAGCAGTAAACAGTTTACCGCCAGTACGACTGTCATGGTTTAAAGCAAAACTAACCCTGGTTAACAGTTGAGTTAGGGTCTGAAAAGTTGAGGGGAGGTAGCCAAGGGTCTGAGGTACCTAACCATAGTCCTGAAACTGACCAGGGCCTTAACTAACCATAGTTAAAGGGTAGTTACAGAGGAGGTTAGGAAATGGCGGTAAATATTTTATCGCCATTATGCCATTTTCGAAATAGACCTGATTTACCCCACTGGGGTTGAACCAGTGCACATATAAGGGGTTCCTCATGGTCTGAAGACCCCCCCAGACCTCAAAAGGAGTGACCATGCATGGCTAAGAGGGTGTTGCACCCATGCCGAACCTCAAGGATACCCCATGCATCTATAGAGAAGATGTGGGGATCCTATCCTTGGTTTGGGAAGCTACTGACAGCAAAGGAAATAAAAATGGACCCCCATAGAACAGGACCAGGAGGTCCTCACAATGCTTTGCATCGGAAGAAGGGAAAAGAGAGGAGATCCTACACAGTTGAGGAGCAGTGCACGGTGGCTACAGGCGGCGAAGGCTGTTGTGGCTACTAGTACAAGATGCTAGGACCTGGGGGTGGCTAAGGCTAGCCTATTGGAGGGTCTCAGGTGGACCTAGAGCTTGGGGAGTGGCCTGGACAAGCTCGGGTAGGGTTTCACTATGGGAGATTGGAATAGTCAACTGTGGAAGGAGAGTAGAGCTTATATAGAGGTTGAGGAGAGGCCTGGGGGCAAGCTAGGCATTATAGGTGGCGTGGGGGACCAATGGGAGCAATTCCAAGGTGGCCAGATGGGTGTTGATACGCAGGTTTGCAAACTCAGGTAATGGTGGTAATTGGATTACCGCCATTCCTGATGAAGGCTTATTCAGGGTGGCAGTAATCGAATTACCGCTAAAGAGGAGTTTTGCAATTTTTGGCCACACCCTCGCACAAGTGGGCCTAAAGCAGGGAGTGCACTCCCTTTTGGGGTTTTTGGCGCCCTAATTTTTAATTTGGATGGTGTGGGCCCCACCCTAGTGCTCCCCTATGGTTGGTGGGCCCTTGTTTGGGCCCACAAAGGCCTAGGCTCACTATGGTTTTGGACTTAGCTTTGCTAAATGGGCTTTTAGTCCGTGAGACTCATACCTAGGTTTGGCTAGGGCTAGGGCTAGGTTTAGGGCTCACCTAGGGTTAGTCCTAGGGTATAGCTAGGGTTTAGAGTATACGGTTCACCTAGAGTTTAGGGTATAAGGTTCGCCTAAAGTTAACCTAGGGTTAAGTCTAGGGTTTGGTTAGGGTTTGCCTATGGTCCAGGACTTAACTAGGGACTTAGCTGGGGGATGACCATGGTTAAGGGTGGTTAACCATAGTTAAGTAGGGTATAAAAATTGGGTGCTTACAACTGCCCCACTTTGCTGGAGAGTGCTAGGATGGAAATTGAACGACAAAAACTGGAACCATCCTATTTTTACACCGAGATAGACTTCTAGGGGTGATGATATGCATGCTTGTTGTGTGAGTGGTGTAATGAGTGATGTGCCTGCCTACATCTGCTGGAGGCATGGGTGAGCTGGGGAATGATGAAGAAGTTAAGGCCACTCTGTGGGGATAAAGAGTAGTCTATGCTACTTATGCAGAGGATTGACGGATGCACTGAAAGACGGCTTGACCCAGAGGTGCTAGTCAGGGTTTGATTGATATGGTGTCTTTCCTGACAGGTTTGACCAAATCGATCGAAGGACACATGGGGTGTCAAGAACACACAGAGTGTTAAAGGGGACATGCTAGGTATCGACAAGGTATGTTGTGTCGAAGTTCACCTAAAATTTCAGGGATACAGGGGGTATCGGAAGGAAGACATACGAGGTGCCTGCAAAGTGTGTGATGACGGTGCTCACCTGGAATGTCGAGGACACACAGGGTGTCGAAAGGGGGACATGCTGGCGGTGTACACTATAAAGGTACACATGGGATTTCGGGCAGGTGAGGTGCAGACAAAGTGTATTATGTCGACGCTCACCTGGGATGCCAAGGATACACGGGGGTGTCATAGAGGGGAAATGCAGGAGGTAATGCTGCGGTATGATGAGATTGTTAAGGAGCACACAGGATGTCGGACATGAGAGGTTTCGTCAAGTTGAATTGACATCAAAGTTCACCTGGGATGTTGAGTGCACACGGGGGCGTCGAAAGGGGAACATGCAGGAGGTAATGTTGTGGTATGACGAGATTGTCAAGGAGCACACAGAATTTCGGACATGCGAGGTTTCGGCAAGTTGACGTCAAAGTTCACCTGGGATGTTGAGAGGACACACGGGGGTGTCAAAAGGAGGACATGTAGGAGGTAATGCTGCTGTATGAAGAGATTGTCAAGGATTACACAGGATGTCGAACATGCAAGGTTTTGACAAGTTGACTTGATGTCAAAGTTCACCTGGGATGTTAAGAACACATGGGGGTGTCAAAAGGCGGACATGCAA
The DNA here is from genome assembly GCA_015143295.1 of Tetracentron sinense. Classification (NCBI taxonomy): domain Eukaryota; kingdom Viridiplantae; phylum Streptophyta; class Magnoliopsida; order Trochodendrales; family Trochodendraceae; genus Tetracentron; species Tetracentron sinense. Next base: position 43,307,178 of record CM026563.1, read on the forward strand.
GGGGTAATGCTGCGGTATGATGAGATTTTGAAAGAGCACATAGGATGTCGGACATGCGAGGTTTCGGCAAGTTGACATGACATCAAAGTTCACCTGGGATGTCGAGGACACATGGGGGTGTCGAAAAGTTTACGGCACAGTACAGGGGCAGTTGTCGGATTGATTTTTGTATGGCCGAGAGGCACTGGATTTGATCAAGACGTTTGATGCTGAGATTTTGGTCACAGGAGATGTGATGCTATGTAGGGATGTCATGCAAGAGATAAAAGCGAGAATGCTTTCCCATGACTGTGACTCGCGGGGATGCAGGTTGTCGACTTCTTCTGCTTGTCTTACCGAGGTTGTTTGCTGCAGGCTGGTACAATCAGGTCTCGGTACCAGAAACTCTGTTTTGAAAAACGTTTTTATTAAAGTGTTGCACTTTTGTAAAAGTTATGATTTTAACAGAAAGAATGTTCAACTAGCTTTTAGTTTTGCCAGGAAAGTGTCTTTGTCAGGGCTTAGGGGACTTTGTAATCTAACTTTTACTCTCTGATAGTAGAGGATGACACAGGAGAGGTTTTTTCACTATTAGGGATTTTCAGGGGTAGACCTGCTTGTCTTGACACTGCCGAAGATCAAACTCTGTCTGGAGAGAAGCTTGTTGGAGAGCAATTGGAACTTCTAGACTCTTGCTGAGGGGAAAGGAATGCTACTGGGATTCCTCTGGGGAGTGATGCATTCGTTGTAGACCACTGTTGGGGATCTACTTAGGGATATGACACTGTTATAGATCGCTACTGGGATCTGAACTCTGTTGGAGACTAGTGTCAGGGGAGCTGCTCTTCCATGCCATCTGATGGATTGTTGGGAGTTTGGTGATACTAACTGCTGCCGGATATTGTTGTCAAACTGCTCTTTAGCTTTTCCCCCTTTTTTACCCTTGGAATGACCAAGTCAAATGGGGTTCGCATAATTTTTGCGCAATGAGGCCATTGCCAGTTTTCTTCATGCCTGTGAGGCTGATTGATTTTTTTTCCTTTTTTGCCCCTAGTCGCAAGATTAGGTATGGAGTCGTGTAATTTTTGCACAGTGAGGCTGTTGTCGGTTTTCACTCATGCCCACGACTTATTGGGGAAACCTTTGATTTGTTGGGAAAAATAGGTCTTCTCCCGTCATTGCTCTGAATGGCGCTCCTCTGGGAATTATATTTCTGCTGAGGATGTAGATGTGATATTACACATGCACTCGTAGTTTCTATGGAATCTAAAAAGACTTAGAGTAGGACGAAATGTAGGCTAGGGGACCGAAGTTTAGGATACCCGAGGATTTCTCCTGTTTTGCAATTGATCTTTTGGGGAACTCTTTCGTTGTACTTTCTTGGGATTTGTACCTTTTTTTTCACTAGAGAATTTGAGAGATGTTTGTCTCTAGTGGAGAGAGCGAAAGAGGTTGTCTCTGCTAGAGAGAGTGAGAGAGGTTGTCTCTGCTTGGAGATTGGTTTTTTAGGAGAGGTTGTCTCTGAAAGAATTTTGCTGGGGACAGGGTTCGGAGAGATTTATCTCTGTGGGGGGGAGTCTCTGACTCTTGAAAATGTTTCGACTTCTATTTTAGGCTTTCCTTTAATGAAAATTTTTATACCCTTGTGAGTCAATTCGACTGAGGAAGTTGAAAGGATTTTTGCTCTGTTGGACTCTGTGAGGAGTGTTTTGGAGAGGCTTTGGTTCCACTGGGGATGATTTGGCTCTGCGTAGGGAAGTCAGGGGATATTTTGACTCTTCTAGGGAGGAGTTGACTTCGTGGGAGAAAACTAGGGGAGGTATGATCCCCTTTTGTTATCGCACCTGGTTTGTCAGGTTGTCTACGTACCCTTTATAGGATCAGGTCATGACGTAGTTCAGGCAAATGCCACAGAGGCAAGGAAGGGTGTCCCTGAAAAGGTTTAATGAAAGAAGGCTTGTTAGGCTTAAAGAGCTAACTAGTGGATTTCATTGATATGTAAACGGGTTACATTGCAAAGGGATGAGGATTGTGCTAAGGATGACCTCCTGCCATTTCCCAGAGATTCTACGAGTGCATAGAGCCTATTAGATCTAGACTCTAAGCATAGTGATCAGTGCTAATTGTTACACATTTACGCAGCTTAAACTTCTCTTTTGTTAATTCCTTTTAGCCCATTTATCCACTATGATACTTCACTTGGGTGTATTTATTGTTTCATGCGAGGAAAATAAGACAAAATTGATCATTTACAAGCTTTGAAGTTCCGTGTGAATCGTTACCAAGCAAAGATCCAAGCTAAAGAGAAGTTGGAAATGCAAAACGACCCTTGTTCGGTGTTTGGAGCATAACTCCTTAACCGTAGCTCCGATTTAGGCCCATAATATATCAAAACGACCGGCTCGAAAAGCTCTACAACTTCCGTCAAGGGAAGATAGTCAAATTCTATAAACCCTGATCGATCAGCACCATTTTGGCCGATCGATCGGCGGACGCCGTTTTGGGAGTGCTATAACCTCCGATCGATCAGCGCCTCCTAGCCGATCAATCGGTGGACACCGTTTTGGTGAGGCTAGAAAGTGCCAAAAAGGGATTTTTGAGCTTGTTTTGGATGTTTCTAAAGCTACAATTCATGGGGATTCTCTTTCAATAAAAGAAAAGCCTCATTGCATGCAAGAGGTTCTGAATTTTGAGATTTGAATGAGGGAAGGCTCTGGAGATCTGTGAAGGTTGGAGGATGGATTGCTCGTATTCTTCGTGTTCTTCGTGTTCTTCATCGAAAGTGGTGTTCCTTACTCTCGCTATGAACTAATTCATTTTTCTAGGGTTTAGATGAAACCCTAGCCAAGTAACTGTGTCTCTTTGTACTTTGTTTTAGTTTATTCAATTGTAAACAATGATTGCATAATAAGAGGGTTATTCATAACCAGAGTTTATTGATTATATTCGATTTCAGTGTGATTCTATCCTTGTCTTAAGTTTTATTATATTAAAATTGAATCATCCATCTTGATTTTCTGTGATTATTAATGTGGATTTTATGCAATGGTTTCTACTGTCGAGGAATTAAATCATAAGATATTTTATGCTAAGAGAAGACGAGTGATTTCACAACCATAGTTTAGTGTGTATCACTCGTGCTAACCGAAGTTAGGATATGCCTAGGGTCTAATCCCTTGAATCATTCTAGATGGATGAGTGGAGTCTTGTAGTCACTCTCATCCCTATTGTTTACATTGTGATGAACTTGAATAAATGCATTAGGGACCAGTTATGAAGCTAGTGGTGGATTCAAACACCCTAGATCTTCTCTCACTGATATATTATCAAAAACTTTTAGTTTAATTAGTTAAAAAAGAATTTGTTAGTTTAATTTCCTTAGGTTAAAAATCAATCAATCAAATCAACTTGTTACTTCTTGGCTCACAATTAATCTAGATATAAAAGCAATCAAATCAGTGCAGTCCTCTGTGGTTTGACATCCCATACTAGTCACTATTCTACGGAATTGTAGCTATTACGAGGTTTATTTAATTGACGATCAATTTTTAGCGCCGTTGCCGGGGATTGCTGGAACCATTTAATTGCTTAATTTCAAATATTAAATCTAAGTCAATCTTATTCAAAAATCTAAAAATATTTTTCTGCTACTGATCTTCAAAATCCTCTATTTTATAAGTACCAATTGCTTGGATTGAAAATAGTGTTTGGCTAAAATTTTAACAGGAAAGCTATTGTTCCGCCAAAACAAAAGCTACCCAACTGTCACTTGCCGAAAGCACTGTAAGTATTCTCTCATCTGGAGTGAATTATTTTACAAATTAGTGTCTATCGAACATAGAGTTTGCCTCTAGGGTGTATGCACGGTAGACGGTCTTGTAAACCAGAGTTAATCCCTATCAATTCAGAGTTAGAGCGTACTGCTAGGCTTCTCAAGGCTTCGGCCCGATTCTACTCAAACCTAGAGACTACTCGTTTATTTGAAATGGCTGAAAATCAAGACCCAACCAAGTCTTTGAAGGAGTACTTTGTTCTGTCATCATACTCTTCTCCTTCATGTATCCGGTTGCCAGACACTACGGCAGGCCACTATGAGATTAAGTCCAGCACAATTCAGATGCTCCCATCCTACCACGGACTTAGTAATGAAGACCCTTATAAGCATCTTGATGATTTTAATGAAATCTGCACTACATTTAAGCTGCAGAATTTTACAGATGATGCTCTTAGGTTGCGCCTCTTTCCATTCTCCCTAAAGGACAAAGCCAAACATTCGCTTAACTCTCTTGAGTCCGACATTATCCACACATGGACATAGCTCCATTAAGAATTCTTAAAGAAAAATTTTTTCCATTGGCAAAACCAATCAAATAAGGCGAACCATCATGAGTTTTTCTCAAATTGATGGTGAAATTTTTCATGAGTCATGGGAGAGATTCAAGGATCTCCTCAGAAAATGTCCCCACTATCAGATTCCTAAATGGCAACTTGTCCAGTCATTCTATGATGGTCTATCTCAATTCAACCGCTAGATGGTTGATTTCTCATGTGGGGGGACGTTTATGACCAAGAGTGAGGTGCAAGCATGGGAATTGTTCGAAAATTTGAGTGAAAACACCTTACACCATGCTTCCTCTAATCGTTCTGAGAGACAAAATTCCACTCAGAATCCAAAGCGAGGCATCTATGAAGTAGGCACTTCTAATGATGTCTCTTCTAAAGTGGATGAGTTGTCTCGAAAATTAGACCAACTAATGGTTGTAGGACAAACTTTTTATATACCCTCTAAACCAACTCTCAATCAGAGAGAGGTGTGCCCTATCTGTTCTAGCCCTGCACATTATGTGCATGAGTGTCCTGCTGCAAAGCAATTTCCAGAATTTGTTCAAGAGCATGTTAAATCTGCCTACACTCACCCGGGCAATGATCCCTACTCTAATACATACAACCCAGGGTGGAGAAATCATCCCAATTTCTCATGGCAGCCCAAGCTCAAAGAAATTCCTTCTCCCAACCTCAAGGGCCGAATGTTCGACCCTTTCAAATTCAACCAACTACCATCCTCCCCAATAACAACATTTCCAGCACTCTACTCTTCCCCCTCAAAGGAACTCATCTTTCGAGGAGAAAGTGTTGAATGCTCTAAAAGGGTTGAAGGCCAACACCCAATTATTGCATTCTCATTCACAATCTATCCAACGACTTGAGTCCCAAGTGGGACAATTAGCTAATGCCATATACAAGAGAGTGGAAGGGAAGCTTCCAAGCCAACCAGTGAGCAACCCTAGAGGTGTAAACATGGTTGATGATGCTCAACACAATGAAACTCATCTTGAGCATGTTCTTACCATTACCACCCTAAGGAGTGGGAAGGTAGTTGATAACCAGGTTAGGGAGAAGAAGGGTGAAGAAGAACAGGTCATGATAGAGCCACCAAAGTCCAAAGGAGAGGGGGTGAGTGTCTTTGAGAAGGACCAAGGTCTTTCCCCATCTTTATCTATTCCTACTCCCTCGACATCTTATATGCCTAAAGCTCCTTACCCTCAGTGCTTAAAAGATCCCTCCCCTTTTAGAAAAAATGGAGCCAAAGTTGATGAAATGATCGAAGTTTTTAAACAATTCAAAATCAACCTCCCACTCATAGAGGCTGTCCAACAAATTCCGGCTTATGCAAAGTTCCTTAAGGACCTATGGACTCAAAAACTTAAATCTCGGACTCATGTGTCCAAGAAGGTCCTTCTCACTGAGCAAGTGAGCTTCATTATCCAACACAACACTCCTCCAAAATTCAAGGATCCTGGTGCTCCTACCATTTCATGTATTATTGGAGATCACTCTACTAATTGAGCACTCCTGGATTTAGGAGCAAGTGTTAATCTATTACCCTTCTCGGTGTATAAGCAACTAGGCTTAGGAGAGCTTCAACCTACATCCATCATGTTGCAATTGGCGGATAGATCTATGAAAAAGCCTCGCGGGGTGATTGAAGATGTTCTTATCAAAGTTGACAAATTTTACTTTCCAGTCGACTTTCTTGTCCTTGACATGGAACCCGTGCATAATTCAAAAAGCCAAATTCCAGTCATCCTTGGTCGTCCTTTCTTGGCCACGGCCAATGCTTGTATAAATTGTAGGACCGGGGTAATGGATGTGTCATTTGGTAACATGAAAGTTTGGTTGAACATTTTTACCACACCCGAACAACAATAGAAGGGAGAGGAGTGTTTTATGGTCAATGTGAGTGATGAAATAATTGAGGAGACCCCTTCTTATGCCTTAACTGAGAATGCCTTAGAGGCTTCACTCGCTTATATCAAGCCCCCGGACCCAAATGAAGAAAAGCCCAAAGAGGATAACAATTATGTGTTACCTTACATCAATCTCAAGGGCTTTCAGTTTGAGAAGCATAAAGTGAGAATTACATGCCCATGCTTATTCAACCATTTTTCCGCTAAGCGCATGTCTTACAAGTTATATTATACTCCTACAACCTTTCAAAGGCTTATGGTCTCCAAATTTTTTGACATGGATAGGCGTGTATTCAAAGCCAAAGCCCAACTTCACCAACCCTATGTTGAGACCATTAAGAATGGGACAATGTTCAAATTCATTGAGTGGTTGGACCCCGTCTAGGTAGACGGTTGAGAGTTGTACTGCGTCTGGCTGAAGACAATAAACTTAGCGCTTGTTGGGAGGCAACCCAATATTTTTGTAGACTTACTTGAGTCTAAGTTTGGGGTGTTTCTCCACCCCCACAGTTTTTTATTGATCCAAAAAAAAAGACAAAAAAATTGCCCTTTACTGCACTTTGGATGTCTTTTTCTACATTGATTTATATATTGACATCTTTGGTTTCTCCCTGTATGCGCTTTCTTTCTCACTAACCCTGCAAGATACAGTTTTTATGAAGTTTGGGCTGATCTCTGCTTGATAAATCTTTTCTCTTCCTCCTTTTTTTTCTTTGATGCATGGATTGCCCTCTCCTGTCAGGTATTATTGTTCCCCCTTTACTTGTGCTTTAATTCTATTTACATTGAGGACAATGTAATCTTTAAGTTTGGGGTTGGGAAATAACTGTCATTATTTGTTGACTAGGCATCCATGCAAGAGGATAGGGCGTGCAAACAAATAAAATTGTAAAATTGATCTATTTCTGAATCTAAATTGTGATACATATGTTATAATCCACTCATTATTGATTGGCTTAATTTGAGAACACATGATCCCAAATGGATACAATTCTTACTATTGACTGAACTTTGCATGCTGAAAATTTATGAAGTCATGAGTCACCTTGAGAAATTGCACGAGCACTCTACCATATTGTCTTGTGGGGTTTGAAACTGAATCAATCAATTGATGTTTTTGAAACCTCTGAAGAAGTTAGGTGACCTAGGAATTGAAAACCACCCTTAGCTAAATTGAAAAATCTTAAATGACACAAATGATTACCTGACTAGGTTTGCACTTAGTAACCGGGCCTCCTGCCTCACTAAGCAGAGAGTGTTCGCGTCAAATAGTGGAGGTTTGGAACAAACATTTATTAAGAGTGACTAGTCTGAGTTCGGAGCCTATTTGACTCAAGTTAATAAGCCCTAGGGGTGTCTTAACACCTGGTGCTCTAAGACCGTCTAGTTTGGGAGTCACTGGCCTAAACTTGCTATACGGGTTGTCTAGAAAGCTTAATGAACTTAGACTCTGCACAGTCCACTCAATCAATATAAAGAAATAAAAGTGTCTAGAAAAAGTCTTGGGTCGGTAATTAAATTGATGAGAAATCTGATAATAGAAGAGATGAAAGAACATCTGTTGAAAGAAAATATTGAGATCACATATTCAATTGATAATCATACTACACATCATATGAGACAAATGACCAATCTTTAAATAAACATAAATGTTCAGAATTGTGTAAGGTTGTGTGAAATTGAGAATGTGGAGAGTCAAGAATAAAGCCGATTAATAATGAGAGAATTATGTTGTGTGTATCATGATATTTTTACTAGTGCATGTCATACTTGAGCATAGGTGCAAAGTTGCAGGGGAATACTAATGTTTGTGGGTATCGTCACTGGTAAACTCTCACAAAACTTCACTCGTCCACTAGGGTCACCTAGGGGTTTAAAAGGCTTGTTGCATATGCCAAATGCAACCAGGGATCCCACGAAAGGGGATGTAGTTTAGCTTAGCTTAGTTTTATTTTTATTGCTTGAGGACTAGCAATATGTAAGTTTGGGGTTGTGATCGGTGCTAATTGTTACACATTTATGCACCTTAAACTTCTTTTGTTAATTCCTTTTAGCCCATTTATCCACTATGATACTTCACTTGGGTGTATTTATTGTTTTCAGGTTCATGCGAAGAAAATAAGACAAAATTAGTCATTTACAAGCTTTGAAGTTCTGTGTGAATCGTTACCGAGCAAAGATCCAAGCTAAAGAGAAGTTGGAAATGCAAAACGACCCTTGTTCGGTGTTTGGGGCATAACTCCTTAACCGTAGCTCCGATTTAGGCCCATAATATATCAAAACGACCGGCTCGAAAAGCTCTACAACTTCCGTCAGGGGAAGATAGTCAAATTCTATAACCACCGATCAATCGGCACCATTTTGGCCGATCGATCGGCGGACGCCGTTTTGGGAGTGCTGTAACCTCCGATCGATCGGCGCCTCCTGGCTGATCGATCGGCAGACGCCATTTTGGTGAGGCAAGAAAGTACCAAAAAGGGATTTTTGAGCTTGTTTTGGATGTTTCTAAAGCTAAAATTCATGGGGATTCTCTCTCTATAAAAAAAAAAGCCTCATTGCATGCAAGAGGTTCTGAATTTTGAGATTTGAATGAGGGAAGGCTCTAGAGATCTGTGAAGGTTGGAGGATGGATTGCTCGTATTCTTCGTGTTCTTATCAAAAGCGGTGTTCCTTACTCTCGTTATGAACTAATTCATTTTTCTAGGGGTTAGATGAAACCCTAGACAAGTAACTGTGTCTCTTTGTACTTTGTTTTAGTTTATTTAATTGTAAACAATGATTGCATAATAAGAGGGTTATTCATAACCAGAGTTTATTGATTATATTCGATTTCAGTGTGATTCTATCCTTGTCTTAGGTTTTATTATATTGAAATTGAAATCATCCATCTTGATTTTCTGTGATTATTAATGTAGATTTTATGCAATGGTTTCTATTGTCGATGAATTAAATCATAGGATATTTTATACTAAGGGAAGACGAGTGATTTCACAACCCTATTTTAGTGTGTATCACTCGTGCTAATCGAAGATAGGATATACCTAGGGTCTAATCCCTTGAATCATTCTAGATGGATGAGTGGAGTCTTATAGTCACTCTTATCTCTATTGTTTACATTGTGATGAACTTGAATAAATGCATTAGGGACCAGTTATGAAGCTAGTGGTGGATTCGAACACCCTAGATCTTCTCTCACTGATATATTATCAAAAAAATTTAGTTTAATTAGTTAAAATAGAATTTGTTAGTTTAATTTCCTTAGGTTAAAAATTAATCAATCAAATCAACTTGTTACTTCTTGGCTCACAATTAATCTAGAGATAAAAGCAATCAAACCAGTGCAGTCCTCTGTGGTTCGACACCCTATATTAGTCATTATTCTACGGAATTGTAGCTACTACGAGGTTTATTTAATTAACGATCACATAGTATCTTTTGACTTTGTCTATGTTCACGGGCTCTGGGAGGTCTTCATCATCCATATGTCCGAACCGAAGGGTGCCGCCTAAGAATTTGTCTCGGACGATATATGGGTCTTCGTAATTGGGTGTGAACTTGCCCCTCGAGTCAGGGCGGTTTAGCAACATCTTCCGGAGAACCAGGTCGCCGATCTCAATGCTTCGTGGCTTGACTTTCTTGTTGAATGCCCTAGCCATGCGCCTCTAATAGGTCTGAGAGTGGTTGATGGCTTTCAGTCGCCATTCTTCAATCAGATTCAGTTACTCATGCCGGGTCTGCAACCACTCTACTTCTGATAGCTCTACTTCCATTAACACTCCGAGTGACAAAATTTATACTTCGATGGGGAGGACTGCTTCCATACCATAGGACAGAGAGAATGGTGCTACCCCAATTGAAGTTTGGATGGACGTTCTGTAGGCCATAAGTGCATATGGGAGCATCTCATGCCAAGCAGAGTAGTTGCTTCCATCAAACTTCTGGCTAAGATCAGTCATTCCCTTGTTGCAGAAGTTAAGAGCGTTGTTTGTTACAATCTTGTATGGGACCCCATAATGGCAGATGATATCCCTTTTCAGGAAGCGCTGAATCACGGAGCCTGTCACGTTGGTATAAGAGGCTGCCTCGACCCATTTTATAAAGTAATCGATTGCAACCAGGATGAATTGATGACCGTTAGATGCTTTTGGTGTTATGGGTCCGATGACGTCGATGCCCCAAGCAGAGAATGGCCAAGGAGCGATGAGATTGTGTAGCTTGGTTGGCGGAGCATTGACCCTGTTGGCATAAATTTGGCATTGATGGCACTTCTGCACGTTCTTGCAACAGTTTGATTCCATAGTAGACCAGTAGTAGCCCAGCCTGAGTATCTTTTTGGATAGCATCAACCCGTTCATATGAGGGCCGCAAGTTCCTCCGTGAACTTCTGTAACTACCTGTGCTGCTTCATTGGTGTTAAAGATCTAAGCCAGATCAAATTCGACGACCTCTTGTACAAGATGCCCCTAATAGGATGAACTGAATAGCCAGTCTCCTGACTACCCGGTGGTCTATTTTGGTAGCGTTGAGTGGGAAGGTCCCTTCCTCGAGATACTGCTTGATGTCTGCATACCAAGACTTTTCGTCTGATACCTCCTCGATCTGAATGCAGTGGGCAAGCTGATCCTATTGCTGAATCTCGATCGGCTAGAGCATGATGCCCCTAGGGATCTATACCATGGAAGCTAGAGTGGCCAGTGCGTCGGCGAATCTTTTGTGTTTCCTGGACCTGTAGCTGAAGCTGATTCTTCTTAACTGCGTGATTAGCACATTGAGGCAAGCTAAGTACAAGATTAGCCTTACTTCTCGGATGACCCAAGATTCATTTTCCTGACAGATTACCAATAATGAGTCACCGTAGACATCTATATCTTCAATCCCGATACCCGGGGCTTCTTTCAGACCGGCTATGCATGCCTCATACTCTGCTTCATTGTTAAAGCATCTGAATCACAGTTTGACTGAGATAGGGAGGTGTGCTCCCTTAGGTGAGATCAGGACTACTCATGCCCTGTGTTCATGACTGTTGGCAGCTTCGTCAAAGTACAACTCCTAGCCGGAGTATTCTTGTTCATCTGTTTCTGCATACAGGATGGCTTCGTCTGGAAACTGATCATGTACTGAAACATAGTCTTGTGCTGGGCTGAGAGTCAAGTGATCTACTATCGCCTACCCCTTGATTAACTTTTGAGTCATGTACGTGATGTCGAATTCAGACATCATAAGCCATCGGGCAGTCCTTCCGGTGGTGGCTGGCTTCTCCAGTAGATATTTGAGTGGGTCCATCCGGGAGATCAGGATTGCCTGATAGGAAAGCTGATAATGTCAAAGACACTAAGTTGCCCAGACCAGTGCTAGACAATTCTTCTCAAGAGTGTTGTACCGCTCTTCGTACACTAGCAGGTGCTTACTAATGTAGTAAATGGCTTACTCTGTTTTGCCTATCTCGTCATGTTGTGCCAGAACACACCCCAATGAGGTTTCTTGCACTGAGATGTATAGTAGCAGTGACCGTCCCAGTGTAGGAGGCACAAGTACTGCAGGATTGAGGAGATACTACTTTATTCGGTCAAAGGCTTCTTGGCATTCTGCTGTCTAGGCTGTCGGTGTATTCTTTCAGAGAAGTTTGAAGATTGGCTCGCATATCGGAGTGAGCTGAGAGATGAATCTGCTGATGTACTGAATTCTACCCAGGAACCTGCATATTTTCTTTTCAGTGTGAGGAGTTGGCATTTCGATGATAGCCTTAGCTTTGGCTGGATCGATCTCGATGCCTCTTTTGCTGACTATAAAGCCAAGGAGTTTTCTTGATGTGGTTCCAAAGACACATTTAGCCAGATTCAATCTCAGGCCGAACTCTCGAAGTCTTTCACAGAGTCTCTTTAAGTCTTTATGGTGCTGCCTGACAGTTGGAGATTTGATGATCATGTCATCCACATAAATCTCAGTCGACTTGTAGATCATGTCATGGAATAGAGCCGTCATGGCCCTCTGGTAGGTTGCCCTTGCGTTCTTGAATCCGAAGAGCATGACCTTGTAGCAGAACGTGCCCCAAGGTATAATGAAGGGGGTTTTCTCCATGTCTTCTTCTGTCATTCTGATCTGGTTGTATCCAGAAAAAACATCCATGAATGAGAGCGTCTCGTGCCCTGCAGTATTGTTAACCAAAATGTCAATATGTGGAAGAGGGAAATTGTCTTCGGGGCTTGCCCTGTTCAGATTTCGGTAGTCGATGCACATTCGGACCTTGTCGTCCTTCTTGGGTACCGAGACAATATTGGCTAACCACCCAGGGTAGTTTGCTACTACTAGGAAGCCTGCACTGATCTACTTTTCAACTTCTTCCTTGACCTTCTGCGACCATTCGGGTGTCATCCGTCTCAGTTTCTGCTTAACTGGTCTAACGTCCGGGTTCAGGGGTAATCTGTGCACCACCAATGCTAGGTCTAGGCCGATCATGTCTGCATACGACCAGATGAAGACATCACTATAGCTCTTCAAAAAGTTGATCAAGTCTGTTCTCTGCTGAGATTTCATGCTTGTGCCAATCCTGACTAGCTAAGGGTTGTCTTCGGAACCAAGGTTGACTGTCTCGGTGTCCTCAATGTTCGACTGTAGAAGCCCTTCGTTGTGCTCAAGGAGGTCCAAAATTTCCCGAGGCGGTTCATCCTCCTGTTCTGAGTTATATTCTGCTTCGGAAAGCTCAAGTAGGGTTTCAGGGGTAGCCTTGTCAGAGACGATTTCTTGGCAAATCAATTAACTTAGTTTAGCATGCATATGATGATTTTGTTTTTTGTTGGCTCCAGGACACTAGGCCTTCCAAGGGAAGAGTCCATGTTGTAAGTACCAAATTTTTACACCCCTCCTAACCATGGTTAAACCCCCAGTCGATTCCCTTAACCCTAGGACAAATCCTAGTAGACCCTAGGTATAACCCTAGCAAACCCTAGGTTTTAACCCTAGTTAAACCCTAGGTAAACCCTAGCTTAGCCCTAGCCATAGCCTAGCCCTAGCTAAGCCCTAGGCCCTTATAGCTTAAACCCTAGGTCCAAAAACCCTTAGAAGCTCAACCATCTTGGCCCAGGCCCAAGAAAATTCAAACTTAAGCACCCTGTACCGCGTGCGTAGCCTGGGCCAGGCATGTTGGGTAATACCTAGGCCTGGCGGTAATTTCTTCACTGACACCCCCATTTGCAAAGGCTAGGGAATGGCAATAAACTGATTACCACCATTCCTTATAATTGCTTCATGATGCACACCTTCCCCCCTGCGCAGTCAGGCACGCCTGCTACCCCTCTCTCCGACCTGCAGACCGTCTTTCCGCCTCCTGAGAACCCATCCACCCTAATACTAATACCAGGGGTGTCCCTATGGCCTTCCCTATAAATGGGACACCCCCTAGCCTTCGGGTTGAGAGGAGAAAACAAACCCTCCACAGTCAAACCCCTGGTCCATTTTCGAAGCCCTAGCTCTCTCTTTAGACCTTTAGGCTCTTCCAGAAGCTCCCCGATCCCCCTCAGTTCGTAGCACCACCGTGCAGCACCGTTGCAGCGCTACCACCGTCCTCATTAGTGCTCAGTAGGGTAGGGCTTCCCCCTATCCCTCTTTTTTATTTGTTTTGATACACCTGCGAGCCCCTGGTCCATTCCAGGGGATTTTCTTCTTGGTTTTGCAGATACACCCACTGTGGGGGGTCTCTCCCACCTTCTTCATGGTGTGGAGAACCTCCCTACGGGTATAGCACCTTCCAGGCAGACCTCGAGGCTTCTAGGGGTCCCTCACACCATGAGGGAACCCCTGGTTCCTCCCCTGTAGCAGCCCCGTAGGGCCATTCGATTTTATGGAAAAATTCCAAGGGTGTCGGTGAACACAGTACTGACACTCCTGGAGGTCTCACTTCTTGAATGTAGGCCCCACCTGAGCTAACCCTGATCTTGTCCAGGGCATGGGTTGACACCCTAACTCCCTTGTGAGCTTAATCTTAGAGTTACAGACCTTCCCCATCAAGCTAATCATGGTTAATTGGTCTAGGTTTGAAAACTGTCAAAGTATCGGTAATCACATTATCGATATTTTATTATTTTATGTACAGAAATCTTTGGGCCCACACCAGACCCACATAAGGCCTTCCCTGAGGCCCACAATAGGTCCAGGACATTCCCCTCATCCTGAGCTTCAAAATCATAGGTCATGGATCCCGGGGGCCCACCCCTAACTCGAGCTAAGACCCCTTAAACTACGGTTAAAAACTACTGGAACTGGCGGTAAAGCATTCACTGCCAATCAAGTTTTGTGAAGAATCTGAATTAGCAATAATACATTTACCGCCAATTCCAACTCTACTTTTTTGGGGCCTTGTAGTGAGCCTAGCCCTCATAGGGGTCATCCCGAGCATTCTCAGGCCTTGCCTTGCCTTGACCCATGGTTAACTCAACCATGGTTAAAGAACCATGGTTAGCTGATCTAACCAACATGAAAAAATCTCCAAAAATTCTCAAAAATCTAAAATATTCTAAATCTATAGAAAATATTAGTTTTGGATTGTGTGCTCATGCCTAACCATGGTTAGATGAGCTTAACCATGGTTAACACTTGGTTTAACCATGGTTAAGTCATTTAAACCTTCGAAAATGTCGAAAAATCATGAAAAATCTCAAATGATATTCTAATTCTAAATCCAACTTTGTAGAGTGTCTAACCATGATTATCCGGACTAACTATGGTTAAACTTATGACTTACCCATAGTTAGCCCCATTCAACTTGGAAAATTGGGAAAAATCCTCAAAAATATTCAAATCACACTTAATGACCATAAACATACATTGGACCTTGCCCAACCCCAATTAGCAACTCTAACCACGGTTAAACCCCTCTTGCCTATAGGGCCTAACCCTAAGCCTACCAGACTCACCCCTGGCCTACCGGGCCCAATCCAAAGACTACTGGGCTTACTCTTGACCTTCAGGTCCAACCAAGGCCTACCGGGCCCAAATCCTAGTCTACCGAACTAAACCCTAGCCTCCGGGCTTAGACCCTTGACCTACCGGGCCCAAGCCCTCAGTCTACCAGACTACTCTTTGGCCTACCGGGTCCAATCAAACATAACCAAATACTTGACTAACCCAATCAACCACTCCTAACCTCCCGACTAGACCCTAAGCCACCATTGGTGTACACACAACACTTCCTTAGCCTTGGCACAGGCTCATGTGCCAGAACTACGCTCGGTCTGATCTCAACCCAATGTGAGTATGTAAGTAACCAACCTCGGTTTCGACCCTAGTTTAGCTTTTCCCTTCTTTGATTAGTATAAACTAAACCTAAGGCATTTGATAAATAATTGACATTAATTTGACTTAAACCTAGTAAGTAAGGAACCGTTGTAAAATGGAAGTGTCGGGTGCCTAACACCTTCCCCGAGCTTAACCGAACTTCTTACTTAGAACTCTTAGATGACTTAAAACCTTATCCATTACCCAGGACTTATCCCTGCTGAATTAATAAGTGGAGACTCATAACATAAACCAGTGGGTATCGAAATCTGTGCTCACACGTGTCATTTCGTCATTAGCCGATATAAAATGTTTTTTTTTTTTTAAAACGTGATTTTTGAGTCAAAACATCTGATTTTCACTGATAAATATGACGGTTTACAAAATGGACTCAAAGAAAAAAAGAGACCGACAACGGTCTAACATTTGGATTTTTACAACGGAAGCAAAAGAGAGATAGAAGGATAAGAAGACTGGTGCTCCGATCACTGCTTGATCGAACCAACCTACACTACATCTAGCTGCTTGTCCCGGCCCTGAATGGCTTCAATAGTGAGAAACTCGGTCCACCAACGAATTAGTGGTCGGCAACTGGAGGATGCTTCGGCGCTGTTAGAGAGGGTGCAGACCTGCTCTCCCGCTGATTCTTTCATTTCTACAGCATCTTCGACAGTGAGCTTGTCAAAAAGTTGGGCTATGTTGACTACTTTCGGGTCTGGAATCCCTAAAGATTCAGCACTGGGTTGAGGGTTTGAGGTATTGGCAACGGATGCAATAGGTGTATCTGGTTAAGGTTTAAAAGTCCCTACCGGAAAGGTTATAGATATGTGAGATTGGGGTTCATTTTTCGTCAATTGGCTGTTTTTCTTGGTGAATTTGGAGAGATAATCCTCCAATTTGGGCTTGTACCCTAATCCGAACGGCAAAGTGTACCGAGGAGGTGTATATCTCTTTTTCATCCCTTGGTTTCTTACTCCCAGACCTGCCCCTGGTTGGTAATTCATGCGGGCCATCATCTTGACAAATGACAACACTGCTTGCTTGTTTTATTGTTCTACCTACGCAATAGAGCTGAACTACTTAAACTGGTAGGTCATAAAGGTTTTTCCTTGACCTAGCTCTTGGATGTCCCCAAAGGAACTTGTCAATTCCTCAAACAGAATTACGACCAGGTGGTCGTCTTGAATAAATTTAATCCTCTGATGCAGTGAGGAGAGAATAGCTCTGGTCGAATGGATCCATGGCCTTCCCAAGAGCAAGGTGAATGAAGGTAGAACGTTCACGACCTGGAAGTTTGATGTGAATTGAGTTGGTCTGACCCTGATGGTCAAGTCAATATCACCCAGGTTATGTCTTATGGTGTTGTCAAATGCCCTGATAGTCATTGGCCGCTTCTTCACTTGGCTAAGATCCAGGCCTAGGCTTTTCAGAGTGGAGAAAGTGTAGACATTGAGGTCGGAGCCATTTTCGATGAGCATTAATGAAAGAGTTCAGTCCATGCACTGTACTGCTATGTATAAAGCCTGAGAGTGATTCTTGTCACTGTCCGGTGTTTCCTCTTCCGTGAAGAAGATGATTCTGGATTTAAGGACTTGCCCCAGCTTCTCAGGCAAGATGTCTGGTGTTACATGGGTATTGCCGAAAACATGGAGAAGTTGCTTCCAGTGATGTTCAGAAGTTAGAATAAGACCCAAGATAGAAATCTGTGCTGGGACCTTGCTCATTTGCTGGGTGATATTGAATTCCTCTACTTTTTCTAGGATCTTTAATAGGACTGCTGAATCAGCTGCTTCTTTTTGTGGGTTTTATACATCTGCCTTCTCTTTTTCTTACTCTTTACCCTTCACCTTTATCAGTTCAGTTACAGGAGGTTGATATACCCGATCAGATCTGGTTAGGTTGGCTATGCTTTCGCTCTCAACGATGAGAGAGTGGGGAGTGGGTACTTGATTGAGGTTAAAAGGTGGTTCTGGGATCTAGGGGATCCGGATAGGACCTGAAGAGGTTGAGGCTTGAGCTGGAGTTGTAAGCCAATTTGCAAGGCAATGTATGGTGTAGATGATCTATTCGGGGACAGGTATCTGGACTAGAAACTGAATGGTCTGTATATTTGACTGAGGGAGAGGGATTATGATAGGGTGTTGGTAAGAGGGCCTGATGATGCCATCATCAACTGTGGGTGCGCAGGGTCTTGGCTGCCCTGTCCCGGGCTCTTCCGACTCGATAAAATTGATTTGATTGTTGTGTGGGGGGTAGTGGCACCTGGTCGATGCTGGTATTGTTGGGAGCCGACTCGACCTTGCCCTTATGTAGGAGATCCTGGATAGCGCACTTCAAGCCGATGTAATTGTCTGTTGCATGGCCTGGGCCTTGGTGAAAAGCGCAGTGTTGATTGGCATTTGTAGTTTTTGTTTTGTTTATCTGGAGGTAAGAGAGGGTTAGGGCCTCTCATTGTAAGAAGACCCTTCTTGGTTAAGAGAGCCAACAATTGGCTAAGATTGTAGGGAAGAAGGGTAAAATTCCTAGGCGAACGGTTTTGCCCCTGGTTTTGTCTGGTTGGCTGGGTACTACTAGACATTGCTGGGACTGAGTGGTGGGGGCTGGTAATCTGATAGGAGGGGTAAAATATACCTTCTGGACATCTTCTCTTCTTTTCTGATCCCGAGGACCACTGTTTCTGCCAGCTGATGTCATTGTTGTTTTGGGAGGAGTCAACCCCAAGCTAGAGTGAATGGCACCACTCTGAATGGCTGTCTCAATGCGGGCACCAGTCTTGACGATCATACTGAATTCTACCACCGGCAAGGTGGTCATGAGAGTTGAGTAAGGCTGTTTCAGAGTGCCCATGAAAATGTTTGCCAACTCCTATTTTGGGATATGGAGTAGAGACTTTTGCAATCACTATCCTCCAACGAGCAGCATACTCTAGGAATGACTCATTGTTCCACTGGTACATCTATTCCAGCTGACTTCTCTGCGGCCGAAGCTCTTGATTGAGGGAGTACTGCTCCATAAACATATTCATGGCGTCCTACCATGTCTTGACTTCCTACTTGTCAACTGACAACCACCAAGTAATGGTTGCCCCCTTCAAACTCTTCTGAAAGTACTAGATCAACAAAGGTTAGTTCTTGTTGTACAGGAGCATATCCCCCAGGTATATTTGCAGATGTTGTTTAGGACAACCCTAGCGGTCATACTTGTCGAAGTCGGGTACCTTGATCCCTGGGGTACTGCATCCCCGGATAAGAATGTCAGATCCTCTAATGATAGGGTGGGTTTGGTAGATGCCCCTCTCATCCTCCTCATCTCCTCCATTTGCTTAATTTCTTCGTGCTGGTCCCTAAGGGACGGATTCGGGTCCAAAGATGATGGCATGTCTTGATTGACATGTGAGGCCTTGGGCTACTCCTCGTACTGATCGTACTCCTCTCCTCCGCCTGTTACGGGTGTGGGGATAGGAACAATGATTAGGATAAGCTGATGTGGCTCTGGATGAGGCTGATCAGGGGTTTTTCCGGTAGAAATTCTGGTGGAGGGCTCTTCGATACGGGTACAAATAAGAATCTTCAGGGATTCTAGAACACTGTCCAACTTTGATTGCATAGCCGCTATATCCCGGTCGTGAGACTGCAACAGTTCATCTATCCTCTGTTGATGGTCTGATGGTTGTCATTGCTTTTGAGTTGCTCTCAGATGGGGGAGTATAAGGTACAATCTCCATGACTGGTATCTCTGTCAGGACTGCTTCTACAACTTCTGTGAGAATCGCAATCATAGAACGAGTCATGGGATGGCTCATGCAAACTGAAAAAAGATACAATGACTAGCCATGAATATGCATGAAGACAGAAGGAAGATGCTAGAAAAAAGATTTTTTATTGATGCATAAAGTGATGTTGTGAGTACAGGACTGTGTGACTCAAAAAAAAGGAAAAGACTCGATCCTAGGCAGGTCCATCCGGGATCGCGAAATCAAGTGGCCGGGGCACACCGTTCAAGTCCATAATCTGTTGTTTGAGGGACATGACCTCAACCTCCATGTTTGCAAGGGTCTCAATAGCGTTGAACATGCGGTATCCAAACTGTTGGATACAAGAGGTCACCTCCACCTTTGCACTATCAAGCTATTCCTGGTGAAAGCATAGCTAGGCCCTGATGATGGCTGCTTCGTTGGCGTCACCTCTCCGCTTCTTCTGGCAAGAGCGGACTGTCTGCTCAAGGTGCTCGACCTGCTGCTGCATGTCAAGAAGTTCGCGGTCTCGCTCTGCTTCTTATAGCCTGAATGTCTGTTGGGCTTTCCGAAACCGCTTCTCTTTTATCTAGATCTGGAGCTGTCTCTCTAAGAAGATGTTTGTCCAAGGAACTACCTTTTTAGCCAAGGGTTTGGTTCCGTGTGATGGAGCTGAGACAGGTGTGGGCAATTCCCTGGGTGCAGGCATGGGAGATGGAACGTCAGGGTTTTCCATCCAAAGCCGGTATGCTGCATCTGTGGGTGGTCCTGATGTAGCCACAAAGTCGGGCTACTGATCTCTCCTGGAACTTCGCCAATTTGATTGGAATAGACTGGTGAGGTGCTCGGAGTGCAGTGTGAAGCTGGTGAAGTCATTTCCCTGCCGGTCTATGACTGTGATGCGCTGAGGGAACCCAAACTGGCGAAGGACTCTGAGTGGTACATAGGCTGCTGAGCCAGTTAGACCAGCAAGGATCGTGCACCGTCTTCCCGTGATGACAACGTGAGGTAGCCCCCTAAAGACTAGTCATTCACATTGCCACATGATCTCCTCCTCTTACAGGATTTGGAGAAGCTGGTAAAGCGCTTGGACGTCTGTTGTCACTATCGGACCCTCATTCTGAGAAATCTTTTGGGGAAGACTGTATACTTCATAGAGGCCGGCCGGTACTGCTATGATTGTAGGCAAGTGTCCTACTAACCATAGGTGCAGGAGGAGTGCACTGGCATGAAAGATGTCATTTCTGTAGTCTGTTGCCTGATTGAGAGCCCTGAGCAGCTCTGCCAAGATGACTGGTACAATGGTTTCAGAACTATAGGTGTCCTCGATGATTCCGACCAGTACTGATTCGACAAGCATCCGGCATCTCGAGAACAGCAACTGAGATACAGCTATCAATGTAAAGGCATTGAGACCAAGAAGTTTCGCTGCTATAGAGTCAGGGTTCCACCAGGGATGGAACAGCTTTTCCAGAAAGCCTAAGGGGATCCGGTCGAAAGTGCCGCTAGGACCGTGCTACATGCAAGCAGGCTTGAGATGCAAAAACCTTAAGAGGTCTACCTGATAATTTGTCTTATAGCGCGGTACTATGGCATTGCAGTTCATGTTTAATCTCAAAATGCGCTGAAATTCCTCCAAAGTCGAACATAGTTCATTCTTATCAAAATGAAAGACCATGGACGAGGGGTTCCAACACTAGATTGCAGCGTTTAAGAGGCGCGAATCTGGTTTAACCATAGACAGGTCTAGAACAGATTCTAATTTGTAGTACTGGACCCAAGCGGTACGCTGATCGGAAGTGAGGACCCTGATTGCATCATGGAGGTTCTTGTCACTTGCCCCCTGAGAATTCAGAGGCACGGACCGGGCCGGTTGATCAATTGACTTGGTTATCCCTGAAGGACCTACCATCTACACTAGACAAAAGACAGACTCGATGTGAGTGTACTGTGCATATGTAGATGAAAATGTAAAAGATGATGCAATTTTTTATTTTTGATTGGGTGTGACAAGGCACATGTGAACCGATAGGGCAGTCGAACAGAGTTCCGATGTGCTTTACCCGGGTTGTAAGAAACCGGAGGCCTATCAGGTCAAGGTTGGGTAGGTTTTTGGGAAGACCTATCTGCCTAAGGTTTGAACCTCATATGTTATGTCGGGACACGAGGTCGGTTGTGTTTTATTACAAACACAAGATTGGCTCATTACATGCCCTTGGATGGGTAGTTATCCGGGTAGAGTGTGCCCGGGTAGTCAGCCATGACTGGGGACATGTATAGGATGCAAGCAGGTTAGGGTTTACGATAACCCTCCCTGGGTGGGCTGCTTATATACTATACCCTAACCTATTCTATATGTATGAATGTTAGTGTATGTAAGAGTGCTCCTAGCAAGATGGGGAGATCACTTAACACCGTATATGCGACTCCCTGAAAATGGACGATTGCTGTAAACAGAAGTGTTCAAAATCCTTCCCTGATGGTAATCACCCATCAAGAATAACTCCACGGACCTCTAAGACTTTTAAGCCACTGGCGTTGAGGATAATCATCCATCAGCCATTAGCGTAATAAGCCTAACTAATGGGTTTTGGGTTGATTACACTAGTATGACATGTATGGATGCACAGTACATAATTAAACAAGAGATGTAAAATTATTAGTATTAGGTTAAACACTTAGGCATTTTAGGTAGTTTGAGATTAATTGGCTTAATCTTAGGTTCCGGGTTGAACCTTAATTAGTATAATCCCCATCAGAGTCACCAGAGCTGTGAGCATGGGTTTCAGAACCCTGAAAATCTCACGATGCTTAGAGTCGCCACCTATTCATTCAGAATGGATAAATAAGTCCCCGGGAGGTTGGATAAGGTCTTGGTCTGCAAATTGAGATCAGGGTAAAAGGGTCGGTTAAGTCCGGGGAAGGTGTTAGGCACTCCGACACTTCCATTTTTTAATGGTTCCCTACTCCCTAAATTAAGCCAATTAATGTCAATGTCTTGCTAAAATGTCTAAGTGTTTAAAGTGATACTAATCTCAGAAAGAAGAGTTAACTAGGGTCGAATACGGGTTGGGTTGCCTACGTACTCACAAGGTGAGATCAGACTAAGCGAGTTCTAGCACTTGAACCTGTGCCAAGGCTAGGGGTGTGTGTGTGCACCAAGGGTGGCTAACAAGCTAGTCCGGTAGACTAGGGTTAAGTTGATCGAGGTTGGTCAAGTGTAAAGTTTGGACTCGATAGGCCAAGAGTTAGTCCAGTAGACTAGGGTTTGGGCCCGGTATGCCCAAAAGAGAGTTTGAGTAAGGTTAGGATTACTAATCAGAATTAGGTCAAACTAACCATGGTTAGGATTGCTAACCATAGTTGGAATGATGAAGTCAAACTCAGTAAGCTAGGGTTAGGTCCAGTAGGCAAGTAAGCCTGGTAGGCTTAGGGTTGAGGCCCGATAGGCCAAAGAGATTAGATTTTGCTAATCGGGGTTAAATGAGAATTAATCATGGTTAAGACTGCTAACCATGGTAAAAGTCTAGAAACTAAGAGTTTACAAGGACATAGCTGAGGTCCAAGGGAGTTCAATGGGCCTAGTGTGAGCCCCAGGGCATGCATGGTGTGGTTCCCACAAGGGCCCAAAGCCACTGCAACAGGAAGTTGGCGGTAAACTATTTACTGTCAGTACGACTGCCTTGGTTTAAAACAAAACTAACCCTAGTTAACGGTTGAGTTAGGGTCTAAAAAGTTGAAGGGAAGTAGCCAAGGGTCTGAGGTACCTAACCATGGCCTTGAAACTAACCAGGGCCTTAACTAACCATAGTTAAAGGGCAGTTACAGGGGAGGTCAGGAAATGACCCGGTAAATATTTTACCGCCATTATGTCATTTTCGAAACAGACTTGATTTCCCCCACTGGGGTTGAACCAGTACACGTCTAAGGGGTTCCTCATGATTTGAGGACCCCCCAAACCTCATGGGGAGTGGCCATGCATGGCTAAGAGGGTGTTGCACCCATGCCGAACCTCAAGGATACCCCACGCATCTATGAAGAAGATGTGGGGATCCTATCCTTGGTTTGGGAAGCTACTGACAGCAAAGGAAATAAAAATGGACCCCCCTCGAATAGGACCATGGGGTCCTCACAATGTTTTACAATAGAAGAAGGGAAAAGAGAGGAGATCCTACACAGCTGAGGAGCAGTGCACGGCGGCTACAGGCGGCGAAGACTGTTGTGGCGACTGGTACAAGATGCTAGGACCTGGGGGTGGCTAAGGCTGGCCTACTGGAGGGTCTCAGGTGGACCTAGAGCTTGGGGAGTGGCCTGGACGAGCTCGGGCATTGTTTCACTATAGGAGATTGGAGTAGTCAACTGTGGATGGAGAGTGGAGCTTATATAGAGGTTGAGGAGAGGCCTGGGGGTAAGCTGGGCATTATAGGTGGCGTAGGGGACCAATGGGAGCAGCCCCAAGGTGGCCAGGTGGGTGCTGATACGCAGGTCTACAAACTTAGGTAATTGCGATAATTGGATTATCATCATTCTTGATGAAGGCTTATTCAGTGTGGCGATAATCGAATTACCGTCAAATAGGAGTTTTTCCATTTTGGGCCACACCCTCACACAAGTGGGCCGAAAGCGAGGAGTGCACTCCCTTTTGGGGTTTTTGCACCCGAATTTTAAATTTGGATGGTGTGGGCCCCACCCTAGTGGTCCCCTATGGTTGGTGGGTCCTTGTTTGGGCCCATAAAGGCCTAGGCTCACTATGGTTTTGGACTTGGCTTTGCTAAATGGGCTTTGAGCCCATGGGACTCATACCTAGGTTTGGCTAGGGTTTAAGCTAGGTCTAGGGCTAGGACTAGGGCTAGGTCTAGGGCTCACCTAGGGTTAGTCCTATGATTTAGCTAGGGTTTAGGGTATACGGTTCACCTAAGGTTTGGTCTGTGGTTCACCTAGGGTTAAGTCTAGGGTTTGGTTAAGGTTTGCCTATGATCCAGGGCTTGACTAGGGACTTAGCTAGGGGATGACCATGGTTAAGGGTGGTTAACCATGGTTAAGGAGGGTGTAAAATTGGGTGCTTACAGTAAATTTTGGCAAAAAATGTCTTCTATGTATTTTGGATGTGTGATGAATGAATGAATGAATTTAAAATCAAATTATAGGTGTTGTGTTAAAGCCAATGTCAAAGAGTGGAGTCACTCTAAGTAAGTTAAGGGAATAGTGGAAGCACTCAAGTGGAAAAAAATTAGAAAAAACAAGGAAAATGGCTAGTTCTGGTGAATGCTAGTCGACCGCCCTCCAAGCTAGTCGGCCGACTATCTCAATCTTGGCAAAAAATGGGTCACGGTGTGTATGTTTCAAAGGCCGGTCAACCGCCCCCTCTGGCTGGTCGATCGACTGTCCCCAAAAAGTCAAAAGTAGGGGCAACGGTAGGTTTTCGTCTTTGGCTGGTCGACCGCCCCTGCAAGCCGGTCGATCGCCCTTTAGTAATTGGGATTTTTCTCCTTTTCCGTGAATTTTAAGTGGGCATTAGGATTTTAAACACCTTTGGCCTATATATACCAACACATTTCGTGGGTTTTAGGTTTCACAAACCTAAGAGATTTTAAAGGAGAGATTTTTGGGAGAAAGAAGAGGAAAGCTAAGGTTTCTAAGAGGGGGCTCTTGTGAGATCAAGATTGGAGTTTGATTTCATTCCTCAAGCTTGGATCCTCTCCTTCAATGTTAGAGTTCACTTCCACGCGCCATTGGAGCTTGGATTTCACTTCCACAAGCACTCTAGAGTCTTCTCAAGTCCTTTCCTCAAGTTTTTTTAAGGTAGATACTTCCTACTAATTATCTTTTGGTATTTAATTATGAAATGCAAAATGAGAAGCATGTGCTTGGATAAATCTATGTAAGTACCTTCTACTACCTAACTTTGTTATGATACAAATATTGAATAAATAGGGTTCTATATATGATTCTTGAATAGAAATGGTAAATGCTCCCTACTATCATGATTGAAGGTTTAGTTCGAATGAAATAGATGTGTATGATCTTGCATGAGTCTATACTCTCCACTATTTTACATTATTATGCTTTAAATATGAAAAAGTAAAATGAAAAGCATGTTTATTGATGAAATGGGGATGTGTAACCTAAGTATGCTTATATTAATGTTGAAATGAAATTACCAAAAACATGTTTGAATATTTAAGAGTTTTTTTAAGTATATCATGATGTTCACAAGCATGAAGCACATGTAGGCATCATGGTTTGAAATTTCGAAATTGTCGACGATTTCGGCCAACCAACCCGAACCGAAATCCCAAAAAATTGTGGGATTTTGACGAAATTTCGAAATTCAAAATATTAATATTTTATTAATTATATATATTTTTATTGATATATATTTAAAAATAATATTTTATTAAATTTTTATATATTTATATAAATATTATTATTTTATTTTTTTAATTAATATATAACTTTTCGAAATTTCATTACAAATTTCAAAATATTTCAGAATTTTAATTAAAAAAAATTAAAAAATAAAAACTCAGATTTCGGCCAAAATTCTGAAATCTTCGAAATCCGAAATTTCACCCGAAATTTTTGAAATTTCGGCCGAAATCTGATTTCCGAAATAAACCCAGTTTCAATATCGGTGGGGTTGTCCGAAACCGAAATTTCACGAAATTTCAACGAAATTTTAAACCTTGGTAGGCATTGCATGACCGGAATTTTCTTTTAGTTTTAAATTCAAAGATTGTCAAACGAGTCAAGTTATGAGTTTCCAAAATTACAACATAAACAATTGAGACACATTATGATTTACACAAGTACGCATGATAAATCCAAACGTAAGGATTGGTCAAGGATAGGGCATATCCTAGGATATGTCATATCTGACTTCAAGAAAAGAAAAGAAAGAATGATAATGTCAAACTTTGAGTTGGTCAAGGATGTTAGCGTGTCAATTTCAAGCATGTTCAGTGAAAGGTATTTACATACCCGGCTTCAAGTTGTTTCAAGTATTTCCATGAGGGGTATTTACATACCCGGCTTCAAGTCGTTTTAAGGGCACTAACATCTGGCTTCAAACATGTTGAAGCAAGACAGATATGATTCACCCAAGACAAGACAAGTATATTTCAAACAAGACAAACATAATTCTCACACAACAAGAAAAAGACAAAAACTATGTTTTAATAACGAAAATCACGTTTTGAAAACACGAAAAAGTAAGATTTTAAAGTATGGTTAGCAAGCATGCACATGTGATTTAAGAATGTTTTCGCATTGGATTTATACATGCATGTGAGTTATATTGTTCTAAATTTCAAGTATGTTATGACATATATTATATCACTGTTAGCTAGTAGTTTATACATGCTGAGTATTCCATACTCAGCCGTACATTTTGATGTCGGCTGATGTCGGCTGGTGCTCCCTTTGACATTTGCGTGCCGAAGCCATAGGTCAAAGAAGAGTATGTTGAATAACTAGTAGGTGTCATTCCGAATGAGGGAAAGGATTTTGACAGGTGGCCTTACAAGGCTTATTATTAAGAGACATGAGAGTGTCATGTGTATACATTTTGATGAGTAGGCATGTCCACTCTTACTTTTAGATGTTGTTATTGTATAAAGGCATGTCCACTCTTACTTTTAGATGTTATTATTGTATAAAACTCTTGGAAAACAATTATGTTATATGAAAGAAATTTTTTGTTAGATTCCGCTGTAACATGTTTTTTTATTGTACAGGATGGTTTGATAATCAAGTCACGAGCCAAAGTCTCCTAAACTTCTAAGAGGGATTTTGGGTCGCGATAGAAAAAACCCCGAGTAACCTCGAGTTACGAATTATGATTCTGCATATTATTATGATATGAGAATTGAACTATAATAATATACCGTTATGATGGATGTTACTATGTGAAAAATAGTGTAGATGGACTGTGGATTTTACTGAGCTCTATAGTTCATCTCTCATTTTATATCTTCAGATTCTAAAGCGGTTGCCGATTGATAAGGAGCTACGCTTGATAGATTTTGGAAAGTGTACTGGTGCATTTATGACGCCAAAAGTAAAAACTATTGTTACTAGTGAGGTAACGCATTTGCTTATAATGAATTATTATGATGACCAGTTATTATTGCTTATGTAAGCTCTTGAATAAAAGTTTAAAAATTTCCGCATTTTCGCATATAAAGTCTTCCGCATACGTGGTTATGACGAATGGACACGCGTCTCGGAACACGATTCTTTAGGCACGGGTTCGGGGCATCACCCCCCCCCCCCCCCCCCCCCCGCGCTTATATTATATACAGATAAATATGTCTCAATTGTATGCACATATAATCTGGATAAAATGTATTTCATTGTACACGTATAATTTGGATAAATACATTATTTTCAATCAAATCAAACTAAGGCCCGGCACTTTGAAGACATTCCTTTCATCCATCAATTTCCTCACCCTCTCAGCGTCTCCAAACCTTCCAACACCAGAAAATATGTTAGACAATAGCACATAATCCCCACTGTACCTTCTCTCTGTCTCTAGTATCTTCCTCATCACTCTCTCACCCATCTCCACGTTCCCATGAAAGCTACAAGCACCCAAAAGGGTCCTCCAAACCACCACATTAACAGTCTCTCTGGGCATTTCCAGCACCATCTTCTCTGCCTCTGCTAACCTCCCTGCCCTTCCCAACATGTCTATTAAGCACCCATAATGCTTAATATCCGGTATTATCTGATACACATTAACCATCTTTGAGAAAAACCTGAGCCCCTCCTCGACCAATCCTCCATGGCTACAAGCATTCAAAACACTTAAGAAAGTCACCCGATTCGGGTTTAAACATGCCTTCGCCAATTTGTCAAACTGTTCTACCGCTTCTTTTGCCATCCCGTGCATTGCTAACCCAGAGATTATCGATGTCCATGACACCAAATTTCTTCTCTTGGACGAGATATCCTCGAACACTCTAACTGCACTCTCTATGCATCCACACTTCGCATATGTGTCTATAAGAGAATTAGTAATGCGGATGTCTGATGCATTGAATCCATTTTTCTCCCCATAGGTGTGGATCGATTGACAAATGTCAAGTGCTCCATGATATGAAATGGCAGGAAGGATGGCTAGGATTGTTATTTCGGTTGGTTTTATGCCATCACTTACCATCATCTGGCGAAAGAGAGCCAGAGCTTCCTTGGGATGTTTCGAACGGGTATACCCATCAATCATTCCAGTCCATGAGATAACTGTCCGATTTGGCATCTCATCGAAGAGTGACCGTGCAAGATCTACCTCACCCCATTTTGTTAAACCGGTAATCATGGCATTCCAAGTGACCGAGTTTCTCTCAGGCATTTCATTGAACACTTGTGTAGCATCACTCAAACACCCACAGACGGAGTACATATTCACCAAAGCTGTTTGTACGTAAACATGAAACTCAAATCCTACTTTGATAATGTGCGCATGAATTTGAACTCCTTTAATGGGTTGGTCCAAGTTAGCACAGGCCTTGAGGAGGAAAGAGTAGGTAAAACTATCTGTGGAGACGGGCAAAGAAGGTGGGGTATCTTGGAGTTGTTTGTAGAGTTTGAGAGCTTCCTCAGGGAGGATACCGAGCGAGTACTTTCTGAGCAAAGTGTTCCATATTATCATCCAGGTACTGTGAACTCCATATTGGTATAACCCAGTTGTGATCAATAGAGAATGGATTTGGATCAATTGGCGCCTTGTTATTGTGTGTTTGAGTAACAGAGTGAGCAAGTGTTGTTCATCTAGTTGGCTCAGTTGCAAGTGAGTTTGTGAGGGTCTGTTTGACGAGAGGATACATTGGGGAATGGGAGTTGGCCCATAAGTAAAATGTGACGATCTCGAAGGGCGATCTCTAACACTACTCTGCATATCGAACACCTTCCGAGCAAATTCCAGACACTCACGCCGCCCGTAAAGATCCAACAGAGTGTTTCCCAAGTAGACATCTACCTTCACATTTTCCTCAATATACTTGACCGTAGAGTCGATCAAATTCTGATAACCCAATTGGCTAGAAGCAAAAACTACTTTCAGCATTGTTACCGCATCGGTTTTCACCTTCTCCCCCTGCATTGCCTTAAATAGACTCAAAACCTCTCTAAATCGGTTACTCTGACTGTGCCCACAAATCAAAGAATTAAAAGAAACCAAATCTCTATTCAGCATCACATCGAACATTTCCCTTGCATACATACTAATCAAAGCATTCGAAACAAAGAGATAGGAGTGAAACCCAAGTTTCAAAGAATGCACATGAATCTTCTGACCACGTCTGATATCTGGTATGCGAGCGCAGGCCTTGAAGACGAATAGATTTACTACCACTCCTCTGCACCGCATTCTGCTATACATACAAATTGCTTCGTTGGTTCGATCACTTCTTTGGGAAAAACAGTGTATCATCCAATTCCAATTAAACATCGTGGGTCTTTTAATCTGATTAAACACAACAATAGCTTTGTGCAGATTTGACGGAGAGTCGGCATATGAGCAGAGGACATCCGACATCGCAATTGGGTCACTGCGAAATCCACTTCTGATAAGGTGTGCCTGGAGCTTCTTTACAGCTTCCATAGCCATCGAATTCTTGGAGTTTTTCTGTTGGTTGGGTCACAAAACTTCTGAAGAGACGCGAGATAGGTTTTCCCAGTTTCATGGAAAACAAGATGTGATCATCGAAGTAGACGAGACTGTTTTGAAATGCACAAGTATAGAAGAGGTTCTTCTGCTGCTGATGGATGGTGATTCCATGGCAGTGTGGGCGGACCTCTAAAGGGTTTTTTGTGATGAACGCGGGGAGAAAATCATTGATACATGTATCCGAATTAAATTTGTTTATATATACTAGCGGGTGACAAGTGGGATGCACATGAGAGCGAGGAAAAGGAGTTATCGACACCCGATTGAACTCGCTAGTGGGACTTGCGATGCACGTGAGAAGGAGGAGAAGGAGTTAACCACAGTTAATAGGAATTGAAAGGGGCACGTGTTAACCCACGAAAGTGATTGAACTCTCCCCGAGGTCAATCGTGATTGGCTGTGATTCTAAATAGATAACTGGCAAGGGGTAGTTTAGGAATTAAAGTAAAACATTAAATCAAAGTTTTGTTTTTATATAAGGGAAATTTGGAAATTTCGGAAAAATCATCTACTCATGCCTCTCACATTATAATAGTATATATATATATAAGAGTAACGTCTAATAAAACTATAATAAAATTAAAGTTTTTAAAAAACTGAAAATAGTTGTATTTTTATTAAAATGAAAATATTATACGTGCTTGTACCTTTTATATATATATATATATATATATTAATAATATATTAGTGTATTTCTTTAGGGGTGTATTCGAGCCGAGCAGAGCTCAACTCGGTTTGAACACATTTCAAGCTTAAAAAATCAGTTCGGCTCAACTCGATCGAGCCAAAGTCTTGAGCTTGAGCTTGGCTTGATCGAGTCAGATTGAGTCAAGCCATCGAGCTAGCTCGGCTTGTGTTCACCCCTATACTTTATAGAATATATTTTAATAATTAAATTTAAATGTTTTTATATGAATTTAAATTTTATTTTAGAAAAGAGTTATTAATAGCTGATTATTTATGATTCTCACTTATAGATGTATGATGATATTAAAAAATAATA
The DNA here is from genome assembly GCA_015143295.1 of Tetracentron sinense. Taxonomy (NCBI): domain Eukaryota; kingdom Viridiplantae; phylum Streptophyta; class Magnoliopsida; order Trochodendrales; family Trochodendraceae; genus Tetracentron; species Tetracentron sinense. The sequence continues at coordinate 43,338,083 of CM026563.1, forward strand.
TTGCTTTATAAGTACTCATGTGTCAATCTTCTAAGCATATCAATTAATTTAAATTCCATTAAAATAAAAATAGTGAAAAAAAGGAGCAAATGCAATAGTTTAAAAAACATGAATCTCAAACCTAACAAAACCTAATAATAGATTCTCCTAATAGATAACTATAGGTAATTAAGGACTTTCTAATTGAGTCCTTCTAACTCTCTATTAATAGAGAGTTCCCATTAATAAGAACAACACAATATAGAGTTCTTATCCATAAAAATATCAAAATAGGTATTTAATAGGTAATAGTGAGTCCCATGGGTCCCACATAATACTATACATTATAATTATAAACTATATACTATAATTTTTTTTTAAAAAAATTGTGAAGGATAATTACGTCCAAGTAAAGTTTTGCATACTCATTGTACTTTTATATATATATACACTATTGGATAATAATACATACCATTCGAATTCGTTTAATTGTTTGATGAATTCAAGATTCGAATAGTGTTCAACCAGTGTTTGTTCGATTAAAAAATTAGTCAATCTACTCTATTCATGAAAATCAAAACCCTAAAAATCTCTATTCGTGAAAATCAAACCCTAAAAATGGTTACCGGTAAAAAAACAAAGGAAAAAAAAATAGAAATCTAAGAAAAAATTATGTCTATAAGACTATAATTAGGGCTCACCTTCTTTTATTTTCCACCGCGAAATTTCGTGGGCTTGGAAGAAGGGGGGAGTCGCCGGTTGTCTCAAACTTAGGGTTTGAGAGAAAGAGAGAGAGCTGGTAGTAGTGTGCAAGCTTGAGGTTTGCGATTCGAAGCTTGAAGAAGGAACATGCGTTCAGCAACTTCCTCTCCTTCCTTGACTTCCCCTTCCTCATTCATGTTTACACTTTAAGGATTAGTATGTATATCTTAAGTCTTAACTATAGTTAAAACGAGTTAAAAGGGGACAGTGGGGGAAAAAGAGGGCTCCAGATGCATCCCTTTGCTCCACCTAAGGTGATATATTTGTTTAGTTCTTTTCATAAAATGTCAAAGAAAATAAAATAATCTGGAAAATGTTTCTCTTCCCCTTTTTAGCCATGTGTCTCGTTTTAAAAAAATTGAAATTGTGGCTAAAATTCACTAATTTTTAGAATTAAAGTATTTAACCCTAGTTTTAAAAAACAATTAACTGAAATTAAAACTTGTTAACGTAGTTCAAGAGCAATTAAATAGTCTTTGTGAGAGCGAGTCCGATAAGAGGATTATTGCTCAAATGTCAATATTTTGCGTGAAACTTTGTAAACATGGGCTACAAACAACCATAGTCACACAAAAGGTGTGAGGTACACGTTTTTTGAGCAGTGATTAGGTGATCCCGCATTCCACTATCTAGTGGATTGTCATGGACCTTTAACCCCCTTTCAACTATGATTAACCTTAACTAAATTGAGATTAATTTTTTCTAAAAACCAAGGTTGGATGGATGAAATGGAGTGATTATATCTTAACAACAGTTAGTAGGTACTAAAAAAGGAGTGTAGACCAATGAGGACCACACATTCTGCTACATAGTAGAATGCACCGGTCCGTTAAACATTTCCAAGGCTTTTCATTATCATTAATTAGTTAAAAGTGTAGTACAAATGTAAATTGTCACTTTTCTTTTGGTAACTCAGGTGTCCCCACCCCTTTGGGGCAGGACAAATCGTCGAGGGTGCAACAAGAGCCCGCAACCCGTCACACCAGGAATGTTTGGGAAATTTTCGTGCGGGACTGGCCCTAAAGGGAGAGTGAGAAGTCGAACCCAGAACCTTCCGCTTCATGAGGCGTAAGTCCTAAGACCATTCTTTTCTGATATGTTCAAAGGGTATTAGTTTTGAAGCCACCACATTATTACTAAGTTTCACTCAAACATTAACATTTCTATATCTATGTAGTAAAGACCAACTATATGAGAGAAAGTGGAGCTCCATTTTCAGAGCATTAGATTAGGATTGTCAATTGGCCGAACTTGGCTTTGTTTATCAAGTCTATCTCTTACTTGTAAGGGTCTGGCCCAAGCCTCAAACTAGATAAGCCCAAGCCTCAAAATTTTAACCTTTTTTTAAAACAATCAGTGGATGTACACCTAGGGCTATCAATCCAGACTTTTGATCAGGGCCCCAATCCTACCATCCGTTCAAAGTCCGCAAAATAGAGAGTTTTTTTTCCTTAATAAGCCCTTGGACCAAGTTGAGCCCAATTTTGAAAGGCTCTCTTACTTGAGGGCTGGACTAGATAAGAACCTGGCCAAACCCAGCCCTCCATGCTATATATTATAATAGTAATAACTTAGTCTTTAATAACCTAAAGGGCTAAGTCTTTTTTATTGTTTCGACGATATCATTAAAGTAGCATAAACCTGGAAAACCTTTAAAAACAAGAATTCTTCTGCAAGAGCAAGGATTGAGGAGCTGAGCTTCTGGAACATTTGACTCGCCGGAGAATTGATCAAAACATGTCAATTTCTGCACAAAACTATTGGCCAACCTAGGAACATGAGTGAACCTTAGGTGTTATAGTCAGGGTTTTGATGTCTGTAATAATCGCCAGAATATCGTAGTTGGGAGGGTCATGGTTGTTCTTTAAATAGTTTACAATTGCCAGTGCATCACTCTCAATAAATAATTATATGAGTCCAACCATTTTCTAATTGTTAGCCCAACTGCGCTCTTGATTGCCTTAGCCTCCGCAATCACTACATTACCGTTAGTAGCAGCTTGGCTAAAGCCATCAAGGAACGCACCTCTAGAGTTTCGGGCAATTGCCCTAGTAGAACCGTTCGATATAGTAGTTGATCCGTCACAATTGATTTTAACCCAGTGTTCTTCAGGAGGGATCCATTTGACGTATTGAGACTGAAGGTGGACTGGGAGTTTCCCCTGCTCTGCCGCTCCACAAGGTAAGGCTTCTTCCACTGTACTCATGGCATGCCTTGCCACCACAGAGGGAGACTTACAAGAGCCTTTAAATATAGCCGAGTTTCTATTTTTCCATAACGATCACGCCAACACTTTAGTGTAGTATCATATCTTTTTAGAATCTTTCTTATATAATAATTTGTAACCTTCTCTCTTTTTAAATCGGATAAACGCTAAGACTTGTTGTGTGTATATGTAACGAACTAATAGTGTAGTTTCTTTTCAGAATCATTTAATGTACTAATACTAACAAGGGTTTTTTTAGTGAAAGCCCGCCTATCTTTTCAGGTATTTGTAAATACCCCTTGTGTTTTGTGATTTTGTATTATAGTCCACTAACTTTTAAAACTTTTGCAAATCCACCCTTTCATCCAAAAGTTAGTTAACATATGTTAACTTCTTTATAAAATGACCTTTTTAACCTTTTTTTTAATGGTTACGGAACGCATGCCTCTATAGGTTATATCACATGTCTCATTTATCCCCCTTTAATTGGGGTTAAGTTTAATCGACCTAAGGTTAATATTTTAGAAAAAACAAAGAAAATCAAGGTTATATGGATTAACCCTAAGGGTGAAGGAATCTTAACTACAGTTAGTGGGTGTTAAAAGGGACACATAGCAGCTTGTAGAGTCCCCTTTAACTATAGTTAAGCATAATCAACCTAAGGTTAATACTTTTTTTTTATCTAAAATCCAAGGTTAGATGCATGAATCCTAAAGGTGAGTGAATATTAACCATCGATAGTGGGTGTTAAAAGGGACATGTGACTGCTGTAGAGCCTCCTTTAACTGTGGTTAAGCATAATCAATCTAAGTTAGCATTTTATCATTTTTTTTTTTCTAAAATCCAAGGTTACATGCATGAACCCCTAGAGATGAGTGAATATTAACCACAGTTAGTGGGTGTTAAAAGGGACACATGGTGGCTTATAGAGCCTACTTTAATTGTGGTTACGCATAATCAATCTAAGGTTAATATTTTTTTCTTCTAAGAACCAAAGTTAGATGCATGAACCCTTGGGTGAATGAATCTTAACCATAGTTAGTGCATTACAAGGGAATGTGGCAGCTTGTACAATCTTCTTTAACTGTGGTTAAACATAATCAACTTAAACTTAATATTTTTTTTTCTTCTAAAAATGTTAAACGGATGAATCCTAGGGGTGAGTGAATCTTAATCACAATTAGTGGATTCCAAGCACTTCTCTGGTGAAAAGTTTTTCCAAATCTCTTAACAAAAATGAGGGAGGGGGTTTAAGAGGTCATTTCATTAAAAATATAACATCCCTTGACTAACTTTTGAATGGAATGGTGGATTTGCAAAAATTTAAAAGTTAGTGGACTATAATACAAAATCATAAAACACAAGTTACATTTTACAAATAGCTGAAAAGATAGGGGTTTTTCCACAAAAAAAAACCATATTAACAATCTAACATTATTAAAACTTTGTCATGTTGCTCTTTGAGTCACAAAACTTATGTAGAAAAAAGACCTCGGACTTTAGGGTGCGGAAAAAGACCCTCATTTTTGTAAGTGCAGACTGCCCGGCACCCTCATCAAAGGGACGGATTGATAGGCTTAGTTGTACCTTACAAGTTTCATAGTTGTTGAAGATCGAGGAGAGTGATAGTTTTACAACAAGATTACTTTAAAAAATTAATACGAGCAATTTACAATGAGAATGAGGAGCTCCGTCATGGCATCAAATGCTTGCTTTGAATGGAGTTTGGATGGGCAACAGCGCTTGCTGTTGCGCTGTTACCCCCTTGTGTCTGAAAAAATGAGGGCCCCACTCGTGATTGATGTAGGGGCCACCCTTATTGAATGCAGGACCTATTTTTTTCAAATACAAGGGGACAACAGCGCAACAGAAAGCGTTGTTGCCCATCTGAACTCCTTTGAAAGGGAAACCCAACTCATACTAAACTCTTTTCTTAATACCTAACATTATTGTTGGGCTGTATTTCCAATCTATAGCCATCCAAATATATTTTCCAGTGAGTAAAACTTAAACTTGGCAACAATAATCTTTGTAGCCCAAGGGTATGTAAGATAAACTAAATATTGATGCATTAGGAAAGTGTCAATTACTTATATATCTTTCTTGTTATAACTAGCGAAAGCCCCGTGCTATGCACAGGTGGATAAATAATAAAAATAATAATGTACATGTAATTAATAAATATATAATAGTATATTATTATATTTAATCTCTAATATAATTATTCAATATTTTTTTAATAAAAATAATAATATGTTATTATATTTATTATTTAATTATATATATATTAGTAGTGTTTAATTATTTTTACTTAAATAGTTAAATATCCATTATTATTTACTAATTTTTTAATAATTTAATATTAGTGCTTACTGTATTGGATGACACATAACATCAACCTAAAGTTAAAAGGGAGGAAATTGAAGGATGCCACGTGATACCAACCGATATGTAGTAATAGTATAGAATAGATGACCTAATGTGTGGTGTGTTCACATGTGACCTTGGGTGAGTTAATAAATTTACCCACCGGCTCTCGGCCTTTGTGCAGTTGTGTTATGGGCTCAAGCATTGCTTTTGGAACGTAACTTTTTTATGAGGAACTTCACCCAAATATAACTAACTTCTTGGGTTGCTAGATATACAATACATCAGCTATTATCTTCTAAATATATATTAATATTATTTCTCTACTATAATGAGAAAACCCCCTTTAATAGTAGAAATTCCCAAACTACCCCCCCTTCACCCAAAACAAACCGTAGCATGATTTTTGGGCAATTTCCAAACTACCTTTATATACAAACCTTACAAATCCTTCATTTAATATTTTACTTAATTCTCAAACTACCCTTTTCTCATCTACAATCTACCTTATCCCTTTCTCATCTACACCTTTTGACACTCCTTAACTGTGGTTAAAATTCACCCACCTCAAACTACCCCTTTCTCATCAATTGTACCCATAGGTTAACATGTGTCCCTTTTGACACTCCTTAACTGTGGTTAAAATTCACTCACCTCTAGGGTTCACCCTAGTCACTCTCCCCCACCTCTCTCTCTCACGTGCATTGGACTGTACATACACGTGCAACGCGCGTGCCTTCCGCTGGTAATAATATAATGATATTATTTCTATAATTCATTAACATTAATATTTTAATATTTATTAATAATATTATGTTAATATTAGGATTAAATAAGAAGTATTGCTTGTTTTTATATTAAATAATATTTTTAATAGTTAAAACTTTTCCAATTTGAGGAATTTTTGGAAAATTCATGAAGGAATCTACTGAAATTGACAAATTTGGGAAAATAATTCTTGAGTTTTTAATTTATGAGTAAATTGTTGAATTTTAGCAATTTCTAGGTTGATAGATTAGATGGGTTGAAATCCAAATAACACTTTTAATGGGTTCAAAAAGTAATTTGCTCCAAAGACTGGCATCACCTTACCCCATATCCCCCATCATGTGGAAACACCCACCATTTCCCTGTTAGCCATGAAAGACGTCTCCTTCCCTATTAGCCATGAAAGACGTCTCCTCTTATCCCTAGAAACCTAAAACTACATCAGCAAGGCCCCATCATCATGCATAAGATGAAGTTGATATCAGTGACCAAAACCAAATCCTCAACTTAGTAGGAATCTCACTATAATCATACTATAAATAATAAGATAATTGCAGCAAACAACCCTCTGCTACATAAAACTGGTATTCTGCCCAAGCCATATACCCATGGTGGTGCACAAAATAGGCACTCCTTGTGCATCTCAAGCAACACTTTCAAATGAATTTGGGAACTACATCAAGACTTGACTCAAAGCAATTGTGGGCCTTGACACAATTTCACAACACCCACAATATCATCTATGTAGTACTTAGCCTTGCTTGGCTTTTTGCCCGATAGTGCACGCTAAGATCTCTGGAGCTGTAGGCAGTGATGGTCAAGACAAGACTTGATATGCTCACAAACACGTCTTCGATTGTCAGATATATCATCTCCAATGCACATCACAAAATTTGGAGATTTCTAACTACTGACCTTTGTCGAGAGAATCCTCTTTGCAATCAACCATGTACTTACTTCATGCATGTTACCAGGTATTAGTGAGGATCTTCTATCACAAAATATTTAAAAACCAAAATAGTAAATAATAATAATAATAATGAGAGAGAGAGAGAGAAAGAGACAGAGAATAGGCACTACAAGAAATCTGCCAGATAGATACGGAATTATAGACACGGAAATTTTTCCATGTCTAATGCCTATTATAGACACGGAAATATGTCAGTGTCTAATATTCCGTATCTAATGTTGATTATAGCTTTGATGATTAATATATTTATTAGACACGGAATATTTTCCGTGTCTAATATTATTAGACACGGATAATGATTTTAGTGATGGTAATATTTCCGTGTCTAATACCTTTTATGTTATGTCCTCTTCCCTAACCCGCAAAACTCCAAAATTTCCCTCATTTTCTCCTCTATCGCGCCTGTCTCTCTCTCTCTCTCGCTCCTTCTCCTTCCAGCTCCGACGACAACCGCCGGTCACCGCCACCGCCAAGCTCTGATCACCGTCCCTGTCAAGCTCCGACCCCCGGCCACTGTAAGTCCATGTTGATGCTTACCTCTTCAAGTTGAGTTTCCTCTTCAAGTATGAATTAGGACTGTAAATATGGGACTCTTGCCCTAATGCATAAACATGCATGTATACTTTGGGGAGTTCCGACTCGAGTTCCAGTCTTGGGTGTGGCTGTTGATGCCCACCTTGAGTGCTAACTCTAACCTGCTAACCAGGGTTGCGGCCTAACCGTATTAGTGACAAAATAAAATAAAATAAAATACTATGGCTTAGCATGGAGATGGATGGAATCCAATCACAGCCAATTGCAATTGAACTTAGGGACAATGTTATTGCGCAATATGTGCATGCACCCACAGGCCATCATGTGTCCCTTTTAACCTCTATTAACTATGGTTAAGATCCCCTAACCTTTGGAGTTCAACAAGCTTATATATTGTTAAACATTAACCCCAAGGGTTAAAATTCTTTAACTAGAGTTTAAGCAATTTTTTCTAACCACTAAGCTTATATATTGTTAAACACCAAGGGTTAGTAAATCTTAACTACAGTTAATATGGGTTAAAAGGGACATGTGTTCGCCTGTGGGTGTTGATTGAACTCTCCCCGAGTTCAATCACGAGTGGCTGTGATTTGATCTTAGGTGGGTGCCCCCTCAGTTTTCTTTTTAAAATATAGTTTACTAAGAATTTAGATTAATCATCTACTATTATAACTGGACTCCTTAATTGTGATTAAGATTCACTAACCCTTAGGGTTCAACCACCTGACCTTAGTTTCTAGTAGAAAAAATTAACTTTAAAGGTTAAAGTTGTTAACTAGAGTAAAAAAACTTTTATGTTGTAACCGACTTTTAGGAGTTTGGTTATAACAAGAGAGGATTAGTCATGGAGCCCGGGCAGCTGTCCCATGGAATTTTTAAAAAAATATATCTTTTAACTATTTTGGTTAATTATTTAATAGGGCATAGTTATTGGATAAGGGGGCAACTGCTCCCTAAACTTTTCTAAAAATAATTATAATATAATATTTAATAGAGCATAGCCATAGGGAAATGGTGGAAGTGTTCCCGTAAACAACAAGAAAAAATACCTATATGATATGTACAAAATGTATGGTTGAAATGACTCAAGTCAACTGTATGTCCAAGCATCTGTTTTACCATAATCATAATATGAAATTGAAACTTAGATGCATTATAAAATACTACCATAGTTTGGAGGTGAGAAGTGTTTGGCTGTATTTTTTTTTTTTCATTTTTGGTGTGAATCTTTATTTCTAAATGTTTATCCCAGCGTTGGGCTTGGGCCAATCTACTCAAGTTAGACTCTAACTAGGCATACCCCTAGTGTGCTTATCTCACACCTTAATCAATGGGTGTAGCAGTCATTTAATGCCCACTACACCAAATCAATACTAGGTTATCTACATGGCTTTCTACATTGGAGATAAAATTAACCTAATTTATGATGTGGTTATGAGTCTAGCTTATGTGATAGTCACCAACCAATTGAAAAACAAGCTATGTTGGTTTTTATGTGTGCTAAATATTATGTCTATTGCCTAATATCGATGATTATAATGTTATTTTGATGAATGTGGGTTGTTTTTGATTATTGCAATAATCCGGATTTCTGTTCATTATAATTTTACAGTTATGGTAATAGAACTGTAAATTCCATAATGATGTCTGCATTCCTCAAGGTCATTGTAAATGTGCATGCATTGAAACTTAAATTTCCCGTTCAAGAATGATTGTTGGATAAGTATTTCTCTTACTATCGCTATGAACGAATTCGTTGTTGATTACGATGTGTAGTTCCTACGTGGACTACATTACCTCTAACAATTGACTCATCCTGTATGTGAAGAGAAGTATTTGTCTGCAAATGATTTTTGAATTATCCGTGTGGACAATTTGGGAATGCATAATCCCGAAGCATATGTCAGTCACCCGAAGCACACTCAATTTTGGGAATATTTTTGTCAGTCATCCCTATTGTTCTTTGGGTGCATATTTGGACTAGTAATGCATTTCTCTCTTGTCTAAATTGTGTACTTGGAGAGCCATAGGGAGATGCTGCCGAAATTTCCTGAAAATTGAAAGCGGGCGTGCGGTACTGATTCTTGGGGATTATGTATTCCTTAATGAGATAGGAACACCTCATCCAATAAGTATTAACCCAACCATGGTGCATGCATGCATTATCCTAATTATTCTAGTGTCATTTCTGTATCATTCACTAATGATAGATATATATTGTCTTCTGTTGTTAGTGATTGCGAGAGCTGATAAAGTGATCATGGATAAAAGTTGGGTTTCTGCACACAGATTGAGTGACATATATAAAAGAGTGTGAACAATTTCTTGGATTTTGCATTTAGTCAGTCACCACAGCCTGGCAGTACTATCAAGTGTCCGTGTAAAAAATATAGTAATCGATATTATTGGATACGACACAGTGTGTACGAACACTTGATTTGCGATGGATTCGATAAGCCTTATGCCACGGCTACATGGATTTTCCACGAGGAAAGACCGCATCCTAGATCTCGAGCTGCCCAAGTTGTGAGGGACATGGATAACCCTGTAATAGATGATATGCAAGAGATGTTGCACGCAGTGTTCCGACCCAATCGTGCAAACCAAGGGACAGTCGACGAGAGACCAAGTGAAACAAGAGAGAGTCCTAACGCAAAAGCCGCAAAATTCTATAAGTTAGTAGAAGATGTCGAGCAAGATTTGTATCCCAGATGTAAAAAATTCAGTAAACTATCTTTTATCGTCCGATTATATAACATTAAGTATCTGATTGGATGAAGCGACAAATCATTCACGATATTACTTGAATTACTGAAAGAGGCACTTCTCGAGGGTGAGACTTTGTCTACATCCTTTTACCGAACTAAAAAGATAATCGGAGAATTAGGTCTTGGTTACAATAAGATTGATGCATGCCCAAACAATTGCATGTTATACTGGAAGGAACATGTCAATGATATTGCATGTTCCGTTTGTAGAATTTCATGGTGGAAGATTGCAGACTCCTGTACAACACCATCATCCAGAAAGGAAGACAGAATTCCAGCAAAAATTTTGTGTCGTTTTCCTTTAAAGCCTAGACTTCAAAGACTTTACATGTCAAACAAGACAGCTGGTTCCATGATTTGGCATGCAGAGGGTCGCACCCGAGATGGTGTTCTAAGGCATCCAGCTGATTCTAAAGCCTGGCGACATCTTGACAAACGATATCGTGAATTTTTTGTCAAATCTCGCAATGTCAGACTTGGGTTAGCAAGCGATGGCTTCAATCCATTTGGTACCCTTAGCATCGCACACGGTAATTGGCCTGTTGTTTTGACTCCATATAATTTGCCACCTTAGATGTGTATGAAACAACATTTTTTGATGATGTCATTACTTATTCCCGGTCCTCGTGTTCCTGGTAATGACATTAATGTATACTTACAACTACTTGTAGATGATTTATTAGATCTATGGACTGATGGACTGATGGACTAAACACGTACGATGTGTCAAGTGGTCAAAATTTTCAGATGAGAGCAGTATTATTGTGGACAATTAATGACTTTCCTACATATGCAAACTTGTCTGGATGGAGTACAAAGGGGCGATACGCTTGTCCGCATTGCAACCAGGGCATATGTTCCCAGTACTTGAAACAGGGTCGTAAGTTTTGTTATATAGGTCATAAACGATTCTTGGGGTTTGGTCATAGATTCCGCAAGAACAAATTAAAGCGTCATTTAATGGACAGGTCGAAACAAGACCTGCTCATGTTGCACACACAGGGACCAAATTGTTGGGGCAAATGCGTGGTTTGAACGTCCAATTTGGAAAGCATAGGGCAAACACCTCGAGAGGAAAAAGATTGCACGATAGTAATGTTGAGAATATTGGATGGAAGAAGGTAAGCATTTTCTTCAAATTACCTTACTAGGAGCATCTACTAATAAGGCACAATTTGGATGTAATGCATATTGAAAAAAATATTTACGATAGTATCACAGGGACGTTATTGAATATTGATGGAAAAACAAAAGACACTTGAAAATCGCGTCTTGACCTTAAGGAAATGGGTATTCAAACTACACTTCATCCGCATGCAGTAGGAGAGAAAACACATTTGCCTGCTGCATGCTTTACCATGTCGGCCGATGAGAGAAGTATTTTCTGTAACGTATTAGCAACGGTGAAAAATCCTGATGGATATACGGCCAATATTTCAAGATGTGTGAACCTGAAAGAGCGCAAAATATCAGGGTTGAAAAGCCATGACTGTCATATCTTAATACAACAGTTATTCCCATTGGCCTTGCGGAAATCACTTCCAAGGAATGTAAGTGGACCGTTGATTGAGTTGAGTAGATTCTTCAAAGTGTTATGCTCTAAGGTTGGCACTGTCGAAGAATTCACAAAACTTGAGGTTGGATGTGCAGTTACACTTTGCAACCTTGAGAGGATTTTTCCACCTGCATTCTTTGACATCATGGTACATCTAGCCATCCATTTGACAGGCGAGGCCAGGGTTGCAGGTCCAGTACAGTACCGATGGATATACCCGATCGAGCAGTAAGTGTTCGCATTGAGTTCGTATTAAAACTACAATATGTTATTACAACAAGACTATTTGTTTATACAACATTCACATTTTATTCTTTCGATAACAGATACCTTCATACATTGAAATCATATGTACGTAATAGAAGTAAACTAGAAGGTTTTATAGCAGAGATATATTTTACTGAAGAATGTATCACTTTTTGCGCGAGGTATGTGCACGACACCGAAACAAAGTCCAACCGTATTGCTTGTAACTATGATATAGATGGGGTTGGGACATACCACGGATTGTCAATTTTTTTTGCACCTAGTCGTGCTATAGGAAAGGCAGTGACGACATATTTATCTGTTGATGTATCAATGTAGATACACCGTTATATCCTGTTCAATTGTCCTAAAGTGACATCATTTATTGGGTAAGGCGACTCCACTTTGTATTTATATTCATTGAAAGCATCTACATGTAGGGTAGTCAGTAATTAACCACGATGATTGAAATGCAGAGCACACTTGAAAAAAGTAACAGCTGAAAATCATCACAGGCGGCCAAATGACATTGACCATATCCACAATAGAGAATTTCCAAATTGGTTTGCGTCAAATGTTAGTAACATATGGGAACTATGTTTCAACTGACAACAAAGTTTATTATTTTGACTGTTTACTAACGTGAATTAGTAAACACTAATAGGTTCATATGTTGATTGGTGGAAGTCCAAAGCATCTACATGATGATCTGAAATGGTTGGCTCGTGGCCCATCGAAGATTGCATGCTACTTTCAACGGTTTGTCATCAATGGCTTTCGGTTTCGAACAAAGTCGGTTGATAGTACCAAGAAGACGCAAAATAGCGGCGTGGTCCTGACCGCAGAGACACCGCGAACAGGAGATGTAACATACTATGGCGTTTTGCAAGAAATAGTTCAAGTGGACTATTACGAAGGAAGAAATGTTGTGTTATTTAAGTGTGATTGGGTAGATGTTATGTCTCAAGGTAGGGGTATCAAGGAAGATGATTTCCAATTGACACTTGTAAATCTGACACGGATGCTAAAAATCGATGAACCTTTTGTACTTGCTTCACAGGCAATGCAAGTCTTTTATGTCAAAGACCCGTTGGAAAAAGACGGGCACGTCGCTATTTAGTTCAAACCAAGGGAATACTTCGATATGCGAGCGGGAGTTCATCCAAATTTGGTCAAGGCATTGCCTGAAATCGTGCAACTGAATGTTGTACGATTGGACGATACTATACTGAATGTTGAAAATATTAGTGGTATCAGGGCAGATATCCCTGGAACAACAATTGATGTACCATTAACCATCACCGAGGTGGAGTCTTTACATGATAGCTCGGGCGATTCTGAAGACAATGATGATGATCTCTCTGTATAGACACTTGATGTAATAACATTTTTGTAGAGAAATATAATATTCATTTTCTATATTGGAACTCGTTGTTTATCTTTGTTACAACACGACGTATGCTTACCACCCTTTTATATTATGCCTTACAATGTTCGTGAATCCTTTTCATTATTGTTACAAAAAAACTTAATGGATGACTCAATAAGACTACTAAATGCTCTGCAATTTTCTACATATGTAAACCCTTCTTCAAACTATATTAATAATGGTGAACTAATGTAGGCTAAACACTGTAGGGCTGCACATATTAATAAGAAACCAATAATGTTTGACACGCAATATAGATGACTCAAATGCAATATTCACTTCAATTGCATGAATTTTTACACTTTGAATGTTTCCTAAAATGTTACTAATATTGTATATTTCTATATTGCACTGACAGTTATTGCAGGATGCAAACCTTTTTTAGACGCTCACGTAGGGCAAGCGAGGCGTCATCTTCTTCCGGGCGATGTTTCGAGACTGGCGTAACACCATCCTTCTTTGGTGGACTGTCCCAGTCTAGAGTATTCTAGTCCTACCTCGGGGGACCATCCCAATTTCACACTGGGGGACCATCCCAGCTCTACCCCGGGGAACCAACCCAATAACGCCCATCGTCCGGTGATGATGACGATGCCACACAGCCCCCCAAGTTCCCCCTTGGTTAGAGATACTTCGTTTGTTTATGGTTGACATGTGAAGAGTTACACAAACTTCATTTTTCATGTTTATGTTTTTTTTTTGCTCTTTTGAAATTTTAAACTGATCAATCTAAAGTGATGCATTTTGATTTTACTATGTGTATGCATTTGTCTTATATTATCCCCAGAAAGCATGGTCTATGAGCATGCTATTTTGATTTTAACCTTTGGTTGAGACAGTTGATTTACATCTGGCGACATTTTCATGTTCTGATCAGGTACACCAAAGTTTTTTATTTGCTGAACATTGGTGTTGTGTGTCAGGTTATTAATATTCAAGTTTATGTTTTGTTGCAGAGTACTCAAACAAGGTGATTGCTTGGTTGAACTAAAGTGATGAACCATTTTACTTCAGGTAAACCTTCAACTTAGATTCATTTGCTTTGTAAATATATTCTAAACCTGTGCCTATACCTAGGGCTTGACTGGTATATATGGTAGTGGTGGTGGTAGTGATGGTAGTGGTGGTGGTAGTAGTGGTGGTAGTGGTGGAAAGGAAACCATGAATACACTTATGTAAAAATTAGATCATGGTTAGTTATGGACATGTTGAGTCATTGTGAATAGAAACCAAGAACATAGCTTAGTTAACTTAAAATACCTTCTTTGTTAGATTACTGTTAACTTAGACTAAATTTGTTTTTTAGTTTTTACTTATATTCTAGTTAGTTTGTTTGATTAGTATGAACTTAGGCCTCATCTATGTTTTTAGTTAGTTGTCACCTAAATCAAGTTATTAGTTAGTCTAAGACATCTAAAATCTGGTTTTAGCATAAGTTGTAGGTCTAGGGTTAGTCTAGGATAGTCCTCAAGTTAGTCCTTAGTTAATCTAGGGTAGTTGTATGTTAAAATTAGGTTAGATCTTGACCTATTTAAAAATCTAGTTTTAGTTAGTTGGAAGACTGTTTTTGATTAATTCCTTAGGTTTAGAACTTAGTAATTAGGTGTTTCTTTTTCTCAGTTAATTAAACTCTCTCTTTGTAGGTTTAGGCAATAGATATAGTTGAGAAACATGGATTTTGGCCATCTCGATGTCCAATTCGGGCATACGACCTCGGATTCGCTCGAAACCAACTCCAACACTTACATATTATTGAAATACACGTGTTAGAAGAAACGAGATCGAATTCTGACCCCCAGTTTGGAAATTGTGGAAGGTTGTAAGTTTAGGCAATAGGTATAGTTGAGAAACATGGATTTCGGTCATCTCGGTGCCCAAATCGGGCATACGATCTCGGATTCGCTCGAAACTAACTCCAACACTTAGGATGTATTGAAATACACACGTTAGAAGAAACAGGATCAAAATCTAACCCCCGGTTTGGAAATGGTGGAAGGTTGTAGGTTTAGACAATAGGTATAGTTGAGAAACATGGATTCTGGCCATCTCGGTGCCCAAATCGGGCATACAACCTCGGATTCGCTCGAAACCAACTCCAACACTTATATATTATTAAAATACACATGTTAGAAGAAACAGAATCGAATTCCGACCCCCGGTTTGGAAATGGTGGAAAGTTGTAGGTTTAGGCCATAGTATAGTTGAGAAACATGGATTTCGGCCATCTCAGTGCCTAAATCGGGCATACGACCTCGGATTCGCTCGAAACCAACTCCAACACTTACATATTATTCAAATACACATGTTAGAAGAAACGGGATCGAATTCCGACCCTCGGTTTAGAAATGGTGGAAGGTTGTAGGTTTAGGCCATAGTAAAGTTGAGAAACATGGATTTCGGTGCCCAAATCGGGCATACGACCTCGGATTCACTCGAAACAATTTTAAATTACTATTTTAAGAAATAATTAGAAAATCCAAGCATAATGTATGACAAATCATACTATTTGAATGTCAATGAAATTACTTTTGTCAGACATTAAGTATTGATGTTGATTTGATTTATTTTTTTCATGAAATGATCATTTCGAATAGCATAATACTTCACTTGGATTATATTTTTACATAAACTCACAATTTATTTGACATGGTTATTTCCTCCTGTTGTGACAGTGAGAAGATAGTATGCAGTTCTACTGACGAAGATATTGATTAGCTAAATGCTCAGCTAATGATCCAATATTCCTCATATCTCATTAGTACAATTGGATAATTCACATAAATGGATGATCCGATCACCACTTCTAATTTACTTTTTTTCTGTTTAGGCTTGAAGAGAACTGGAAAGAGTTACAGATTGAGATGGATGAATTTTCTGACGGTGTCATTCCAAGTCCATGGTTGCCATGTGATGGAGTCCATACGAACATGGATTCATAAATAGGTAGAACGGAATTTGGTGGAAAGGAATGTAATTGAAGCTGTGATCTTGTTTATATTAAAGGGATTATAAGTATTTTGTTTATTTGTTGTTATGGCCTATAGGTGCAGTGTGCAAATAAAATCAATTGAAAAATAGGTTACATTATTCAAATGTATGAAAACAGGTACATTATTAAAATGTATTTAAACAGATGACAGGTTATGGCATGGAGACATATGGGATTCAGGGCACTGGATGTGTAAAAAAAAAAATATCAGACATGGAAATGTGTCCACCTCTAATATTATCAGAGTATTAGACACGGAAATAATTCCGTATCTGATATGTTTTTGACACAGAAAAACATTATTAGACACAGACTTATTTCTGTGTCTAATGTTATATATGACGTATATCAGAGTATTAGAGACGGAAATAATTCTGTGTCAAAATATTAGACACGGTAAAATTTTCGTTGCTGTAATTATTAGACACGGATATTTTTCTGTGTCTAATACTATATGTAGACACGAAACAGTGTGACGTCATATATAATTTTACATTTACAGTAATTATCATTAGACATGGGAATAATTCTGTCTAATAATATTATTAGACACTGAAAATTAATTTTGTGCCTAATAGCATCAGGCACGAGAGTAACTGTCACAGTTTAGGCACGGTCGTTATTTCTGTGTCTAATAGTATTAGACACGGAAATTTATTGTCAAACACGGAAAATTTCCATGTCTGTCCAGTAGATTTCCTGTAGTGAGGGAAAGAGCATATACCATTTTCAACGATATGTTGCCCCTTTAACAACTACCAACTCATTTGCAAGTACATCTTCTAGATCAGTAAAGAGTTTCATTGCCTGGAAGGGAGTCCACATCTTGATAGTGCCAGAGTTTCATTGCCTGGAAGGGAGTCCACATCTTGATAGTGCCAGACCAAGGTGCTCTCCTTAGTTTCTATATAGGACCCCTCAGTTGCTTCTATATATAATCTCATCACAAGTTCTGCAATTCTTTTCCAACCAAAGTAAGCAGCTAATTATGGGACAAAATTCTCAATCAAAGGTATAATTCCACTTGCGAGAAGAAGAAGCAAATTTGTTGTTTATGTAAAAAAAATAATTTAAAATGGCAAGCGAACACTCAAACACTTACCTTATGAAGTATCCGTGTTCAGCTGATATTCCTAGCATCTCACATGAAGCAAACCAATTTTTAGATCACCTGTAATGATATAATAAACTGTATGGACTGCTACAAATCAATTAAAATTGATTATATATCCTATAAGGGTTGATTTTATTAGAATGGATAGAAACATCACCTTTGAAACTTCCAGATTTCAACGTACCCTCTTCTATATCCTACTTCTGAGTTACACCGGTATCACGGGAGATGTCTGCCCTTATCTTCCAAGAGACGGTTCATAACGGGAAGATGGAAATAGGAATCAGTCTATTGGTATGAGATTTAGTTTGACCAAGTGTGGATTTAAAGGAAGAAAGAGAAAGAGAGGAGAGGAGACGTTATGAAGAGAAAATGTCCAGCCACGCTTGTTTTGGGAGATGAAAGGGAAGAGAATGAGAAAGTAGTATAGATTTAAAGGAAGAGAGAAAGAGATCAAGAGAGGTGATGAAGATAAAACGTCCTAACTTTGCCTATTTGGAAGATGAAAGGAGAGGGAATGAGAAAGGAAAATAATATAGAATTAAAGCAAGAGAGAGAAGGAGAAAGGGGAGGAGACATGTTGAGCCCAATCACGTCTATTTGGGGAGATGAAAGGGAATGGAATGAGAAAGAATGGGGTGGGGTCCCACTCTTATAGAAGATATATGGAATGAAAGTACAATATAGGAGAGATGCGGATGGATTGCTTGGTTTTTGGGTACAAAATCTTTATCTAAATAAGTGGGGTCCATAGGATAATAATTATGGGAGAGTAAAAGCGCCATGTGGCAATGTCTTGAAATTGAAATGGAGGATTTTGAAGGTATCAACGTGGATACCAACAGCTATATAGTAGTAGTACTAGTAGAGACCCCGTACGATGCACGGGAGACGATAAATTAAAGGGGATGAAAAAATTTATAAGATTAAATCACACAATCACCAAAGGCTTCAGAAACTCCTGAGGATGGAGCAAAGCATAAGAGGGTGCCAGAGACTTCACCAATCGTCGATAGTTGCATAATGGTTGTTTGATGAAACTTTCTATAGTTGGATTATGTGTTTAAAATTAGGTATGAAACTGTTATAAAAAAAAAAGTTAAAGATGGTGAAGCTGGTGAATATATCAAGGCCATTTTAAGGTCACTTGTAATACGGGATGATTTCCAATCAAAAAAGGAGAGAGAGAGAGAGATATGTGTTGTCAAGTTTTGAATTTTTACGAAAAATACAGCCATAATGCTAATACAATGCATGCTTATTTGCAACTAGTAAGAAATGCTGAAATCTCATTTGGTGTATGCTTGCGCTCAATGCCTGATCTAATTTCTTGACTGGACTAAGATGTTTGGCAATTGCAAGCAACCTGCTCGTTGTAGTAGTGAAGGAATTTAATCAAAATAAACATGGAATTTAAGCACATATATTCTAGCAAAATTTGAAAGATGTAATATTTCTACTTAAATTAAAGAAAAAAAAAAGAATGATTTTTTTTCCTGGGGCAAGAAGCACGAGCATATTCATTGGCTACACATATTTAAAAAAAAAACTAAAAACCATATTGAAAAATTGATCCTAATGGATCAACAGCAGTGTTCCAAACTCAAGTCCCAAATACCTCAACCAGTTTTATCTCCATTATAGGGCCAAAATCAATTTAAAAAATAAATCAACCAGAAAATAATATATCAAAAGGGAGGATCAAGTTATAAAGAATTACCCAAACTGTAGAGGCTTGGAACTTTTGTCCATATATTGGAACTTGTGCCAAGGCTCTAAGCCTTTGTAATCTTTCATTTTCTATGAAATGAGAAGTTTGGAAGTTTGGGGGGGTCTCAATTAAGTATTAAGGAATGATCATGGCAGCCAAATGAAAGTGGAAAGTACTCTAAGTGTTAAAAAGTGGGATCTCCTAAGTCGGATATGTTGAAAACCCAGGCTGTTGAAAATCCATTCCAGACCAGTCAGCCTTAGGGGTAATTTGGTCCATAAATAAAGGAGAATTAGAGTTTTGTAAAATGCTGAAGTTGTTCTCATTCGAATGGCGAGTCCAACGCAAGTTGAATCGTCAAAATCCGACAAACGAGTCAAAAGTTATGACCGAAATACCAAAATGGAAAAAATAAGAAAAAACAACAAAATGGGTAAACACAAGGAACCAGTCGACCGATTTTGCTACCGGTCGACCGAACATTGCACTTTTTGTATGAAAAATAATTCCAGAGAGGTTATTTTTTACCGGTCGACCGGTCATGCGGATTTTTGTCCAGTTTGGTCTTTTTAAGCCATTCATTAAGGGTAGGATGGTCATTGACCACCCCTTTTTCTATATAAGCCCAATTTCATGGGTTTGGGGTCTCATAAACCCTCAAGCTCAAGTTTAAGAGAAATTAGAGTGGAGAAAGGGGAAAAGTTAGGGTTTGCTCAAGAAGGGCTTTGGATTAAAGAAGGAGGAGATCAAGATCAAGGTTGATCATCCCCATAAAGCAAGAGCTCCTCCATTTTTCAAAGAGGTGTTCTTCATCAAGCTTGGAACCCTTAGTCAAGGATTTTCTTCAAGATCAAGCTTTGATAATCAAGGTTAGTACACCCTTTTAGTTAATTTTGGTAATAACCTAGATTTCTTTCTTTAAAATGATGTAATTGAGTTTATGCATTTCGATTTTTGAATTATTTCACTTTCCTCAAAATAAACAAGATAAGTGAAATGGTGGTGAATGTAATTAATGATGTGTGATTGAAAAATGTGAATGGCAAGGTACTCTTAATAAATACACAAGATGTTGATGATATGTTGAAAAAGAAAATATGAAATTAAAAGACTATAGGGATATGGAATACTATACGTTTGATGAAATGCATGAATGAGAACTTAAAGAAATAAACCAATAATTGTAAAGCATGAGTTACTTGGTGTTTCCCAATTTGTAAGTTGTATGCATATGCTTAATTCGTTTCTTGAATTCTCATATGATTATGGAAAAGCTTAAATGTTACATGTCATCATGTTTTCACAAATGGCTATGCACGAGCATGCATGCATATGATTGAACTGTCAAGGAAGTTGGTAGCCCAGGATTGTGCGGGTGCTAACCTCTGGCTCATAAGAAAAGTATTGAACTGTCAAGGAGGTTGGTAGCCCAGGATTGTGCGGGTGCTAACCTCTGGCTCATAAGAAAATATTCACAAGTATTGGACTGTCAAGGATGTTGGTAGCCTAGGGTTGTGCGGGTGCTAACCTCTGGCTCATAAGAAAAGATTTATAAGTATTGAACTGTCAAGGAGGTTGGTAGCCCAGGGTTGTGCGGGTGCTAACCTCTGGCTCATAAGAAAAGATTCACAAGGAAAGCTCATTAGGACTCATATGACTCACAGGCATGTTTTGGTTTTTATAAGGAATATGTTTTGATAAATGTTTTTGTATGATGTTGTTTTGAATGATTATGAACTCAACTCTTTCCATTGCTTGCATATGATATTTTTTTGTTATTATTATTGTTAGTAAGGAGCTTGTACTCGCTGAGTATTCCATACTCAGCCATACATTTTATGATCAGGGTCCTTGAATAGAGGAGGATTATGGCAAGGAGGAGCCATACATGGAGCCGGTGGTAGAGCCTCAGGTGGAGGCAAGAGACTTAGACCATTGACCCCATGGGGGTGACTATTGAGAGAGAGAGAGAGTTATATTACTTTTGTATTTTGATAGGCGAGGCATGTCCACCTTTACTTGACATGTTTTGTACATGAACTTGGAATACAATCTGTATATATAGAAAAAGAAAAAATTAGTTTGCGCTTCCGCAATATTTTAGCTTCCGCACTCTGTGTTATATCTCTATTAAATCATGTTATGCCTTGTTCATTCCAGGATGGTTTTCCAGGTTAAGTATAGTCACACCTAAAGTATCCCTGAACTCCTAGGGGGTATTTTGGGGTGTGACACAAACACCGCCAACGGTGGAGGACCACACCATTCAAATAAAAAATAATCAGTCTATTGAACGGAGGGTCCTTGAGATGATCCAAATTCTATCAGAGTCCATGTATCTTAATCATAGAGTTTCTATAGAGTGTAAAGAAATTGATGAAATTTAATATTATGGACATGGTTATCCGTGTAACGACCCCAAAATCCTACAAGGCTAAAATAGGACTTTGGGATCGCCATATTACTTAAACCTGCTTAAAATCCATGACATGCAAAGCACACTAACACGAGTCTCCAAAAATGAGGATGATAAAATTTTTGATATATCAACTGTAACCAACTAAATAGCACGAGTCTATAGTTAACAAATACAATCCACTAAAACCAAAGAGTCTAATACACAACTATAAAAGTCTACTAAGCAACATCTACTCAAGTCTAATACAACTCTCTCAATCAAATGAAATAAAAACTAAGAGGTGTAGCCACCCAAGTCTCTGGCTCCCTCATCAGAAGGGTCACCTTCACCTCCTTCCTCTGCGTATGTTTCCTCAACCCACGGCTCCGCCGTGTACTCCTGCTCTAAACCTGCCAAGACAAAGTCCGGCTGAGTACAAAGGTACTCAGTGTATATAAAATCCAACCAACAATAATAATATACCTGCACTTAGTCAGAAACATATCCAATAACATAATCAGAGTGCGGAAGAACGTGTGCGCATATACATCATATCATCACCTTGACTCGTGTACTTGTGAGAATCTTAGACTTGGAAGACAATACACTTATGAGTTGCTTATGCTTATGAGACCACGTGCTTGTGAGATGCTTATGCTTATGCACTTATTCAGATCATACAATGATGTGACATGCCGTTCTTGGCGGATACGGACCATGCCTATGAATCAAATATAATTGACATGCCGTTCTTGGTGGATACGGACCATGTCATGCTTATGCTTATTCAGAATGTCATACGTATGTCATGCTCATGCTTGTGGTACACATGTGTGACTTGTGAGACTCTTATCTTAACATACACGTGCATATGTGCTTAAGTGTCGAAATTAACATTCGAGTTGGTAATTGCTTAGATTCCGATCTCCCACCATGGAAACTCCACTATACTGTCTCATACCAAATAGTTAGAGAATTCCCGGTTTGAGAGATGTTTCTCTAAGTTCTTATCTTCCCGACTATCAATTTCCATGCAAATAATTAGACATACTTAACAAACCATTCACATATACATATCTTATCATAATTCATATCGCAATTCATAATCAATTTACCACCATTTCATAAGAGTATAATAGCATTTATCATTTCAAGCATTTTCACAAACACCTTGTGTACGCATAATATGAATCCATTTCCCCTCTATATTTTCAAGCATTCATCAAACCATAATTCATCCATACAATCAATTCACTATTCACAACCACATATTAATCCCATCCTCCATACATTTCTCATCCTCCATATATTCTATCCACATCCAATCCACATTTTCATCCACATTTCCATCAATAATTAGCTTACTTCATAGAAAATTTGGGAAAAATGCATTTAATCTCTATTCTATCATTTCTATCAAATTAATATTCACAAAACATTAAAATAGAGTTGATTAGGATAGTATATCGACCTTAGGAATCATTCCCTTGGATTCAAAATGCTCCCGAGGAGATTTGGAGAAGCTTTGAGGACGATCTCCAAGATTTCCTCTCAATCTTCTAGCAACCTCCTTCTTCTCCAAGCAACCCTCTCCCTCAAACCCTAGGTTTTCTCCCCCTTTTTGCCAAATTAGGTTAGAAATAAGTAGAGTATTTTAATATTTCGAGTAGGACCCCCTATTTATAGCCCCAAGGTCTGAGAACAAAAAGACAAAAACGCCCATACTAAAATTCTATAAAAATCACGAAAAACCGAGCGATCGGTGGTTATGACCGATCGATCGGTTCTCAACCGAGCGATCGGTGCTCTTGACCGGGCGATCGGTCAAAAAAGCACTCTCTGAAAATTTTCCCCATACAAAATTCTGGGCCAGTCGATAGATACCGATCGATCGATTTTGGACCGATCGATCGCTACTTCTGACCGAGCGATCGGTGCTCTATTTCGACTCATTTTACTGTTTTGGCCATAACTTTTGACTCGTTCGTCGGATTTTGACGATTCAACTTGCGTTGGATTCATCTTTCGAAAACAAACATTTCTGGTATTTTAGAATTTCTAAATTCTACTTAATTAATAGACTAAATTATCCCCAAAGTTGACTGATCTGCAATTCCATTAGATAAAACTCACCATTGACTTGGCTTAAACTCAAAATAAGGAAAAACATTAAACATGAACTTCGAAGAGGGTTCCAACAACTTTCTAATGGTTTAAGAATCACTCAATTCCAGTAAACGGTGCCAAAACTAGAGCTTCCTAAAGTTTAGGGTGTGATATGACATCCCTCCGTTACAAGTTTGATTAAGCCCAGTTCACACCACACCAAATAAATATATAATACAATAAACATCAAAACATCATAAGGACTATAATACCCCTAATACAATGAAGTAAAAACATGAAAAAGATTCGGGGTCTCTACAATCCGTTTACCAGCACAATATCCTTACACATAGGGTGTTGTTAATGCAACATTTAGGGCGGTCTCACCTAGGTGTACCTCCTATGTCAAAAACCAACTTGACTATCCAAATCTTTTAGCCTTTTTAATTAATTTTTTCTAGACTTCACCATGTTGATTGCAGCTGTCTTGGGAGGAATTATATTCCAAATGAATTACATGAGTGCCAATGTGACTTGTAAGCTTGGCTATGAGAATCAATACCTATATGTTAACACTAAAAAATAAAAAGAAATGAGATTACATCACAATGATAATAACCAATAAAAATAAAATAAACATAATTTAAAAAATCTTTGACATCTTGAAGGGGCTCCTCATTACCGTTGGAAATATTATTTCGAATATGTGGCACCAAGTCATTGGAAATAAATAGATGGAGAAGAAGGAAATGGTTAAAAATGGAGTTTTGGAATGGTAATGGCTATTAATCTATATAGGAGAGGAAGAGAGGGCAATAAAAGCAATTGCAGTTACCAAGAAAAAGAAGTGGAAGCCTTGTAGGGAATGGATTGGTTATTAGGAGACAGTGATTAGTAAAGGAAAAAAAAATGGATGAAGAAGAGGAAGAGACGTACACTTACCATAACCAAAGAATGGGTGAACCGTTACAATTTAAAGGTTCATCCTTCCATGAAACCAATAACTTTCCAAATAATGGGTTGAACTCTTCCAAGTCAAACAATTAATTAGCCCTTCCATGACAGCAAAGAGATTAATGAGGGAGAGGAAGACGGTTTAAAGGCAAAGAACACATCCAGACACATGGCAAATTTTTTGCCATGTGGCATCAACCTCAAAGAAGAATAAAGAGTTTTGAATGTGTCTATATGGACACAATTTGTTTTAGTATAGTAGATAGATAGATGCAAGAGGGAGGCGTAGCCTGATTTTTTCAAAATTCCTAAACTACCCTTATATAAAACAAAACTTTAATTCAATGTTTTACTTTAATGTGTTAATGTTTTACTGTAATTCTCAAACTATCCCTTATCTATTTAAATAATAGAATCACAGCCAATTGCGATGGAACTTGGACTTGGGGAGAGTTCAATCGCACCCGCGGGTTAACACGTGTCCCTTTTAGCTCCTATTAATTGTGATTAACTCCTTCCCCTCACTCTCACGTGCATGGCACATGCCACCCGCTAGTTTGTAAATAATAAAAATTAGATGTGACATTTTTGAAAAGAAAAGTCACGTATCTACACTTTTCGGATACATGCAATATCCTAATGTTGTAGTCTTGAATTAGGAAGACCCTTGTCCAAGTTTCAATTTTTAAATCAAAATCGAACTTAGTCTTGAATTAGGAAGACCCTTGTTGCCAAGTTTCATTCTTTTTAAGTGAAATCAAACGGAGGCCCGGCACCTTGAATACATTCCTTTTATCCATCAATTTCCTCACCCTAGAAGGGAAGCATATCGGCTATGCCCAATCTTGGGTTCTTCTCAGTGGCCAGAACGTGGGGTTGACATAGGGCTGTAAATGGATGCAGATATTCTCCGTATCCGATTCGTATTTGAATCCATTTAATCAAATAATTATCTGATTAGGTATACGACGGAGCGTATTCAAATAGTAAATTTACTAATCGTTTATAATCGGATACGAATTCAGATAGTGGTATATTCGATCCGATAAATATTTGTCCGATTATATAATATATTTTAAATTTATACAATTAATATAACCTTTAAAATATATTTTTTTAAATATAATGTATATATTTTTACATTTTTAAATAGTAATTTATATTTTTTAAAAAAATAATCAGATAATTCGGATACTATCTGAATCTGAATATTTTAATCAGAGTCGGATACGGATATCATATTTCACTATCCGCCAAATATTTATTCAGATTTGGATATTCAAATATATAATCGGATACGAATTCGGATATACTACTATCCGCTCCATTTACAGCGCTAAGATGATGCTTGACACGAGAAGCATGCCACTCATGTTGTCGCAAAGAGTTAATAGAATGTGCTCGTTCGTGGATGAACGTCAAAACATGAGTTTTTAAATTTTGCATTTAAACAATCACAGTGGTAATTGGTCTCTTGATAAATTTTGGATTTTAAAATGAGTAAATTACACTGGACTCCCTTGAGGTTTGGCAAAATTTTGGAAATCTCCCCTCTTATTTTTAAAATTACACTAACCTCCCCTATTTGTGTTTAAAGTTAACACCATTAATGAAAAATCCACTTTTATTATTTTACCCCATTTCATTAGAAAACAGTCATATTCCATCTTTTATAGGTGTCTGCAAGTTGAATTGACGAGGAAGGGCAAGCAACAACGGAGCTCTTCTCCGCTTTTCTTCTCCTTCTCTTAATCAGTGAACAAGGTGTAGCGCATCCATATACTATGTCAGACATCTCAATCAAACAAACCAAAACAGGAACTGTCGGCTCGGCTCGGCTCGAAATAAACCGAACTTAAGCTTTTACTTTTGGCTCGTTGAGTCGAGGCGAACCGAGCCTTAAAAGTGAGCTCGAAAAATAAACGAGTTGAGCATGAACAATAGGTGGCTCAGCTCAGCTCAGCTCGGCTCAGCTCAATTAATTTTATAATAATATCTTTTAAAAGTTAAATTTATATTATATATTTATTATATCTTTTTTTTGGTAAAATATATTTAGTATACATTAACATAATTATTTCCGTTTAAGTTTTAACTCAAGCTTAAACGTGAGTCACATGACATCCAAAAAAAAAATGCCTTTTTAATTATTTTTTTTATTGAATTTGATGCTTATCAATGTATTTTTAAAAAAAAATTATCGAGGCGAGTCCAAGCTCAACGATTTGTTGACGAGCTAAGCTGAGCCTGAGCATCAGTAAAATTCTAACGAGCCGAGCCTAAGCATCTGTAAAATTCCAACGAGCAATGCCCAGTTCGGCTCGTTGACACCCTAAGCAGTAAGGCCTCGGATTGTCTCTAGCCAAGCTAGAAACCCCTCTCGGGCAACCATAGAATAGAGGCCATGTGGCGATAAAAAAGGGAGAAGTCATTTCATTTTCTCCCCATGCTTTGACTTCTACCCATGTGGCGACTTGATATCTCTCCCTCTTTATCTCAACACCTTCCTCATGTGTCATGTAGTGTGTGGAGAATTCAAAATCATGGGGCCCATGATTTTGACTTCTCCACCACTTGCCTCCTATTCTATGGTTGCCCAAGAGAAGGGATTTCTGGCTTCGCCAGAGACAATCCGAGGCCAAACAGGAAAGATGGTGGAAGGGAAGCAGAGTACAAAGTTATTATTAGAAACAACTGCTTATGTAGTCAATGGACCTGTTAATGAGTGACCAAAAAAAAATAATCAGACCTGTTAATGCGATGCGTGGGACCCAACGATCTTCAAACAAGTGGACCATGAAAATTGCTTTATCAATGATGGTCGACCAGTCTTTCAAGGACATCTCATTCGTTTCAAGTATGCATGGAATACGACATATGACTTGGTTGGGCTGAAATCTCAAATCAGCGGCTCTTGATCTCTATTTTATATTGAGAATTTGAGAGGAATAAAAAGTATGAGGCATTTTTGAGTGCTATAGACTTATGGTTCTCATTAAAAAAAAAAAAAACTGATGAGGAATTTGCCGTGTACAATGGAATGAAAGTTGGAGCATTGGATTCTTAATCTAACGGTTTCAAGTATTAAGTGGGGCCATCATTTAAAGCATGTGTAGACTTGAAGCCCCTTGATTTTCAATCCAACGGTCCATCTCTCAATAGCAGGTATTAGAGAGATTTTTTTTCATCACATTCCATAATAAGTGGGTTAAAAAACATTTGTTTTTAAAATCCATAGTGTGTCATAGAAATTAAGTTAGATTAATGGCGTGTCATATAATAATCCACACCCCCTTGTTTAAGTTGATGTTGAAATGTTTTTGTTAAGAAAAGGACAAGTGGGTTTAAAAAAAAAAAAAAAATTTAACAATTGGTATTTCGAGGGTAGTTCAGATATTTTAAAATACTAAAATCATGACATCATCAAAAAATTTCACGGTTATTAACGGCATATTAATAAAAGGGAGAATCTGTTATCACTAATTGAAGCATAAGGGAGGACAGTGTAATTTCAGAAACAAGAGGGAAGGTTTCTGAAATTTCGCCAAACCTCACTACAAAAATGATGGCCTTTAGCGGCGCTTTTTTGCGGCGGTTATTAGAAACAGCCTCAAAAAATCATTTACAACGGCGGCTTTTTTATGGCGATAACCGATTTCAGAGGCGTTTTTGTATAAACCGCCGCTAATTATATTAGTTACGGTGACGGTTTTTAAAAAACTGCCGTTAGTGTCATGACGGGAACCCAGTATCAACGATGGTTTATCAAAACCGCCTTTGAAATTAGTTCCTGCCATGTAATTAGCGATGATTAATAAAGACCTTTAACCACCAAACTGCCGCTAAAGGTCCCGTATTTGGAGATTTAGTGTCCGATTTTTCCCTCTTTTCCTCTCTTCCTCTATGCTCCCTACTCCTCTGCGCACCCAGCTTCAAAGCCGGCCACTTCTGACGCCTTCTCCGGCCACTTCCTACTCTCTCCCTAGTACTCTCTCTCTCTCTCGGTCTCTCTCCGCTCTCCTCTCTCTCTCTCTCTCTATGCTCTCTAACTCTCTCTCTCTCTCTCTGTCTCTGTGTGCAGGTTTTCAACCACCTGCTCTGCCCCCTGCTCCGGCCACCTGCGTTGTCTTTGTGTACAGGTAATTTGTATAATTATTCTAATTTAATTATTAATTTCTTTTGATAATTTCCTTTAGGGGAGCTTCCCCTTTCCCCATATCTTAAAGTGTTTGTCATGTCATCTTGTTTGGTTAATGCCGATGAAATTTTGGAAAACACATAAGGGTCTTTGTGATAGCCATGAATTTGATTTTCTATTCAATTGTTCACTTATTTATTTATTCTTTGAATTTTTATTTTTTTTTTGAAATCTTTGTTCAATGTCGAGATGCTGAATATACATTTCTGAATTTATGCTTTTAAGTTGTATTTAGTTTAGTTTAGTTTCGAGATTTCAAGCTAAATTCTCATTTATTTTTTCTTTTAATTGCACCCTAAATCAGTAGCCATGACGATTGATTTGCAGTTCATGGGCCAACTAATATCAATCCAAGTACATATGTTTGTCAATTTGGTTTTATTACTCCTGAGGATCTTGGCAAACACTAACAACAACAATAAAATTAGGTCTAATGTGTCTTTCCATGTCCAACCTATATATATGTATGCATGAGAAAAATAAAAATAGGTCTATTGTGTCTCTCCATCTCCAACCTATATATGTATGCATGAGAAATGTTAAACTCCACCTATTACAGAATAGAACCTCCTTTCCTAGTGACGCATCTTCTAGTTTTGAGACTTGTCATCTGATGCCTCCACGTTAAAACTGTGCAAAACTCTCCTCTCTCATCTGTAGAGAGCTTTTCCTAACCTCTTCTAGGTCATTGCTCCTCCCTAAAAATTTTCTACAGATCCTTTACACCCTTCTCATATCATCATACCACTCCCCTATTCTCTTTTAATTCCCTCGTTCTTTCTCAATACAACTCCCCATTTTTAATTGCTCCAATCCCATCGCCTATCTCTCATTGGCAATATGGACTATGACTGGGAGGAGGATCTAATTGCTAAACTTCAAGATCATACAATATTAGAGATTGATGATAGTCTCTTGGAGGAGGGAAGAAATAGCTATCAATATAGCCTGGTGGGAAAATTCATTGCTGACAAGTCTCTTAATATTGTGACAGCAAAGAAGATGATTCTACAGGCGTGGCGATTAAAATCAAACGTCTTAACTTTCGATCTAAGCAAAGAAATCATTCTCTTCAAGTTCTCAGAAAGATCAGAGAAACAAAAGGTTTTAGCAAATTCTCCTTGGTCCTTTAATGGAAATATTCTTGTACTTCAAGACTGGAAAGAAGATACGAGCGCATCCGAATATGTTTTCGATTCGTTCCCGATTTGGGCTCAACTCCATGATCTACCTATGGAGTGGATTACAAAGCAGATTGGTCTGCAACTGGGAGGGGACATTGGAGGTGTGGAGGATATTGATATCCCACCTGAAGGGATCCTTGGAGGAAAATTCTTAAGAATTCGGGTTCGGATAAAGCTTGATCGCCCACTGGTGCAATTCGTTATAGCCAAAAGAAAGAATGCTGAGCCGAAAATTTTTGAAGTAAAATTTGAGAGACTGCCCTCCTTTTGCTTCTTCTGTGGTAAGATTGGTCATGATACCAGGCAATGTGACAGCAAACCTGACTCGGGAAGAACCAACAGCGAACACCCTCTTCCATTCGGTGTTTGGATAAAAGCGGAAAACGGCGAAATGAAGAATCCTCACCTTGAAAAGTTCAGATCTAGATGTAGAAAATTTTCCTCATTACTCTCATCGTCCTCAGTACAGTCGCCGGATTTCAATATGGAGTTGGCGATTTCGTCGGTAAACTCATCGGCAGAGGGATCAAATCCATATCTCCGGCTAGGGCCGGATCAACGGATGATAATAGAGCCACGTGTGGGCAAGGGATTAGCTACGGCTGGAGTCTCGTATCAAACTGATAACCATCATCATACCTTTTGGAAATCTCCAAACAATTTGGCAAAGATCTCGGATATTGTGGAGATTTTGGAGGAAGATCAGTTGCCACGATCAAGAGAGCATTATCTCTTTGTAGATAATGGCTCAAAGTTCCCTTCAAAGGAAAACAACTTCAATTTTGGGAACTACCTTCCTAATGGGGTTGATCCTAATCTATTAATAGATAGGAAATCAAAGGGGTTAGAGATTCCATCCATAAGAGGCAGCAGTACACTCAAGGGAGTATCTAAAATAACGTGTTTTGAGGAGGAGGGTACTATCCATGCAAATTCGGGTAGTGCTAATATAACAACCCAGATCCAAAATTTCAACCCGAATTATTTACCCGAATCTCAGCCCAATTCATGTTCTTTATTTGACCCATCATTGTCATTAAACCTGCCCCATGGTTTTGAAACAAAGTCGAGAACTCTCACCAAAATCCGGTCATCCTCAAATCGTTTCACTCCATATCCCATTCCGAGAACAAACCAATCTAAACAACCCTCCACTATTACCACATCCGAACCCTGCTATCCTCCAGGCTTTGAGCCAACCTCCCACATCTCCATGCTTGCATCTAGTTTTGATGCCTTTGAAGGGGCCGCTGTTACGGGACAGCCGCCCCATGATAGATGTTAACTCTCTGCTGGAACTGTCAGGGCCTTGGACGGAACCTGACAGCTCGTCACCTTAGAGATATGGTAGTTTCTCTCCGTCCCTCCATTGTCTTATTAATGGAGACAAAGATGAAAGCAAAAAAATTGGCAAAATTGAAAAAAAGAATTTGTTTGGATCATTTGTTTACTGTGGAGCCAGTTGGACTGTCGGGAGGTATTGCAATTTTCTGGTGCAACAGTGTGAAGCTCAGAGTGTCTTCCTTTACCAAAAATATTGTGCATCTCAATATCAGAGACAAGGATAAAAATCCTGATTGGGACCTTTCCTTAGTCTACCGTCCTAATGATGATATGGCCCGAAACAATTTATGGAAGGATATCGGTAACTTTCGCGAGTATAACTTTACACCGTGGCTAGCGATTGGGGATTTCAATGATTATATTTCTGCATCAGAGAAAGAAGGGGGACGAGTTAGAACACCAACTCAATTTGCTCCATTTCAAAGTATGGTATCTCAAGCTCGACTTATTGATCTGCATTACCAAGGACCGCCTTTTACCTGGAGTAATAAAAGAGAGGGTAGTGAACACATTCAGGTTCGACTTGATAGAGGTATGGCTAACCCTGAATGGATTGATTTATTTCCTAATGTCTTTGTTACTCATATGCCTGCTATTGGATCTGATCATAGACCGATTTTAATTAATTCTGAGTCTCCAACAAGAGTTTTCAGACCCCCTTTTCGTTATGAGGCAATGTGGTCATCCCATTCTTCTTGTGCGAGAATCGTTTCAAATGCATGGTTAAAACATAATAGTGGGTCATTTATGTTTTCTCTATGTAACAAGATCAAGAAATGCAAAGTTGATTTAAAAAGATGGAACAAAGAGGAGTTTGGAGCTCTTCACTCCAGGATTGTGTCCCTGAAAGCCAGTATTTCATCTTTACAAGAGAGAGATAACAGGGGCCTTTTTATATCGACTGAGAAGAAGCTGACTCTTCAATTGGAAGAAGCCCTAAATCAGGAAGAAATTCTATGGGCTCAGAAATCCAGAGTAAATTGGCTGAAATTGGGGGACAAAAATACTAGGTTTTTCCATCAAACCACCCTCCAAAGAAGAAGATCAAACAAAATATCTTCTCTTCTTCTCGAGTCTGGGGATTGGATTTCTAAAAAAGAGGATATCAAAGCTTTTGTTGTCCAGCATTATCAGTCGGTTTTTGCCACCTCTAACCCTGAAATCTCTTCTCAGTCTATTGATCATATTCCGTCATCAGTTACCTCTGAGATGAACAATAATTTGTGCCAAAATGTGACTATTGAAGAGATTAAATGTGCTCTTTTCCAAATGAGTCCTCTAAAATCTCCTGGTCCGGATGGTATGCCTGCACATTTTTTTCAAAAGCATTGGGAAATTGTGGGGAATGATGTAAGTGATGCAGTTCTTAGTTTTTTCAACAGTGGTTTCCTCCTAAAAGAATTGAATCATACCCTCATTGCACTCATCCCCAAAATTCCCAATCCCCAATCCATTGGTCAATTTAGACCGATCAGTTTGTGCAATGTTGGCTACAAGATTATCTCAAAAATATTGGCAAACAGACTCAAAAAATATCTTCCAGATCTTATTGGTCTAGAGCAGTCAGCCTTTGTTGCGGGAAGACAAATCACTGATAATGTATTAATTGCTCATGAGGTCTTCCATCATCTCAGAAGACTTAAGAAAGGGGGTAATTATAAACTTGCAATGAAGTTGGACATGAGTAAGGCGTATGACCGCATTGAATGGACCTTTCTTGAAGCAATCATGGAGAAAATGGGCTTTTGTGTAAGATGGAGGCAATTAATTATGCAATGTGTTACTACTGTCTCTTTCTCTATTTTAATCAATGGTGAACCGGTTGGTAATATTAATCCTACAAGAGGGCTTCGTCAAGGGGACCCTCTCTCTCCATATTTATTCATTATTTGTACAGAAGCTCTTTCTTCTATGATTAGACACTCTATGGTCTGCAACTCTTTGAATGGAATTAGAGTGGCAAAAACAGCTCCGCCTCTTTCTCATCTTCTTTTTGCAGATGACAGCTTCATGTTCCTAAAGGCAGATTCAGAAGAATGTAAAACAATGATGATGATCCTTGACTGTTATTGCAAAGCATCAGGACAAGCTATCAATCTCCAAAAGTCTGGCATTACATTCAGCAACAACACTCCAGATGCGATAAGGACTTCTCTTTCAGCTCAATTGAATATTACTTCTATGGCACCTCCAGGGAAATATTTGGGTCTACCTACAGAGTTCGGAAAGTCAAAAACAGAATTGTTCGGGTATCTAAAAGAAAGGATACTATCAAAAATCAAAGGTTGGAAAAGGTCACTCCTATCGCAGGCTGGGAGAGACATAATGCTTAAAGCAGTGGTGCAGTCAATTCCTTGCTATGCAATGAGCTGCTTCAAAATTACATCCAAATGGTTCAATTTTATTAATTCAGCTATTTCTCGCTATTGGTGGGGTCAAAAAGAGGAAGAAGGTCATATTCACTGGCAAAGTTGGAGGAAGATATGTTACTCTAAATCGGCTGGGGGCCTTGGGTTCAGAAACATGATTTTTTTCAATCAGGCTCTTCTGGCCAAACAAGCATGGAGAGTGAAAATTATGCCAGATCTTCTCTGGAGTAGAATTCTTAAATCACTTTACTTCCCTAATGACGATTTTCTGAAAGCCAAGAGCAATTATAGAGAATCTTGGGGATGGAAGAGTATTCTTCATGGTCGAGATCTTCTTCAACTTGGGATTCGAAGAAAGGTTGGCTCAGGCCATTCTATCGACCCGTGGAAGGATCCGTGGATTCCTAATTTGCCAAATTTCCAAATCTTTTCCCCAAGACCGAAAGGTTGTCTTGTCTCGAAAGTTTCTCATCTCCTTGATCCTATTTCTAAAAATTGGAAAATTGATGTTCTCTGCAATCTCTTTACCAGTTTGGAGATTAAGGAAATTCTGGATATTCAACCGAGTGTCCTTGGTGTTAAGGACTCTTGGGTGTGGCATGGTGAAGCTAAGGGCAATTTCAGTGTTAAATCAGCTTATCATCTAGCTGTAAAAAATGACCCTTGGAGGCTAAAAAATGCATCCTCTTCTGCAGACAACATCCCAAATTCGAGATGGAGCACATTATGGAAGATCCCAGTACCTCCGAAGTTACTTTTTTTTTTATGGAAGTGTATCTCTGATATCCTGGCAGTAGGGATAAATCTTTTGAAGAGGAAAGTTGACATTGATCCGACATGCAGATTGTGCGGGAAAGAAGTAGAAACTGGTGTTCACCTATTCCTTCAATGTGAGTTTGCAAGAAGTGTTTGGTTTGGCTCTTCGATATGTTATCAAAGTGACAAGGGTAATGTGGAATCTATGGGAAATTGGTGGGAATTCTGGTCGAATGGGAGCTTATTCAAAGCTAATAATTATGACATCACTATCAGGACTATCAGTGTCATGTGGATGATCTGGAAAGTTAGGAATGAATGCATCTTCGAGAGCTTCGAACCTAATCCCCATAGAACAGTAGACAGAGCAAATGCATATGCAGCTGAGATATCCTCTGTTCAAAATTCAAACTCTTTTTTGGATTCTCACATACCTACAGTCCAAAGATTCCCAGAGTACTATGAGGATGCTTTTGATTGGGTTGCCCCCCAAACCGGTTGGCTAAAAATAAATGTGGATGGCTCTCATTCTTTGGACGGTTCGATATCTAGTGTGGGAGGGCTTGCTAGGACTCACACGGGAAGGTGTGTTGCTTCCTTCTGTTTTCCTATTATGTCAGGTAATGCAAGACAATCTGAAGCAAAGGCCGTATTCTTGGGCCTTTTGTTATGCCTTCAAAATAATTGGAATAGGTTTATCCTAGAAGGAGACTCTCAAACTCTTCTAAATGCGATCAATGAAGGAAAAATAACCCCTCATTGGGACATCCAAGCTATCTACGAGGACATTTTGATTTTATGGAGAAACTTTCCTAAGTCTACCATTCAATGGGTGCGAAGATCTCAGAACACTGCAGCTCATGAACTTGCCAAAGTTTCGGACTTAGAAGCTTCAACTTTTCTTAAGTCTGGATTTTGTACTAAGGAGAATTTGGTTTCTACTGGTAGAAGCTTTAACTTCCAGGCTCATGTTCACCCTTCTTTCAGATGAATAAATGTTTAGCTATTTACCAAAAAAAAAAAAAAAAAAAACCTCCTTTCCTAGAATCTCATTTTGGTTTTACATATTAGAGTTTCTTTTTTATAACAAAAAAATTGGTGACCATTACACCTTAACTCAATTGATTGGTGGCGACTTGTTATTCGCCATATTAGCATGCTTTATGCATGCTAATGTGGAGAATATTTCACTTGTATTTTTCTATTTTTCAAAATATCCGTTATATCACAATAGGTTTAATGGGAAAACAAGTTAAGTAATTTTGTAAGAGCATTAATGTGGAGAATACTTGTTTCTCATCCCTATAGTATAGTAGTGCTTTGAGCTAATGTATAGTACATCGTAGGAGATAGAGCTAAAGCCTATTGATAAATGATCACTTACAACTGTAACTCAACCTTAGTTACTGGAGATCCCAAGATATAGGTTTAATGGAAAAACAAGTTGTTGAATGATTTTGTGAGATCACTTTTTTTTTTAGAAGGTAAGCTGGGGTTAGGCATACCCCAATCAGATATAATAAAATAACTGGACGTTACATTCTACAGTATCTCATACCAGATTTATCCTCATCAATAATCGTCTATAACTCCCTAGGAACAGAAGCAGGAAGGAAAAAAACAGTATCATCACCATTATAGCCTTTGGCAAGCCAATCTGCCGCCCGATTTGATTCTCTCCAAACACAAGAGAAGGAGCAAAAATCAAACCGGCTAGCCAACGAAATAACTGCTTGACAATCCTTCCTCCACCTCCATGGAGGAGAAGAGATCCCGATGATGCTGTCTATAATCCATTTGGAGTCTGCATACACCAAGAGCCAATTAACCCCTCTATCCAAAGCCAATTGAAGCCCAAAAACAATGGCTTTCATTTCTAGAGAATCTATGGGTTACGGGTCACAGCTCGTAGAATATGCCACATAAATCCCTTGCCTGGTTCCGTAGAACACCACCAAAACTAGCCAAATCACCTCGGAGAGAACCATCTGTATTTAATGCCCAACAACCTGGAGGAAGGGGAGACCAAATGCAATATTTTTTAGAATGAAGAATGAAATCCGCACTTAGACCCCAATTCTCAAAGAGACGTCGGTTCCATGGATTATCTTCGACTTTTGGCTTAGTGAAAGCAAACTGACCTCGCGAATCATTTCTAATCAACTTATTGATAGACAATGAATTATTGAACTGATTCTTGAAAATTCGGTTGTTCCTCTCCATCCAAATGTGATAGATGGTGGCATTAAAGGCCACCTTTTTCAGTTTTGGGCCTATATCATTGCCTTTAATGGATGAGATGATCCAAGCTAATTCTTGCTCCCAATCCAAAATAACTCGATTCCCATAACCGTACCATGATAGAATATTGCTCCAAATCGTCCTCGTGAATTGACATTCAAAGAATATGTGAGGCAAACTTTCAATAGAGGCCTGACAGAAAATGCATCTCGATGATTGTCGAATCAAATGGCGAATTAGAATGTCTTGAGTTTGTAGCCCACCTGACAAAGCTAACCAAGAGATCATGATGTGTCTTGGAATATTCATGTCAAACCAAACTATATCAGCCCACAAAACTTTTGGTGTATTTTCTCTAATAGCTTGCCATGCAGACTTGAGGGAGTACAAACCAGAGGTGCTTGGTTTTTAAATGATGTTGTCAAGTGAACTCTCCAAAGATGTATATGGCAGAGGTGGGAGTGAAGTCCAAACTTCATCTAAATCAGAAAAACTATTGGGGGGCGGATCCCACCCTGCGGGCCCGATCAACTGAGAGACCTTGGCTGCTAATGAGAGACCCGAGGCAGACTAAATGCTAGGGTCGAAGTGATTAGACAAGATGCCCAACTGATGACATGGATCGAACCAAAAAGAGGTGTTGCTACCGTTACCTATGTCGTAGACTATCAAATCCTTAGCTATGTCTCTACTGCGCAGAATATTACGCCAAGACCACGAGCAATTTGATGGGATTGGTGGTTGCCAAAATTCCTTTGTTTAATGATGTTAGCGTATATCCAATCTACCCATAAGGTCTTCTTACAAGATGCTAATCTCCCATGTATGTCTCAAATTGGTGGCAATGTTCCAAGTATGAAAACGGCGAATTGCTAAACCACCTTCCTCTCTAGTCGTGCACACCCGAGACCAGCTGATAGGAATAGGCTTGTATTTCTCTCCAATTACCCCCATAGGAATCGATAACAGATTTGCTTGATGAGCTTAGTTGTTTTCATTGGAAGCATGAAACAGCTAGTCCAATAAACATGAGAACTCATTAGAACAGACCTTATCAATTCTGAGCACCAGCATACGACAACATCTTTTTTCCATGATTTAACTTTGTTTATCATTCGGTCGAGGAGGGGATGGCAATCTACTGCTTTAAGATTCCGAGAAGTTAGAGGAAGACCAAGATACTTGATCGGCAAAGCTCCCTCTCTGAATTTCAAGGTCTGCATAATGTTTCTTTTGGTCCTGGAAAGAGTTCCAGCAAAGAAAATTTGGGATTTTCCCCAGTTAGGATGCACCCTGGACTGAAAAGAGAAATTTTCAAGTACCGCCGCAAGATTGAAAGCTGAAGCTTCATCAGCTTGATTGAACACTAATAAGTCATCTGCAAAACAAAGATGAGAAACAATGGGGTTTAAGCATTAGGATGAGGATAAATGGCTCCAGAAAGAACTGTCTCATCAAGAGTAGCTGAAAGCCCTTCCATTGCCAAAACAAAAAAGAAAAGGGGACAAAGGGTACCCTTGTCTGAGTCATCTTGTGTTACTAAAGAACCCTTCCAACGATCTATTCACATTAATGGAGAATTTAGGTGTTGTGATGCACATTTTCACCCATGTCACCATCTGAGGAGGAAAGTTCATTCGGATCGATATAGATAAAACATACTCCCAATTAATAGAATCATACGCTTTTTGGATATCAATCTTGATGGCACATCTCAGTTTTCCTTTGTCTCTGTGATAATTTCGAACAATTTCATGTGCAAAAAGAATGTTGTCGGATATGTTGCGGCCAAAGATGAAAGCAGATTGATTGTGCCGAACAAGATCAGAGATAACATTTCGAATTCTATTGGCTATTACCTTGGATATACATTTATAAATCACATTGCATAACGATATTGGGTGGAAATCTGCAAAGGAGTTCGGGCTCTGAGCTTTCGGAATCAGTGTAATAATCGTTGAGTGTATTTCCTTGAGA
The DNA here is from genome assembly GCA_015143295.1 of Tetracentron sinense. NCBI lineage: Eukaryota > Viridiplantae > Streptophyta > Magnoliopsida > Trochodendrales > Trochodendraceae > Tetracentron > Tetracentron sinense. Next base: position 43,377,008 of record CM026563.1, read on the forward strand.
AGTTTACCTGATTTGAAGAATGATAGAACTGCTTCCAACACATCCTTCCCCACAATAGCCCAACATTTCTTGAAAAAATGGGAGGTAAATCCATCAGGGCCCAGGGGAGCTGTTATCATCAATTGCAAACAAAGCCTCTTTCACTTCGGCTTTGTCAATCTCTCTACTTAGGAAAGAATTTTGCAGTGCTGAGAGTTTATTCACACTAGGCAAAGAGTTTTCCTCCACCGGAAAGAAACCTAGGGCCGGTCTGAGAAGATTTTCAAAGAAGTGAACTGCTTCATCTTTGATTTTATCCTCCTCTTTGAGCATCACATTATTCCTATTCTCGATGGATAGATTACGATTGAAAGATCTTCTCGTGGCTAGGTTCCGATGGAAAAAATTATTGTTACGATCTCCCAGACTTAGCCATTTGATACGAGCTTTTTGACGAACTTCAGCTTCCTCAAATCGCGCCAACTTTGAGTATTTAATCATCAATCCCCGTTCCGATTCTGCAAGAGCAACATTACTGGAGTTTTCGAAGAGATCCACTTGGGCTTTCTCCAGATTACTTTTGACTTGCATGACCCTGGAATTCAGATTTAAGAATTTACTTTGGCTACATGTTCACAAATGGACTTTTAAATTCTTGAGTCGTTGAACTAGGCGGGACATAGGGCTACCCCTCACAGGAACATCCCATTCCCTCCAACTTAGATCTTGAAAATCAGTATCCTCAATCCAGAAGTTGTAGAACTTAAAAGGTTTGTGTGAGCACTAATACGAAGAATACTTGTTTCTCATCCCTATGGTGTAGTAGCGCTACTTATAACGAGAAGAGGATAAGTCTTTGATTCTCAGTGCCATCTGTAGTTGATTCTCAATGTGATATATAGCTATAAGGCATCTTTGATAGAGACACTTATATATGGGTGTAGACGTGAGAGACTACTTTTTATATTAAAAAAATTAGGCATATTCTCTATAACACTCATGAATTCCAGGATATTGGACATGGCCGAAATGTGCACAACCATTAGATCTTGAGAGTGTTAAGTAGATATTGTGTGTATGATATATTATCTTGGTTTATGAATAAAAGAGATTGATTCAAGACCAATTCAACAATCTCTTCATGCACTTGATATGTTTAGATTAAATAAGTGTTCAAGTTCAAAAGACACATTTGCCTTCTGCAGTAGCTCCATTAAGCTCTATATTGTCGTTTGTTTTCGTCAAAATTTATTTTATGTTGGGGAGTTATATTTTTTGTTAATCGACAAAATTTATTTTATGATGGTGAGTTATATTTTTTGTATTTAATATAATATTATGAAAGAGAAGTCTTAATCGACAAAATTTATTTTATGATGGTGAGTTATATTTTTTGTATTTAATATAATATTATGAAAGAGAAGTCTTTATTCTTTTGAATTAGTCTAAGGATACTCCCAAAGTGTACTCCCATATATACTCCCAAATCCTAACCATTTATCTCAATTATTAAACGGTTAGGATTCCTGGTGATGTGGCAATAGAAAAGACAAAATAAGGCAACTGAAATCCTGACCCTTAGTGATTGGTTATAAACGGTTAAGATAAGGGAGTATATTTGGGAGTATAAATGGGAGTACCCATAGACTGACTCTATTCTTATTACCTATTTAAGAAATTATATTACTGTTTTTAAACTCGTTGATTTCTGGAAATGCTTAGTGCTCCTCCATTGCTTGTTCCTTCCCTATCGAAACTTTCTTTGCATGATTTAAATATTTAAGATTAAGTCCTTGAGATTCAAAACATTAAAGGCTTCAAAACGTTTATGGCTTTGTCCTTTGGTTCTTTATTATATTTTTTAATATAAGGGTTGCCGTTGTCCTATAAAAAGAAAAATGCTTTCTTCCAATACACAGCCAAAAGGTACACTTGGCAACAAGAAGAAAAGTTGTCTCCAAAGTCTCAGCTCTCCTCTATGTGTGAAACACATCTCATGTCTCTTCTCCACTATAGACAAATTCTACCCATTTGTTCTCAACACATTAGACAACCTTTACTCATTTGTTCTTAACATATTCGAGGGGCCGAGGGTGCTCCTGCTGATCTATATATCCTATCATTTACCGTCATTTATGATGTGAACATCACTATGAGAGAACCAACAAGGGTTGATTTCACCTTAAGGACGCGTCCTTAACACTGACTCGTTCACATGTACCTTGATCAGATTATACTGATAACTACTGCTAGGATTTTTTTTCTTTTATAAGTTTGCAATCATATTGTCATATGAACTCTGCATCAACTACTCACAATTATTCTGGCAAATTTTCTACACTGATTTAAATTGCTTATATATTATCCAACAACTCTTGCCGGCTAGTGATGCCTGAAAGCTTTCCTTCCCATACTGAGGAGCTGGGGACCGAGCAGTAGCATATCTGGTCAAAGAGAGTCTGAAATGGGCAGGAGTAAACCCTCATGGATTTGTCAAGGACTTCTATTCGGTTTTTATCCAAAGATTTTTTTTTAACACTCAAAGTATCAAACAGTAAGATCCTCTTCCTAGATGATATTGTTTTCTACAGCGATATGAAAGTTTCATTCATTTCGTGTTTTTGCACATCCACTGTTTCGGTAATTCAACTATTTAATCGATATCTGTAGTATCATTTCTCAAGCCTTTCTGGATGTTGAAGCCTGACGGTTCTTGTACGGGTGAATTAACTACAAAGCTCCATCTCCACCTTGTATTCCTCTCCGCAAGCACATTTAACATGTGAAATGCCCTGTGGAAAAGCAGAGGCTTATGCCAGGACAGATACATAAAAAATAAAACAGAAAATTGCCATATACAAAACCGTCTAATCAAGACCACCATCCTCCTGGCCAGTTTCGTTTTCATAACCATATAAGCAGGGCCACCACCCTCATGGAGGTCCAGCCATCTAATCAGGACCAACATCCTCTGTAAAAGATCACAGCTCCGACAGCGGTTGCATCAAAGAATTGCCAGTAAAATGTCTAAGAAAATCTCTTATTAGGCATGGCCTTTCACATCCTTTCTTTCCAAGATAAGAGGAACAAAAGCTGACATATGTTTACCTTCAGTTGTTCAATTTGGTGATGTAGAGACTGCAAGTACTCAGTTTCTCCAGCTTTATCAGCTAACAAAGCTTTGTGCTCCTCTTCCAGGGTCTTTGCGTCCATTGCCCTTAGTTCTGGCTATAATCACCCACGTTTTAAAAAGAGAAATATAAATAAAGGAGGTTATAAGCTTTTTTTTTTTAATTTGGTGGAAGAGATTCAACCCCAGAAGCTAAATCATGGAGTAAAGCCATTTATAAGCACAATATCTGGAAGAACATGAACCCACCATTCAATTGACCCATTTAAGATCTCTCTTAGCATCTTAAGTCAACAACCAATGTGTGATCAGGACCAATTATTTAATGAGTTCCCAACCAGAGAAATCTCATATTTCAAAAATTCATGTGAACCGATCAAATCTAACTCTTCCGAATTACTTTATTCATGTGGACGAAAGCACATGAAAAAACTGGTCCCGATAAAAGTAAACAAATCCAGTGGTGAGTATTCTCAATTTATTGATTGATATTGTGCTTATAGAAGTTAGTTTCTTGTCAATAGTAGTCTTGATATTAATCATCCGGATTAAAGAGAAGAAGAAAACCATCTGAATGTACCAAACAATAACTGACCAGAAAATCATTTGTCCTACACTTCAGTCGCTCAATAGACTGCTTCATCTGATAAGACACGAGTAAGCTTCATGAAATAAATTTAAAAGAGAACTTTATGAAAATTGAGATGACCACAATTAATCATAAGTACATATAAAGCAGCATTAGGAATTAGTGAGTATATATATAGTAAGCGTTGCGATAGGGGTTCACTAGGCAAAGCATTACCTATCTTATTTCTTTAAAAGTTAAATATTTTAAAAATATAGATTGAAGTAAAAATAAAGCAATATAAGACAATTTTCAACAACAAAAAGATATAAATATAGTTTTCTATCGAGTAGTGAATCAATATGAACAAGTAAAATCACTTGTTGGATATAGTGACAAGAATAGCGGAGAGGATAGGAGAGATTGACTTTCTCCTTGTTTGATAGGAAGATAGCCAGACACAAAAACCTTAATCAAAGTCCCCAAAATATTTGATTCTGTATCAAGGAAGTCTTTTATACCTCTAATATGAAGTAAATATGTTTTATTGTAGTTACTAGTTTCATTATTATTACCATTATTATTTTGTAAATGACATCTAACTTTAAGTGGGTGTCGATACCTCTAATATGAGTAAATATGTTTTATTGTAGTTATTAGTTTCATTATTATTATTTTTGATCGGTAATCAATATTTTATAGAGAAAATAAGCAAAGAAATACAGCAAGAGGGAGTTTACAAGTATGTAAACTCAAGAGAAAACAACATTACGAAAACAAAAATCATAAAAAGATAACCCCAAGACTGAGGAGTAGGCTCTGGATTTAGACACCCCACCCATCCTCAACCCAATGCCTCCCTCATATCTTCTCCGACTCGCCAAATGGAACACCATTCAAGAACAAGCAAGTAGATATGATAACAAGAACAAGAAGGCGAAGAGGGAGAGTCTTCAAAATCTCAATTGTTTCTCTCTTCTCAAAGATAACATGCTATAGCTCCTGGAAAACCGACCCAAATTGTCTTTTGTGCACCATCTACACTAACCAAAAACCAACAGGATAAAAAGTTAAGAAAAGGAAGAAGGAAAGACACATTCCACTCCTTACACGAGAGAGAAAAACTCCAAATCTCACTCGTGATAGGACTACGCAAAAGTAGATGGTCAATGTTTTTTTCCGCATGAAGGCACAAGAAACAACGATTAGTCATCCATCACCCTCTACTTTTCAAATGATCACAAGTTATAATTTTATTCAAGAACGCATTCTTAAGGAAGAAAGATACCTTAAAAGGAATACCAGGATTCCAAACCAACCTATGAGGAAAAGAGCCAGGTGGAACTAACTCAAATGATTGTATTGAGAATGGCTCATTATTGCCTCTAGACTAAACTTAATGTCTCAACCCTGAATGAGTGTATAGAAGATTGAAGTCGCCCTATAAACCTACCCAAGACCTCTATTTCCGAATCACTGAGATCTCGTCTCAACTTTGGACACTACACCCTCCCAGCATCGCTCATCTAGAAGTAGTCCCCTACTGAGGTATCCCTATCCTCAACTAAAAGGAAGATGTTGCCAAACTCATCCTACAAATTCCCAGAGCCACACCACACAACCTATTTGGGCCGTTTTCTCAACTTGTTTTGAGAAAGTGACAATGGAAACAGTTGCAAAGAACCAGCCGGATACGAGGGATAGAATTGAGAAAAGCACAAATGTGTAAGTTCAGTGGTTCGATTGTGAGTGCAAGATGCATCTCCAACTTATGTCACTTCTAATTTCCTCAGTCCCACCCCTAGTAGGAATGGGGCAAGTCAGGAGGAGTCAATTTCGATAAGGGCAGGGTCAATAGTAAACAAGCAATGAACTTTCTAGCGGTATTAATTACAAAGGGCGCCTCAGGGTAGACAGTAGGGTTTGATCTTTGAACTAGAGAGTGAGAGGATCTTCCGCAGATTAGTGATGGCATTCCTTATTGTGTCACTCATAGAATGGCCAGGAACTGGGAACTAAGGACAAAAGATTGCAGTAAAGAATCTACTCCAGTAGAAAAATGCAGCAATTCTGTGTCTACAGGAAACATAGATCAAAAACATCCATCTAAATCACAGAAGAAAGTTGGGGACCCAGTCCTAATTGGAAAGTGGTTCCCTCAATCAAGCATGCAGGGCCATAGTAATCTTTTGGGATACAAAAACAGTGGAAGTCATTGTCGAAGAGGTTGGTGCTTTTCTTTATCATTGCACTGTCAATCGACCACCGACGATTTCCACTAGATTTTCTCTGGTGTATATGCACTGGCATGTCATCAAAACAAAAAGACTTCTGCCTTGAGTTAGACAACATGAGTGCTAGATGGGAAGCACCCTAGTGCCTAGGAGGTGACTTCAACTGTGTGAGATTTGCTAATGAGAAGTGAAGAGCAGAAAAGGAAACAAAGTGCATGAGAGACTTCAGGGCGTCCATCTTTAGACAAGGACTTATTATCATTAGAGAAGGACTTATATATTATCCTCATGGGCGCTAGGTTCACATGGTCGAACTTCTAGGAAAACTCGTCCTTCAATAGATTGTATGAGAAACTTTCGGAAGCATCCCAGGTTTATCTCAGAACGCATTCCCCTATCACTAAACCAAGCTAGCAAGAGAGATGGGCCCAAACCATTCAGATTTGAGAATATGTGGCTTTAGCATCCAGATTTCATTACAATGGTCAGACAAGTTTGGCAGACCTCCTATTTCTAGGGGATCAGCTAACACTATTTTCGGCCTAAAATTGAAGCATGTAAAACATAAACCAGTGTAGTCAAGGAGTCGCCTAGGCGATTTTGGGCCTCTGTCGCCTAGGCGCCCCTCTAGGCGGGCGATCCTACAAAAAAGTTTTTTTTTTTTTTTTTTTTGCTTTAAAAAATTCCAAAATTTCCTGATAAATAAATAAAAAATATAAAAACATGAAATAAAGTAGAAATAAGATTCTAAATCGTTTTTTTCACTAAAAAAAATCAATTTTTTTCACTAAAAATATCGTTTTCGACGCAATCTGGGCCTATTAGGCCCAGATTGCGAACGCACTTCGTGCGTCGCAGGGGGGCGCTGCCCCCCCTGCCACCCCCCCGGGCAATCGTAGGGGGCTCTGCCTAATATTATACGTGGACAATGACACGAATTTGGGTATTTTACCCAGATTTTGAAGTGTTTAATACTCCACTATGTTAATATGTCTTTGGTTATGTGATGAATGTTTGTAATAGACTTTTTATTTTATGTTTTTGTGGAATGTGGGTGTGGAGTTTTGATCTTTTGGATGTTATATATATACGTGATATATATATATTTATATTAAATTTATCGCCTAGGCAACGCCTAGCCGGGGCTAATCGCCTAGACGCCTTGACTACACTGACATAAACTCAAAGTTTGAAATAAAGAAGTGTTTGGGACCCCCAAAAAAAATTTTGATGATCATTGCGTCTTTGGATTCAAAAGAGGTGTACTCCAGCGACCAGCCTATCTCCATCCGAAACTATGGAAGGAAAGGGAAAAATTGAAAAAAGATTTTCTTTAAGATGTTGACATGTGCAAAAATTAGCTAAAAACAAGTCTCAAATTAGATGGTTGAAGGGAGAGGATCAAAGTAGACTATTTCCATAAGATGGCTAACCAACGAAGGATAATTAATAATTAATAGCATACCAAGGGTGCAAGTAGGCAGTATGTGTTTGGAGAAAGAAGATTTAGGCAGACCTGTAGGTATAGCCTCATTTTATGAGTAGTTGTAAGAAGACCAAGTTTATAGTTATAGGCCAAAACAAGATGATCTTCTCTTTGACAAAATTTTTGAGGAGATGAGAAATCGACTGGAGAGACCATTGTCAGAGGATGAAATCTTAACCATTAGCATGGAGGAAATATAGCTTCTATGACAGATGGATTCTCAATTGAGTTCCATAAGAAATGTTTGCACTTTATTGGTAATGATTTGTTGGGGGTAATTCTTTCAATTGGGAGTCTTCAATCGATTCTTGAACTACACATTAATCACTCTCATTCCCAAGGTTCCTGGCACCCTAGATACCAAGGATTTCCAACCCATCAGTTTAGTCATCAGTGTGTACAAGATCATATCTAAAATGATGGCAATGAGACTTAGATCGGTTATGGGTAACATTATTTATCCTTCGCAGAACGCCTTTGTTTCGGGAGGGGGAGATTCTAGATGGAAATTTAATCGCAAACAGATGTGTGGACGAGAGGCTAAGTAGAGGGAATCTTAGAATTATTTGTAAGGTCGATACGGAAAAAGCCTAAGATCATGTGAACTAGGAATTTCTAGACTATATCCTTGGGCGTATGGGTTTTTGTATTAAGTGGCGTTCCTGGATGAGATGCTACCACCTACTTCTCAATTATTATTAATGGATCACCCTTTGGTTTCTTTCGATGTTCTAGTGATCTACGTCAGGGTGACCCTCTGTCTCTCCTGCTTTTCATTCTAGTCATGGAGGCCACAAGTAAAATGATTCACAGAGCTTCGGAGTCATTTTGGGAACGTTTCTCCATAGGTAGTTCATCCATAGTCATTTTGAGAAGGCTTCTCCATAGGTAGTTCATCCGTCCATTTGTCTCATCTCCAATTCACAAATGACACTCCTATTTTGCGCCCTGCGAGGCATCCACTAAATAATTGATCCACATCAAGTGTCTTTTAAGATGTTTTGAAGCAATTTTCAAGTTGAGAATTAATTTTCTTAAATGCTAGATATTTGCAATGGCAAAGGTTCCCAACCTAGGGGAGCTGGTCTAGTGCCAAGGTTGCAAAATTGGGTTCACCCTTTCAAGTACTTGAGTTTTTCTCTTGGGGCTCGATTAAAAGAAAAATCAATTTGGGAGCAGGCGATTGAGAGATTTAACAAGAGACTAGAAGGTTGGAAATAGTGTAGTCAAAGTGTCTAGGTTATGCCTAGGTGATATGGGGTTCTCTAGGGAAGGCGATGACTAGGCTTTGCTTAGAAGATGCCTACGCAAACAAAATGTACTTTTTCTGTTTACAATATATAATTCTATAAGATTTATTAAGTGCCCGCCTAATTTATGGTCTAGGCAATAGTAGTCTTGGTTACGCAAGGTGAAAGCCTAGGAGTAGCTTAGCCGGCTAGGCGAAGGCCTAGGAGTAGACTAGGCGACATTTTGACTACACTGGTTGGAAATCTCTTTACCTATCAAAAGGTGGGAGAGTTACTCCTTTGAAAAGCACCCTCTGTAATCTTCCAACTTACTACGACATTTTGACTACACTGGTTGGAAATCTCTTTACATATCACAAGGTGGGAGACTTACTTCTTTGAAAAGCACCCTTTGTAATCTTCCAACTTACTACCTATTACCAAGCTCAATGGCTATTGAAACTTCTATGGAATGAAAAAGTATGCACCAAAAAAAATCTTGTAAAGTGTTGTTCTGTGTAAAATCTGAAGGAGAATGGTGACCTTCACGTATGACCCATAAGGGATGTAATTAAGACTGTTGGGTAAATGGTTATGATGATTTGAGGAGGAACGTGATAGACTGTGGAAAGAGGTTATTATAGTTAGTCATGAGGAGTGTAATAAGTGGATATGTAGAGAAACAAAGAAACCTCATGGAGTAGGTCTATCAGAAAAGCAATTTTGAGAGTTAGAACCAAATTCATAGTCGTGTTAGGTGTGCTATTGCAAATGGGGAGGAAGTCAAATTCTGAACTGATTTGTGAAGTCTTGCACCTTATAACAAGATTTCAAATCCTTTCATCCGATCTCGATTGCCAACAAGCATTTGTGGCGTCCATGTTTAAACAGAGCGGTGAGGCAGTTGTGTGGAGTCCTAGATTGAGGCAGGCTTTGAAGGACTAAGAAGTGAGCATCTTTATAAAGTTATTGTATCGTCTAGAGTTGTCATTATCCCTATCCCTTTATCTAAAGACAACCAAGTTTAGTCTAGGAACAACAAAGGTCGGTTCTAACTTTCAAATTTTTGAGTTAACAAAAAGAACTACAAAAACCACATGGAGTTAACAAAAAGCAAAAAGAAAATTGTGTTTTCCCTAATTTTCAATCCCTAAAGAAAGAGATTTGAATTTTGAACTTAAAAATCTAATGTAAATGCGTCAAGTTAATATATTTGCAATAGTTTAAAACCAATGACACTAATTATTCAAAACCCTATTCTAGTTTGTTAAAAATTCATATCTTTTAAGGAAATTTTGCCAAAGGTAGTGCAAGTGGGATGCACTTCAACTCCAAATGATTAATGTATGTATATGTGGGCACCAAAATGGGTGATTTATCAAGAAAATAGAAAAATCACTCAAATCCCTCAACTCCTTCAAAATCACTCAAATCCCTTCTATTTGGTCGATATTTCTCCCTTAATAGGCTAATGGGCTAAATATCCCTAACTTATAAGAGATATATCGAACATATCGAAACTCTTGATGATATTTTGTTTATTGATGATATTTCACACCCATGAGATATATCGAAAATAACCATTTTCAAAGTAGAGGATGGAATCTACAAAATAAATGTGTTGTGTCTGGCAGCGAAGGAATTCTGACGTTGATCCCAAATTGCAATCGAAAGAAGATGATAGCAACCCATGCTTATCCACCATTAAGCACCAAATGTTACTAAAGTCCTATTTTGGAGTAGATTGGCCACACCACTGATCCCAAAAATGAAACTCAACTCCCTTTCCCACTCTAAACCTTACAAACTTAGAGTAATCCGCCCTCACTTACAGTTTAGCTTACCCCAAGAGACCCAATGACTTATATTTGGATTCCCACCTATTACTTTCCCTATGCCTAACCACTATAATCTTCTTTCATAAGCACTCTCTCTCCTCCTATACCAGCCAAAGCCGTTTGGCGAGTGACTACTTATTCACCCCAACTAAAGATTTTATATTTTACCCACAACCAGATTTCAAGAGCCAACAATCCTCTAGTTTATCAAATGGTACTTCTTGATATCCATCTTCTCGTTCCATAGAAAGTCTCTTTGAAACCTCTCGAGACTATCCGCAACAAAAGATTTTACTTCTATCTTGCTAGTACTCGGCCTCACCGGGTTCTCACAACGAAAGATTTTACTTCTATCTTGCTAGTGCTCGGCCTCACTGGGTCCCAATTGGACGTTCTCTGAGCTCTCTTCTAGGGGCTCTCTCTTTGTCCATTTGTTAAGAGAAAAACAGACACACTTTTGAAGACTCTTTTGTATCACTGAAAAAAGTAAAGACATCGGACGCAAAATCTCTTTGCTTAATTGGGCCTCAATCAGGGGTGACAATGAGTTGGAAGATTTAAATCTTTTTGCCTAATTATGCAAGGGATAGTTGAGCAGGGAAGCATCATTTTGTTAGTTGTTATAATATGTTTTGTTTATTTTCTAGGTTTACTATTTGTGAATCTCTGCATTTTCCGTTCTTGCTATTTCAATTCATGAAATCTTGATTACCGATCAAATAAAGGGCAATTCATAGTTGCACACACACACACATAAATATATATATATATATATATATATATATATTGACTTGGCATCTCTCTAGCATATATTCCACTTACAAAAGGACTTTATATCATCTCTTCGTTAAACCTATTCCCTCCCTCCACACATTATCTATTCAATTAATTGGAATTTGATTAAAGCTAAGGTAATGGCTCTCATTTTCAATGCCATGAACGAATCAGCCTCATTCAAAACACGCAACTGACAAAAAAGAGGAACCCTACATGCTGATGTGGATCCGGTTGAATGGGAATAAAATTAAATCTGCATCGTAATATCGAAACAAAGATACTAAAACAGTACAACTAGTAAAGAGTTTGCAGGCTTTAGGGAACAATATAGTAGACCCTTTTCCTTACAGAGTTGTGTGTAATCCCAGTATCCCTTCTAAAATTGTGTTCTTTGTAATCCTGACCTTAGACAAGATTCTTACCTTGGACCATATAAAGAATGAGAGTTAGAGTATGGCTAACAATAGCTCCCTAAGTATGGCTGCAGAGGAATCATTGGCTCACTTATCGATCCATTGTCCTATGATTAACAGGATTGGAGATTGCATTTGGTTTCCCTTCACTGTTTCAAAAGGGGACTGATTCCCAGCTGGTTCCTAAGCATGGTTTCGATACGTATCGGCCCGTCCTGTTTGGAGCTACTCGATACACTGGTACGCTATAAAAAAAAATATACCCCGTATCGTGTGTAACGGTCTGATACAGGTCCGATACACTCAATACAAAAGATTTTTCAGTTAAATTTTTTTTCTCTCCTTCCATTTGCATTAGGATCCATAGCACAGACCTGATATGCACAACTTATATCATTTAAGTAAATAGTTTATTTTCATTTACGTAAGAAATTTATATGTAAATAAGATTATACCTCCATTTGAATTCAATAAAAATTATCTTAGATCTAGATTCCTGAAGAATAAAAAGTAAATTTTTCAATTCAAGAACAAAATCCTCTCTTTAGCGTCTATTAGGGATTAAGTCAAAATTTCAACTTTTAAATGGTAAGATATTTCTCAAATATTAAAATTTCATAAATTCTACTATATCAAACATTACCAAAATCACTGTTTTAAAAGGCATGTGAGACTTACGCCTCGGGGTGAGGCTTAATGAAAACGCCTCGAGGCTTGACCTTGAGGCTTACGCCTCAGAGTGTGAAATTCACATGAGACGAATGCCCCACGCCTTGTGACTCTCTTTGTAACTAATGCATACATCTCATGCATTAACCTAAAATTAAGTTCTAGCTACATAACTTAAGACTCTTGAAATTATTTTTATCTTTATTCATTTTTTCCTCTTAGACCTCTTTGCAATTGTCTCTTGGAATCCAAAATTCAGTACATAAATTGATGACTGAGCATCATCTATCTTACAATAAGTATATGAATAGAATTGTAAATTTAGATTACAGTTTTTGCTTTCCTTTTTAAGACTTACGTTTCTTTTTATATGATGATTGAATAATTTGTTTAGTACTTCTTTATATATATATATATATATATATATATATATATATATATATTCCAATTATTTCTAATTTCTAAATATTTTTTATCTAAAAAATAAGGGAGTGTGAGGATTGAGCCTTATGCCTTTGAAGGTCCAAACGCTTCGCCTCACGCCTTCGCGTTTTAAAACATTTACCAAAACCTAAAAGTCCGGCAAAAAAAGTCTCATATTTAAATCTTCAAAAATATTTTCAACTACAAGATCAAAAAGTCAACTAACAGTATAATAGTTCATCATAAAAAGACTCACATTCAAGCTTATAATTTATGGTTGTAATTCAATACATTCTTATTTCACTCATTAAATATAATGTTTTAATATCTAGATTGTATTTCCTATACTTGGCTAAGTGACTATGGTTTGTATTTTCATATATGTTTATCAGCATATAGTACACACACCTTTTTTAACTTATAAAACTCTTAACTCTCATCATATATGGTTATAAATGTAGTTGGAAGCCTTCATTTAGTTTGTTTTTATCTTATATTTACATTAAAAGAAGTTTTAAGCAAAGTATCTAAATTTTTCCTTGCATATCCAAGCATTTCTCAGCGTATCTTGATTTTTTTCTCTTGTACCCAATGGATACGGTTTGATACGACGATACGTATCCTGTTTTGGACTTACCGATACGACACCTGATACCGATATTTTGAACCATGTTCCTAAGAAAGGTAGTCGTCTTGTGGAATGTGTTGTGTTATGGAGGTTTCTCCGGGAGCCATTTGTTCGGGCATTTGGTTGGAGAGGAATAGTTGTGCGTTGGTAGCGTTTCTACCCTAAACGAAAATGTTATTCTCCACATGGGCAATATGATTCAGAATTGGTGCTTGATTAGGAGAAATTGGGAGAAGGTTTCTCCCTTTTTACCATTTTGCTGTCTTTTTCCATTGTATGCTATTAATTGTATGTTCGTCTGGTTCACTGCTTGTGACTATCCTTCTTGTACTCGTATCTCTCATCTATATACTATCATATTATCAAAAAATAAAAATTAATAGAATAATAATGATTTATTTTTATCTACGTTTCCTTAACATATTAGACATAAATGAAATTTTTGGTAGCCCCATGTGATAGAATATAAAGGTGAGACCCATTCAATGGTGGACATCTACCCTCCTGCATGGGGGCTCACCTAGGTTTATATAACCATTTTTGACAATCCGCTAGATGGGAACCTAGGGTTCTGCTAAGAAATATCCCTCAAAATGATGGCATTATCATGTAAAGATGTATTTTTTGGTGAAGCTGTTTCATGGTGGATAAATGAGAGAATCCAAGTAAAATAAAGGGGAAATTTTAAGTATACAGGTGTTGACCATTTCTGCAGTGACAATTTATTCAAGGCGGCTTCATGAGAATTCATTTCTCATTAAGAAAAAAACAAGTTCTTGAATTTCCAAATGATAAACTATCTGAAATTTTTTATGCTATTTCTTTCCAGTGATTTCTGATACAAGGATAAACCCTCGGATCCTTCATATCTCGCTACTTGAAAAGATAAAAATGAAAAGACTTTTGCACCTGAAAATCTACAAGATATAAATTACAACATTTACCGAAGTTAGTTCTGTCAGATTTTGATAAGAAGCATACCTTGGTTTGCTCCAAAACAAGTTTGGATTTATTTCCTGATATATTGTCGAGCTTCGCTTTTCCACGGTCCAACTTGGTCGTTAGATCCTTGTAATTCTTTACTTCATATCCCTGTTACTCTCAAAATAAATCAAAAGACCAACTGTAAAAGCCTAATTGATTTTCCTAAGATATTCATATCAGACTGTCATGTGAAAATACTATGAATCAGTTCCTGAATTTGAGAGTACCTGTGTCTTTTTTTGGTTCACACGATATACAAGCGCAATTCTAAAATTGACAAAACTATAGCTGACAAGTGACGAGGAAGTCTCAAGGTAGACTCATAGGCCAAAAGGACAGTAAAATGACAAACATGCCATCTATGTTGCACAGACACGACCATGGGTGTCTGTGTCGGACTCAAATACGGGGTGTTGGATTCGGCGAACCACAAAAAAATTAATTTTAAGGACACAACAGGATATTTTAATTTTTTATTTTAAAATTATTAAACTTTTACATTTTATATGAAATAATACCATAAGATTAAAAAATAAATTAAATATAAAACAAAATTGTAGCAAACAACACTAAGTATATTCATCAAACAAAATAAATAAGACAAGAATTAAAGCAAATAAAATAATGAACATATATAAATTTTGACTGTTAATGCTACACCCAAAGAGGATTAATTAGAAAAAATTGGGAGCCAAAATTCAGCCCTTTTACATCCCTATTCCCCTCTCTCACTCTTCCCCCCTTTCTTTTTCTCTGTTTTTTTATTAATATTTGTTGAAATCAAATGGATCATAATTCTTCCTTCTTTCCACACCAGCTACTCTTTTATGATGATGCGACTTGCAAGTTAGAAAGAATTTGTTAAACTTTATGCTAATTATATGCAGTTGCATGCCTTTTTATGTACCATATAATATAAACACTAAAAGTATATGGGTATCAATCATATCAATGTTCGTGTCTATCTGTGTCCGCACAGATTATTCTAATATGAGTCATAACAACCGTGTCCAAGGCGGGTCTATGTCCATGTTAAAACATTTCAACATGGGGCACCACTGTTGTCTTAAAGAATCTGTGCAACGTAGCATGCATTGCCTTTTTTGGTGCTGGTGGTTAGGGGGACCAGAATGGGTCAAATCTCAAAGATCATGCCTACCAAATGACCACAATAATATGACCTGACTTTTACTTAATCAAGATGGAAAGGGTGTTTACAGCCAGACCATATTCAGCATAGAGGATCTCCTAGATGTTACCCACTGATGGGTATGTCCTATTCCTTGTCTATGTAACAAATAATGGTCCTTTGTCTTCATCAATAGACCTTCCTGGAGGTCCACAGTACACAATGGGTAGCTTCAAGTTCCTCAACTCATGACATATTAGATAGATTCACAAGGCATTAGATAAATCAATCCAACTTGCACTGCTCTTAGATGATTTCGGGTCAGCTGTGTCAGCCTCCAAAGCCAATATCCAAACATGGTTATCTAAATACTTCCATTTTAGAAATAGTAACACGAATCTTCTGCAGAAAAATGCAAGACATCTAGCATTCTTTATCCCTTTTAATTTATAACCAATTGTTTCTCTTAGGAAAATGAAAGGCCGAATTTCTGACTGCAGTCCCAGTCTTATTCTTTGGACTTGAGTGTCTATTCTCACATGCCACAGCTGAGTGAAAGGCCCAAAGATGTCAAACTGTTTGAGCCACCACAATCTATCCCCATCTGAAGTTCCATGCCAATAGCCCTCGGTCACAAAAAAAGAGGATGGTGTTAACAAATAACTATTTCCGAGTTCTTGAAAATTTCAATGTCCACCATTCATTGGGAAAAGAGCAATACATGGGAGGTTATGTGCATGTGTTCATAAAGGGCATTATCCAGGTAGCTGATCCAGAGTGTCATCTATCAGAAGATGGTCATCAAGCCTCCACCATGTGGCAAGAAAAGGTGTCACTCCAAATAAGCAGCCTGAGCTGACAGATAAAGAACCCTTACCCTAACATGTATCATTTAATAATTCCCAATGAAGTCTTGAACAATACAGACAGTGCTCATCAATCTGAGGGGCTCACATGATACACTAGAAATTTACAGGTCATACCTCCAATTTCACCTGTAGGCTCAAAAATTTTATCCTCAACCAGTATGAATTTTCAGCAGTTGGGTTACATAAGAATTTCTGTATGCTGAAAACAACAGCTCCAAAGATGCTTGAAAACACTAACTGAAAGAAAGGTTTTAGCAGAATTATCTTGCTGAATAATCATCAGTGCAATAGACACAAAACATAGTGGAATTTGCACCTTTTAAAGTTTTAGCACAAAACTTACAATGGTAGTGTAGAAGATGTTACATGAAAGTGACAGGGCCTAAAAAGCTTGAAAACACCAACATCTTAATAAATAGATTCAGGACAATTATGTTCTGAAGAATCAATCAGTGAAACAGTCCAAGGTTGTATACATTTCTGTGGAAGTTCCACATTTTAAAGCATTAAATCTAAACTTACACCAGTACTCTTAACTAGCTGCAAAATAATTCTTTTAAGCACGCCATTTAGACTGTAGACATTTCAAAGTTAAGAAATTGACCAAAATTTTGAACAAAGGGCTATCTGTGCTATTTATAAAGAAATTTGATAAATAAAAATGTGGTTATCAATTGGCTTCAACAAGTTATTGATTCCATTGGGTCCATAGTTTGCAGCAAACATATAAAGAAGATCCATGTAAAAAAAAAGTACCAATCCAAGCTCCTTCACCTCTGTGCTGAGCCTGTGAGAGTTAATCCAGTCCTGCTCAAAACAGGAAACTTAGGAGCCCCTCATTTACAGATTTGGAAGAAGGAATATAAAACAAAAGAGCTTTCATTAAACGATATACTACAGATTTAACCTGATGTTCTCGTAATTTGGCACTCATGTCCTCCATAACCTTGGCGTAGTAAGAGCTGATCCAGTATAACACAGCAATAGCCATTGTGTTATGTAAGCTAAACAGCACTTCCATCTTTACAGGTCATGCTTTGAAATTACCTTTTCCCTTTGAGTTTGGCAGATAAGCTGATGCTTTCTTGTTGAATAAGCTCCAAAGTCTGCAAGAAACAAAATCAATAAACAGAACACAAAAGGTCTTGAAGTGCTTATTGACTTTATCAAGCATGTTCTCTATCCTAAGAAAATTGTGATGCAAATGATACTTCTTATGTGCATTCCATTTTTTGTTCTTAAGCAATGGTTAAAGCTCAATTATTATCATGTAAATTAAACTTTTGGATAAAGCCAAACTTTCTGATTACTCTGCAGTGCTTTTGGACACTGATTAAAAAATGTTTTCATACAAGAATCTATTTATTTATCTGGCTGTGACTTTGAATGCAAGGATGTGTAGATCATTTGTGCAGCTTCAAAGAAGAACGAGGCTATTGGGTACAACAGAGGAAATGAAAAAAAAAAGAGGGCAATTTTTTCAGTAACGCTATAACATCCACTACAGGCAAGGAGTTTGACTGGTAAATATTGTCATAAAAGTTCAACAGCAGCTACAAATATATAAAAAATTCCCAGTTTTTAATAAACTAATAAGCTTTCTATTGTTTTCATATTAACAGGATACAAATTAAATAATTCAAACTTTATAAATATGCAAAAAACAATAAAATTATATTCATAACAATAGATATTATCTTCTTGCCCTTTGAAAAAGAATCCATGGATTATGCAAAAGAGTCTGGATTTAGCCCTTCCTAGATGAAATTTTAGTAACTTGTAATGGCCACCACATATAATGTAAGGGGACGGGTAGGGGTGCCATGGATGTCCAACAGCATGTTGGATAGCACAAGCACATTATGTTATGGAGCAATGACTTGGTACAATGGTTTCTTTCTTTGAATATGAAAGAGAAAAGAAAGAAAAGCAATGCAAATGTCCCCCTCCCACATGGTCTTAACAGAGTTGGGTTGTCTTTTCTTTTTTTGTTGGACAGCCATGTCAATGATTGGTTTCCATAGCGTAAGTGCCAAGGGCTGTCCAACAAAAAAAGAAATAATTAATAGGGAAAAGGGAAAGATGAATAAGAGAAAATTGAGAAGTGGATCACATTCAAATGATGAGAATTAGCATCTGAAATTTTGAATACAAGTTTCAAGAGATTTTTGAACTTCTCTGGCAATTTTGTATACATTTTGTTTGAAAATATAGATAATAAAAAAAAGAAGAGCTTCAAAAAGAAATTGAGAAATCTGTGTGGATTCCTTCTCACTTACCCAATTCGAATTTGTTGGAAACCAAATGAGGCACAATGTTTCCTTCTCCTATGACTATCTAAAATACTGATTCAAAATAGTTAAAAAGAGAATTGTGAATGGGAACCTGGGAAAGAGTAGAGGAATCAGCTTCCAGAGAGGCAATCTTCTTCTGTTTCTGCAAAATCAGGGAGCATATCTGACCATTTTCCTTCACCATCTCCTCTGTTTCCTCTTTGAGTCGCCTTGTTTCGGATTTTGCTGCAAATATAATTAAGCAGTTCGAGAAATATTACACAAAGAGCTAACCTTTACAAAGAAAGCAATTTATTTTCAAGAAAAGAGTCTTATTTCTATCTGCTCCTTCAGTTCTGCAAATTCACATTTATTCCAAGTGCTAAGAGTACAGACCCCATTTACTATACAGGGTAATGCTTGGTTAATGATTTTGTTTGCACTTTTGAAATTTGTGTGTGTGTGTGTGATGGTGGTGGGGAGGGCCGAGGAGTGGTGGTGGTGCTATCAACACCCACAGTTAATGTGTGACAATGGAATATTAGCACGACTTTTGAGTCCAGCTTGGCTGCAGGGTGAGCCAATGGCATGACCTTAAGTCCGCATGACTCACGCCTCACCCCTGCTATTTATAAATAAAATAAAAGTTGCATAGTCATAATTACATGGTGTCACGCCGTTGGTTCAAAACGAACCATTACAGCAAAGTCAGACTCCTTTTGAGGGAAGTGCTTACATGCTCATTAAACGTGCACAATGATAGTTCTTCCATGTTTTTACATTTTGGTGAAGTCAACTATATTACCAGGTATGTACAAAAAAACAGGGATTGGGTTATTGATCGAAAAGATGAAACTATCCTGGAATGACTTATTGAGTTTTGACAAGAACAGATGGCAATTTGGAAATTAATGTGGAGTTGTAGACAATTTTCAAATTCATTGGTCATGCTAATATGCACCGGTAGATCCAGGGCACATCACAAATCTCGAACCAGTATCGTGTCAGATGCTACAGACGCATGTTATCTTTTTCCCAATTTATCGTTACATGTATTTCCGATAAAGTTTCTGGAAACACACATATACACTGTCTCTCACATACACAGAGATATCTTCAATGAAAGGACAAGAAAATTTCAGGTAAAAAAAAGAGAGGAAGAAGAGTAAACCTAATTCAAGATCCTTTCTCATTGTGCGAATAGCCGTTATCTGCGTTTGCTCATCAACGGAGATCTTTGCCACTTGATCTTCCACATCTGCACCCCAAAAGAAAAGAAGAAATACATATATAAATCATTTGATAAATAGATGAACATAGAGAGAGAGAGAGAGAGAGAGAGAGAGAGACCGTTCATTTGAGAGCGTAAGGTCTTCATGTACTGCAGATATTCCTCCATATTTATACCTTCTTCAAATTTCTAGGAAAAGAAAAACAAAAGCGAACTTGCTTCAACTTCTTCTGGAATTGGAAGACAAGTGAAAGATTGATCGACACAGTGCTTTAAAATGCATGTGAGCCTTCCCCCTTGAGGCTTAACTCTCACGAGCCTAATGCCTCAAACTGTGAAGCTCATATGAGGCACACAGCCCATAATCTCGCACCTTGAGGCTCACTTTATGTCTGAGTCGTGCGTCTCTACATTATTATGTAAAAAAAAGGCACTAGTCACATAACTGAAATTTAATTTTCATGTCTTTTTCCATTTTGTTATTTGTTTAAACTACACTTAATTTGTTGTCTTTAACATATTGAGGCTTTTTAAAACCTAGTCGAGTATATTTCACACTAATTTCTCTATGTTACAAAATTTGGAGCCATTGGCCTAATAGATATATTTGAAGACTTCTTTGCAATTGTTTGTTGGAACTTGGAATCCAAAATCCACCCTTTGAGTTAATGATTTAAGAATCATCCATCTTTTAATATACATATGAACAAAAAAAAAGTAAATCTACAATTTTGGCTTTACTTGTCTCTCTTGAATTTATTTTGTTTTATGGTTGAATAATGTATATAGTATTACCTATATGTACACTCACACATTAAAATATTTCATTAATTTTTTTGAATCTTTTTGCAATTTCTTCATTTCTTGTTTATTTACTTATTTATTAAAACGAGTGACTGTGAGCCTCAAGGATTAAAATAACAATTTCAACATGTGTAATAGACCTTGTTGAAACCATTAGAAAATGTAAGTTATGGTCTGGAGCGTAGAGGCCATTTCTTTTTCTCCTTTTTTAGTATAAACCAGTGTTTTAAAATTCAACTCGAAAACCGGTCAGAACTCATTGGAGTAATAACACCTAAAGCTCCAAAAAAATAATATATATTTTCAATATTTTATATATATATATATATATGGTATAACATAAAAATTAATGATAAAATATACATAAAATCAGATATACATATATACACACATCTATATGAATTAAAATATACATAAAATTACATATATATTTGCTGAATAATTATTTAACTTCTAAAATTATATAGTTAAATATAAATAAGATTTGAACTTTTAAAGAACACAAGAAAAGAATGAAAAAATCATGATTTATTGAGAATGATCATCAACCATAGCAGAGTATGATTGTATTGGCTAATAAAATGGTGAAATTGGTTGTATTTCAACTAATCTTTTGTTGAATAAAGATTCTCTCCCAAATGATAAACAAAATAATACCTACATTTTTCCCAACAGAAAAAAAAAAAACCTCGGACGAGTTGATCAAGTCGAGTCAACTCGGCTAACTTGGTCGTATTACTCGCTTTTGCTGAGAGAAACTAACTTTATTGGCGAGTCAGCTCGAAACTCAAAGTCATGTTCACTCGGCCGAGTTTTGAGTCAGCTTGTCGATTTTAAACACTGGTACAAACAACACTATTTTTGGTCGTTTATAATAAAAACGACAATGTTTTGTTTTTAAAAAAAACACTTTTTAGTTGGTTTTAGTAAAGAATTAAAGATGACCAATTTTAATTCGTTTTTACAATAAAAAACAGCACGGATGTTTTTATTTAAAAAAATGCATTTTAGGTTATTTTAGTGAAAGAGGCACATTTTAAGTTGTTTCTAGTAAAAACAACAATTGTTTTTTGCTATTTTTTTTTATCGATAAAGCAATTCATTAAAGAAAATGGAAGAAGGAATACAGGAAAAAGCCCAACATTAAGAGCTTACAAGTGTATAAACTTAAAAATCGGAAAAGAGAAACGGACCGGAACCCAACCCCAAAAATTCAAACTTTATTAGTACAAAACCTCCCGTAAATCCTCCCTATTACAATATAACCCCACCCAATCCAAGACTATCAACCGGATGCGATCACAAATCCGGGGACTGGTAGATGCTATGTCCTCAAAACTCTATAATTTCTTTCTTTCCATAAAGACCAAAAAATAGCTCCAGGAACTCTATTATGCCCTCTTATGGAATCGGTGGCCGTCTCAATTCAGTTTCAGTGCTTTTTATTACCATGCTGAGCCTTTCTTTTGAGACTTACGCCTTACGCCTCAGGCCTCGACGACTCACCTCCATGGTTCAAAATATACGTATTAATTTTTAACCTTTCCATTACGAAAATCTCATGTATTGTTTTTTTACATTAATATCGATTATTGACCATAACATACCGTATTGGTTGTATCGGTAATGATAGAATAAATACAGTACAATACCTATCAAATAAATAAAAAAATCATAGGATTCAGAATTGATCTTCCTAGTTCCTACTACTCAGAGCATTAGCCACTAATCAAGGTGTCTGGACAGATATGGAAAGAAAGCTAAGGAAGGCCAGATACATGCTTCAATATTTTAAGCGTGACCAAAAAAAAGAGGAACAAAGAAACCCCTCACACTCACGGTTTCTTATCAGCAAAGAGCATATTATATTACTACTCTGCATTCTTCGATTCCCTCAATGTCGTCGATACAAGGCATGCCAAGATGGAGGAATTCTACTTAACAGAAACTAGAGTAGTAGTAGACACTGATGAACCAAAAAAGTACAAAGCCATAAACCCTAGAAGTACTATGAATCCTTTTCTGGAAAAAAGAAAAGCCAAAAAATAACACACTAACAAGGAAAGAAGCTAGAACCCTAAAAACCCAAGAACCCAACTCCAAATGAGAAGGGTACTACAAAATTCTACAGATTGTAATTTTAAAACCTTATAAATTCATTTGAACCCACTAACTGGATCCAACGACACACAACTCTATACTATTGAGAAAAGGTTTTCGCTACAGAGAACCATTTCCGACTATCGCTCCTTCTATCTTGTAGGGAAACCTCTAAAGGCCCAACACCGAACTCGATTTCGTGATATTCGTCCTCTATACATTTCTCTTCTGGTGAAATAAAAAACTAAACAGAGTATCTACGCAAAACCCTAAAAGGGAGCAGGGCGAAAGACTTGATCAGTGACAGAAATACACGACAGAGAGAGGAAGAGAGAGAGTGAGAGTGAGAGTGAGAATGAAGAGAGACTTACCGTTTCCGAGATGATCCTTCGCCGGAAAGAAGCTTCCGCCAGAGAGAGAGGAGCGACGAGAGAGACGAGCCAGCGACGACAGAAACGAGCTACCGACGACAGAGACGAGCGACGGTTTGCACTAACACTCTCAACTCTTAAAGTACTATACTAGCCCTAATAAATTCTTGGGAAATGGAAAACGGACCCAGGGTCAGCTTCCGGTGACCTCAATGGTTCAACCCCTTGTTTTTACCATTCATGAATTGTTGTTCTCAGTCTAACCATGATTTTTAGAAAAAACCAAAAACAAAAGCACTTATTTAAATTTAGTTAAGCTTAATCATAATTAAACAGGGGTTAAAAAAGACACGGGGACACTTGGGTCAGCTTAGAAGCCGACCCAGGTCCACTTCACAGGACTCTAAATACTTAGTGGCCTCTGCAGTCTGCACGACTGCACTTGAGACTCTCAAGAGCTTTCATTCTCTCTTCAAATTGTTGTCATCCTTCTCACCTTTTGTCTTCATAAGAGAGCCCACCCCGTAAATTGTCAACTTTCTTGATTCTTCTCCCCAACAAACCTCTTCTCTCATTCGTCTTCTCAACTCCAGCATTCCTTTACATTCATCTCCCCCCCTATCTTTCGCTCTTACTCTATTTCTTTATATTCATCTCCCCCTATCTTTCAGTCTCTCTCTCTCCCATCCTGTCTGCTCAGCTCCTCATTCTCGCAAAGTTGAAAGGTTCACCTAAGGTGGTCACTAGTGTGATCCTCAAAAACCTCTTGATCCAAAAAAATTCCGATTTCCCGCACATATCACCCTACTCCCTCCTCTTCTTCCCTCAATCCATGCCCTCTCTTCAAATGAATCTATACATATCTCTAAAGGTCAAAAATGGTTTTTCTATTACTTGCATAATTATTTTTTACAATTTTGAAAAAACAATGGTTGCACCGAGGGTAACGGCCATTTTGGATAATTGTTCTGATTGCCTTTTAGTGATAAGAAAGAACAATAAATACAGATATGCACAACTCAATAACTAACCGACCTCCACCTTCTTAGTCACAACCCCTATAAGCAAAGAAACTACTCTACCTTACTAATAACCACAACAACACGTTAACTAATATACTCCAATTAAATTATAACTCCCCCAAACAATATCTAATCCCCCATAACCAACCAACTAGACATGTAACCACAACTAAATCACTTAACTTTTCTCAACAAACTTGGGAGTTTTTAGAGACACTACAACAAAACTACCGACTAGCAACGGAAATTTTTCGTCTCTAATAGGAATTTTCCGTTTCTAATACTATTAGACACGGAAGTAGTACTCGTCTCTATCCCGTTCCGGATAGTCGCGTCACTGATGCTATTAGACACGGAACCAATATTTGTTTCTAATATGGAATTAGACACGGATATTTTCCGTGTCTAATACCTTTATTCGGAACAAATGCATAAATTTATGACATCATTATTTCCGATTCTAATGACGCATCAGACACGGAAATAGCTCTGTCTCTAATACTATATTGGCGACAGAACTTTTTTCGTATCTAATATTAATATTAGACACGGAATTATTTATGTTTATAATTAATAGTTAGGGACGGAAATAGTTCCGTTTCTAATATTTATTTATTATGGAAATATTTATGTTTCTAATATTGAAATAACATTAGAGACGGAAATAACTAAGTACATAACTAACTGAGGTTACCCAACTACATGAATGCTTTTAAACTATAACCAGTTTTCAAACAACATAACCCACATACATTCATTTTGTGTTTTAACATTCCGGTTTTAGCAAATTTCAAGCAATAACAGCAACAATAAGCCAATCAGGAAAAAAAATCAAACACGTAGCACCCAGATAATTATATTAATAACCCAACAGATAAACTAAAGTCCACAATACCAAATATAAACATGAAAAACAAAGTTTGTGTTAACAGTTTAACTCTTTTCACATGCCAACCAAGCATGCGATGATAAATTTCTAACCAAGGGGGTCATCTGGGGATTGGGTGACATCGTCATCCTGAGATTGGCGGGACTGGGATGGTGGTGTGGGGAAGGATGGGAATGCCCCAGTTTGGAAAACGTCTGCAACCTCGATCATGTACTGCCGATATGAACCCATCTCAGCCTACAGATTTGCCACAGTCTCCCGGTGCGTAACATCCTATATCAGTCGTGCAACCTCTGCCGCCCGTTGCGCAGCCTCAGCATCCTGTGCCCTCCGCCTCTAGTGATCTACATCATGAGCGTGGAACTATGAGGGGGTAACACCCAGTCCATAAGTACGAACACGCCCGTGTCCGTCTGGACCCATCACTTGGGTTAATACCTCATTTCGGGCAGTGCTACTCTTGATGCCCTCAAGATGCTAGCTTAACCTCTCAATCATCTGCTCCTGCAGTTATAGATATATATTCAAGTTAAATAAGAGAGGCACTTATTAGACAATAATTCTTGAATGGGACATCTAAGTTTCAATGCATGCACATTCATAATGACCTTGAAGGATGCAGAAATCATTATAGATCTAACAACCCAATAATCGTAGAGAAATAATTTGTCTCAGTTATTAATAGAATAAGAAAGAAAAAAGATGATTTTCTTTTCCAATATAGTTAAGGAACAAGAAGCAACTTTTTTAAGGTTAGACCAATGGCATTATATCTAGTTACAACAATAGCTAAAATTCAATACGTTTCCCTTGGAACTGAAACACTAGGCAAAGAGAAATGATTAGTGTTCTACTTTTTAGCACTTCTTCCATGGAATGATAGTGGGAGGCTATACCATTGATAAAGTGTCAAATCCTAAGCTACAATCCTTAAGTACATTAAAAAAGAGTATGTGGTTTCGAGTTACTGCCGATAGTGCTCGGGCGACTATCTGGCCGGTTTTATCCGAGGCCATCTCCTACTCTTCTTTTGATTTGAATTAGTTAAAGAAGAGAAATTCAAGGATTTCATATGTTTTATGATTTGGTTTTAATTTTTGAGTTCATTTCTATTGGTATTGTTTTGATTGTGATTCATTGCTACGAAAGGTTTAGATTTTCTGTTGTTTGGGATCTGCATTTGCTTCTCTTTGGGTTCTCAAGTGCTAAAATTGAGTTAATTTTACTCTTAACCTTGTCTTAGATGATAATTCCTTATAAACGATAGTTTGTGCATTGTGATTGCAATCTGTTCACAGAAAATGTTGAATTAATATGTTTTAATTGATATGTTTGTCTTGGTATGCTTTATAGTTTCTCAAACAATAAATCCTATATTATTATCTTCCTGTTAGAGATGTTTCTTCTGTTGGTTGCTCACCAAATCCTTGAATTTTATTTTTAGTGTAAATCCCAAGAAAATGAAAGCGATTAAAAAGACATTTGATCCCTTATTTCCTCTTTCCTAATTAGGTTTTGCATTAAAATGTTCTCATTATCTAATAGAGACATTCTGACTACCAAACAAATTTAAGATTCGATACTGATTGTTGAAATTTATCGAGTTAGACATATCTAATTTTGGCTTCAATATAGTAGAACGTCTTATCTCCATAATGACGAGTTCCTTAAGCTATCTCGTATTTAACCAAATCATCTAATTAGTAGATAATTATTATTTAGACCTAGTATATGAACATGATAAGTTTAATGGACGAATCACAAGAACTAGATTGTATATAGTATATTTTGTCAAAGTGATTATGAGAATTGAACTTAAAGACACGGGGGATTGTTCATATGCTATGTAGGTGCTTTCTTTATACCTCTATTATATAGAAACTTGAAACCACATACTCTTTTCAATGACATAACACAATTTCAGCTAAATCAGTCTAGAACAAGAGGCCTCAAGAAGAGATTTGATGACATGGGCATACTTAATTTCAATAACGTAACACAATTACATGGACTTACAATGTGAGAAATATTGAACTATAATTTTTAATAAGAATAGTGTCGAAATATGCTGAAGAGTTGTAGAATCTAATCCGACATTTGGTGAAGGAGCTTGAAAGGTTTAATCCAAACCCTAACATTTTGTTATTCCTATCTCTAATGTGCATTATAAATGCGTGATGTTAATCCAAATTCAAAATCAAAAATTTTAATATTTTTAAGCCTTGAAGCTTACTTCCAGACAAACATAATTCACTAATTGATTATCATAATTGTTATCAAATTTAAAGGGTTTTTAATTTTGAGAGTTTTGAAAAATTACATATGGTTGAGATACTGATGATGGGCGTGGGGGTTAGTGGCGTTGTTGGTCTAAGGGGAGAAAGAGAGAGAACCTGCACACACACAGAGTTAGAGAGCATAGAGAGAATGAGAGAGAGAGATTGGTAGAGAGAAGGAGAGAGAGAGAACAACGGACTTACCGGCTGGTGGGGGTGGTCGGAGCGGAGAACAACAAAGCAAAGAGATGAGGATGAGTTTTGAGGGGAAATAAGATTTTTGCGGGTTAGGGATTGTATCATTTGTATAAAAGATTATTAGAGACAAACTTTTCCGTGTCTAATACTATTGAAGGTTTAGAGACGGAAATAATTGTGTATCTAATATTGTTATCCGTTTAGAGATGAAAATATTTTCATTTCTACTGATCTTTCACAATAGAGACGGATAATTTCCGCCACTAACAGCAAGTTCCGTCTATACGAACATTAGAGACGGAAAATATTTTGTCACTAAAATTTGTTTTAGTAATAAAATGAAATAAATACTGGAATATATATTAGAGACGGTATATTAGAGACTTAATGGATTTCCGTCTCTATAAGTGAGATATAAGAGATGGAATATTTTCCGTCTCTGATATTCCATCTCTAGTCGGTAGTTTTGTTGTAGTGAGATTAAAGTTGCAGAGAGAGGTTTGAGTTTTCCATTTTAATTTGGTACTTTTTTATTTTGATTGCTTGGCTCTAGGAATTATCTATTAACAACAATTCCAGATTTTCCCTCATTTGTTTGAAACATGAGTGAGTGAATTTCGGTTGTTTATGGTATTGGGGTTTCAAAGAAATATCATTTAATTCTCTTCGAAGCTTTGTGTCTTCAAATTTCTATGTTTATTTGAGGTTGATTCATTCTTCCTTTGAAAGAAATGATTATTGATTTAATGCTTATAATTGGTTTTGGTTTCAAGGTATTTAATGTTTTTTTCACACAAAGTTTGATGTTTTGTTCGTGTAAAAAGGGTTCATCAGTTTAATGAGTTTTGTTTGCATATGGGGTAATGACCTTATGGAATCTACTAAAAAAATGAAATCAACTCATTTATTGATTGGGTTGCTTGCGGCACTCGAGACTGTTGTTGCCAAATCCAATGCAATTGTAGTTGACATTGATGCGATTCGAAGCTTTACCATGAACGTCTAGGAGTTGGCAACAATACAATCATGGATCTTCAAGAAAAGTAAATATTCCCTTAACCTATACTATAATTCTCCTAAAAATCTTGCTCAAATAGCCAATATATTTGTCTTAATAGCTGAATGTAATATGAGCATTCATCATGTTTATTGATATTTTTTCTGTTTGGTAAGTCATTATGTTTATTAAGGATGATATACATATTGAAATATATTTAGGGTTATTAATTTTTTCCCTCCTAATTAGAGTTCCTATTCCAATAAATGTTGCCCATTCTTTCAATTTCTAATTAGACAATTTTTTAATGATCTACGTATTCCGTTTTAAGCATACACGTAGTTAGGATCTGGATGAATTAACGGGGAGACTCAATTCGAGCTTTGAAGAGTTGGGGTTTATGGGGAAGTGGAAAGTTCAAACCAATAAACTAAAAACTTCTTGCAAATAAAATGGTCATTGCTTTCAGAATTTTATATTTTATTTATTTGTTGAATATATAATAACTGGAATTGTTATCTTCATTAATAATGCTACAGTGATATGTAGGTTTGGATTTGGAACCGTTGTCGAGTTTATTATACTAGATAGCATTAATGGTTTATTGCATTTTACTTTATTTTAATGAGTAGCAAAACTGATTTATTTTAAAATTTAGTTTCTAGGCTTGATCTTTACAGCATGCCTCAATGCTTTTAAAAAAGAGGCATATATGCACAAGTATGAATGTAGAAGGATTCCCATTTTGGTCCTCTGATAATGACAAATGTAAGTTTGAATGAATGTTAATCTAAGATACAGGTGTTATATAATTTTCCTTTATATTTCTGCTTTAAATTAATATAATCTTCTATTAAAAGTATATAGGATTTGATTTTTTTTGGAACATATGGGACATGATACTTCCATCATTTATACGTATTATTATTTCCATTGGTAAATAAGAACCATTATGCATTTTTTTAGTTTCCGTCAATTTACCTATAACATGTCTAGGTGATTATATATGGTGGATGAATTTTTTGGTGATTAAGAAGGTGGATTTGTGGCTTAAGAGTTTATCAACATTTGATTGAAATTTACAATTCTATTTAAGGATTCTTGAGAGTTTAGGTGTTTGACATTGTTGTTTATTCCTTATTTCTATCTAACTATCGCTCTCTCTCTCTCTCCAGAAAAATGAATTGTGGCCAACTACTTCTGTAATCTCTCTCACAAGCTTCACTCATTTTTATCCATGTATTTATCACAAACAGTATAGTAATATTTTTATATGAATTTAAGTGGCAATGTTTGCTCTACTACATTGACGAGCATCTTAGATTAATTTAGACTTCACAAAACTCTTGAATTTATATCTTTAAAGGGGAAGGCTATGTCTTGGATGAGATATATCCCAAACTTTAAATCAATTGACACCTACAAGACAAATTACATTGTCATATTAATTCCATTATCCACCTTTTATTAGTGTAAATGATACCCCAAACATTTTTAAGTTATACTAGCAGAGGATACTACTGAAAAAAGTTTAAGGACGTGGTCTTCTAAAAGATGTCCCTTATAATCTCTATAATTCAACCAACAAACTAACAACCAAATCACATTTACACTACATTTGACTAAAGTATGCACTATGTAAATTTTTAACAGTGAGCATCTAGATTTGCTTTTACTATTTTTTTAAAGATAGAATTTTATTTGAATGATAGATTATGAGATTCTGATTAAAAATGATTATTAGGGCTAGATTTGACAACATCACTCAACTTAATTATTAGTTCATTTTGTTTTGGTATTTTGAATGTCAATTGATCTTGCGTTTCTAAACCACACTATTTAAAAAAAAATCTTTTTTTGCAACCCGACATATCTTCACTTTCCTATTATAGTGGTGGCTTAGTGTATTTTTTATAGATATATATTTTAAAATTTTCTTATCCTATCATTTTAATTATCTTAGTTTCATCACAATTTTGATCTTGTGCATTGCACGGGGTGTTTGATAGGTATGGATTATTTTTGGTTTGATCAAAAAATGCATTGATTATGTTTTTCTCTTCCAATTGTCTACTTTTCAGGGTTTTTAAGAACTTCACTAAGACTACACGGAAGAGTTCATTATGCGACTACAGAAGATTGATTGTGACCATTACCCCAAGGTATGTTGTCTTAATACCCCAACATAATACATAATAGTTACTTATTTGTTCAATCCCTAATGTTAATTGTAGGGATTTAAAGTCAAGTCAGAATTACACCCCTTTGTTCTCTCTTATAACATGGATCCTATATTTTGCTTCGGACTCTGCCAAATGTTTATCATAAATGTTGGTCCTAGTTTTAGGTTGTTATGGAACACCGTCAAAACTTTTCTTGATCTTAAAACAACTTCCAAGATTCACGTACATGCAATTGATTTCCTTACATCTGTTAAAAGTGTTTGTTGTTCAGTTTTGTACTAACAAGGAACTGTCAATTATCTTAGAACTTCTTTTCAGGTTCTTGGAAATAAGTACTATAACATATTTGATAATTAATTGACTCCAGGTAATTGGGGTCGGATTTATTGCTTAAGGATATGCCCTCCTTATTTCTCATTCATATTAGTACTAACTTATCTCAAAATCTCGAATATATTGGGACTTATTCAGTGAGTTGTCAAAAGTTATCGATGGTAGTTGTGCCTGTGCAGATCAAGTTGGTTGCCTTAGGTATGATAAGGGGTCATGGAAAGACGTTGGTTGCCTTAGGTATGATAAGGGGTCATGGAAAGACCCAAACATACTGAAGGTTTTGTGTTTTCCACAAAATCTTTATTGTGCATGCTATATAGTTGTTGCAATAATGCTCTTTTAAGCTTTCTCTTCACCCACTCTACTACATATATACTTTCAATGATATGAGTGTTTGCATCTGCATTATGAAGCAGATGGTTCTTAATGGTGAAGCATGATGTGTCAGACAAATTGTAATAGTCTCAAATAGGGAGGGGACGGGGTAATTACTTATGCTAAGCCACATTACCCGGTGGTAAGACAATTCTTAATCATCTTACACAGCTTGCCCTATGGCAAGATTCTAAACTTTAGTTTTGTAGGAAATTTTATTGAAATTTTAGGTAAAGATTGGGTAAAATTAAGAAAAATATTTAATTTTTAGTTAAATTTCATGAATTGTTGAAATAGACATGATTTTAACAATCAAGACTCTTAAGATACAAAAAAAAGGTCTTTAAAGGCAAGTTTAAGAAGCAAAACTACATATTGATGGTCATGTATGATATTTAGGTATTCAAATAACATTCATATATTGTTAGAAAAATTTAATACTCACGCAACAGAAAAAATGAGCAAAAACAATTAACAATATTTATGATTTTAATTATTGCAATATACAATTCTACCACATAAAGATACAATTAATATTCATTTTAACAAACATATTTAATTTTCAATAAACTAAATTCTGGTTGCTTAGACGGTGCCTCCCGTAAGGAACCCCAATTGCCCAAAGTTGGCCTTATTTCTAAATTTTAACATAAAAAATAAAATTTCTAGCCAATACATTGGTTGGCCTTCAACAAACCATATCTATATAAGTAAACCGGTTCTAAACATAAGCATTAAACATAGAAAAAACAAAAACAAAAACAAAAAGATTGAGTGTCACAGTTTTTTATTTGATTTTCAACTAACAAATATGAAAACTTCTTCATTAGATGTTTTTATACACCCATGCATCGCACGGGGTTTTTTTTAGTCTGTAAAGTCCATGTTTTAGTGTTGACTTATTCCGTTGTCAAAATAGTGAATCTAGTGTGTCTTGTGGCATTGCCTACAAGCGTTCAAGACAAGTGAAGATGAAGACCGAAGAAGATAAGTTGAAGACATTCTAGTCATAGCCTTCGTTTCACTCATAGGATGGTAAGTGACCTAGATACCATGCTACCTTAAGTGGAAATTGACTTAGAATAATTATATGAACCTTAGGTGACTAGATATGTAGCCTTCAGAGTGTTAGAGGATCATAAAAATTAAGGTTCCTTGGAAGGGGCATATCTCATTTATCATAGTTCCGATTTTTATTCATAATATACCAAATCGACCGTATCGAAAAGATCTAAAACTTTCATAAAGAAGTCAGGAGCAGAAATCAAAGTTTGACAGTCGGTCGACTGGATTTTATGGGCGGTCGACCAAGATTCGTAAATAAACTATTGTTTTGATTTTTTCCCAAAAGTTTGACAGTTGGCCAACCGCCCCTGAGAGCCGGTTAACCGGGAACAATATTCTTCTTTCTAAATTGGTTTTTTGCTTCTATATATCTTAGGGTTGCTCAAACTCATTCTCTTCTCCTCTTCCACCCTAGAGATTGCATGTTATTCTTCTATCTTTACTTGATTGATTATTCATTTGATTGTAATATATTTAGGGATTGTGTGATTAAAACTATCAACCCGTTCTGTGAAGAACACTTTGGCCGGTGTGTTACGGAGCCTTTGCGAAGGAGATTGGTCTCATGGAGATCATGGTTATCGAGACTCAAAAGAAATAGAGGCTACTGAGGTTGTTCACGGGTCTTATGAGAACGTGATTACTTATTGAGGCGTGTAGGACTAGCCGTGGATCGATGAGTTCGAGTCTTGTTTGGGTGAGGTTCGAGTATGTAAGTATCTTTACTTTGCCTTATTGATCCATTTGCTGGACTAGGTCCCATGATTTTTCCCGGATGGGTTTTCACGTAAAAATCCTTATGTTGTGGTTTGCTTGTCTTCCATTAATCCGCACTTTATTGTTCTTCCTCCCTTAGTTAATAACTTAATTGTTAAATCTTAAAAATGGTAAATAGACTATGTTGGAAGACTTAGCCACCCCATTGAATTTGTGAGTTCTCAACTCAAACATTATTTTTGAGGTTCACCGGATTTTTTCAATTGGTATTAGAGCAAGTTCACTAATTTATTATTGTGGTCTCATTCTTATTTTTGGTAAATATGAATTTCATTAGAGAGGGAGGATCCATCTCTTATCCCTCATTATTTGATGAGAATAATTATGCCTATTGGAAAGCTCGTATGAGAGCCTTTCTAAAATCTTTGGATGAGAGAGTATGGATCTCTGTTGAACAAGGTTGGACTCATCCAACAAAAACCATTGATGACCGGACCATCCTTAAACCTGCATCTAAATGGACCAATGTAGATCTTGAAAGTTGTAGATGAAATAATAAAGGACTTAATGCAATCTTCATGGTTGCCACACCCAAAGAATTTTGGCATATTTCTAAATGTGACACCTCAAAGGAGGCATGAGACATTTTTAAACTTACCCATGAAGGGACTACAACAGTCAAGATCTTCAAACTTTAAATGTTTGCCTCTAAGTTTGAAAAGTTGATAATGGATGATAACGAAACTTTTGACATTTTTATGCTAATTTAAGTGACATTGTCAATTTTAGTTTTAATCTAGGGGAAAGAATTCTTGAGTCTAAAATTGTTAGAAAAATATTGAGATCTCTATCTGAGAGATTTTGATCGAAGGTTACTGTCATCGAAGAGAGCAAAAATGATGATGCTCTCAAAATCAAGGAGTTGGTTGATTCTCTCCAAATTTAAGAGTTAAATCTGAACTCATCTAAGAAACCAAAATCTATTGCCTTAAAATCTATCAAGGAATTCATAGATGGTTCAGATAGGGATTCTGAGGATGATGAAGAAAAGTTGGCTTTATTTACAAAGTTCATAAATTTTTTTAAATTTAATCCGAAAGGACAAAAATCTTTTGAGAAGCCTAAGTCCAGGCACTTTGAAAAGAAGAAACATCTTAAAAGTGCAGATAGTAAATCCCAAAGTGTTCAATGCTATGAATGTCAAGGCTATGGTCATATTACCACTGAGTGCTCCAATAAGAAAAAATTTAAGGGCAAGACAAGGGATGACAGTGAATCTAAATCTGATGAATCAGATAGTTCTTCTTGTGAGCAGACTAGGAGTTATATGGCCTTCACTGCCTCCTTATCTGGGGTTGAAGAATCTTCTTCAAATGCTGTAAGTAACAAATACCATAGTGATGGTGAGGATCATGAAGAGAGTCAGAATGACTCAGAGTCTGAGGAGAACTTGAGACAACCTATGATGAGTTATTTCAGGAATGCCTAAAGTTGAAAAATGTTCAGTTTTCCATAACCAAAAAGGTCAAATTTATTAAAATGGAAAGAGATGCCTTAGACCAAGTAGCTTCCGAGTTGAAAGCTCTTGTGTTGCAGTTTGAAGAAGGGAAGGCTTCCCTCCTTGTCAAGGATCAGTTTTTTGAATCTGATTTGTATGTATATCTTGATTGAAAGACAAGTCTTGAAATCAAGTTGGCTGATCTTGAGCAAGATCAGAGGTGTGGAGATGTGAAGAAAAATCCATCTACCTCGAACACTGAGCCTGGTGATAAAAGGCACCCTCGTAAGAATAGGAAAGATCCTTATACCCAGAAATTCATTCTTACATGTCATAAATGTGGAGTAAAGGGTCATATTAAGCTTCAATGTCCTAAACTTAGAAGAATGCTCAATCATAATTTTGAGAATCAAAATAATTTTAATGGGAATCTTCAAAGGAGAATTTAAGTCCTAGTGGAGAAGTCTATGAGTTTGTGTGAAGATGTGATGAAAATTGCTCACAACTCTAGACAATGGCATTGTCGGGACACTCCTTATGTTAGATATAGAGGAGGAAATAGAGAGAACTTTAATGTCTGTCATAATTCTAGGATTCAATCCTGGAAAATGAGAAATAGGCGGAAGAGGCAAAAGGTCACAACTTACCTCAACTGAAACGGTTAGAGACCAAAGGATCAATCAAACTACTAAAACCGTTTGAGTTAAAAAGGAATGCCAGATCACTTAGCCCGTGCTTATCATAGCCTAGGATGTGATGTTTTTGTTATATCTTATCCTAGTGCTATGCTTTTTGTGTATACTAGTTTTTTTTTTTTACTAGCTGTTATTTGCTTTAGTTTGTTTTTCTGTTTTATTTATTTTTAAAATTTCAAATTGAAAAACTATAAAATCCAAAAATATTTTGATCATGTTGCCCTTATTTGACTTGTATGATCTGCATTCCTCGTGTGATCTTCATTTCTATACTTATCTAGGGTTGAACATGAGTTTGTTGTTGATTGAGGATATATCACCTTCATAATCTCCTGGTTAGGCTAAAAATTAAACTAGTTTTATCCTGCACAGTTAGAAACTTATTCATGTGTGTATGTTTTGCTATTTACATACACTCTAACTGATTCTGTTGAGAGGTCTAATTCTCAATTTATAGGTGTATGTCTTATCCCAAAAGTGTGACTTAGGATGACCAATCTAGAATGACCATATTGTTAGTCATTCCCATTTTGTGTATCCTCCATGAGCAAAAATGGTTGCAATGAAAAGAGCTACCTACTGGGCTAGTGTGAAAGCTACTATAGGGTGCAAACAGTAAGTAATGGCTACCTATGCAGACAGTAGGTATCTATCTGGGTTGCTAGTGTGAAAGCCCCTACTGTCAATAGAGAAGAGCTACCTACCCGGATAGTGTAAAAGCCAGGATTGCATGAAAAGATATGTTCAGATAAAGAACATCAAAAGAAATCTTACAAAGTTCGAAGATATTTGACCAAAAGTAAAAGAAAAATATTGAGTCAAAGAAAAATAGATAAAGGAGCACCAAAATGTTAAAAATCAGCATATTAGGATCTAACTAGGTTTGACTTCTTAGATTTGAGTCTCTAGGAGTCCCTTTAATGGTTAATGTCATATTCTTGGAAAGGGAATGAAACCTTGATTTAGTATCTAGTCAGACCACTTCTACACACAAACTTCACTTTTGAACTACTCACTAAATGTGACTAAGTGAATTGGCTATGCTTCAGCATTCCGTGAGATTTAGTTACATGAGTATCCTCAATCGGACTAACTAATCATGTTCTTCATTGGATTTGTAATTTCAAATTACTACTAGTTGAAATGCTTTTGATGCATGTTTACGTGGCACACGATATCTTTTTAGTATTATTATTATGTCTTTTCTTTTTAGTTGGCATGAGCCTTTCGAGCATAGGTGCTCTGCTTTTGGTGGTGTTCTTGATCTTAGGGGGAGAAGATCAAGTTGAGTTGTTGAGGGGGAGTTTTTGCTTTATTTTGTTATATTTTGTTTTCCGCTCTTTAGTCCATGTATTATTTGCATTTGCTTGGTTGTATTGTGGTTACCTTGATATTGCATTTGCTCTAAATTGGTATATTTTTGAGATATTGACTTCCTACCTAACTTTGACAATTGTGCCAAAAATGGGGAGAATGTTAGGATACATTCCTTACAATACAGGTGTAGGTTTGCAGCAAGCAGTTCGTACATGATAAGAGCTTCTAGTGTCCACAAGTTGGGTTGTATTTCAATTTGTGTCATGTAATTGTGTTGGAGTCATGTAATAACCTAATTCTCTGTTTGATGTGTTTGGGGGGAGTTTGTGTCAAGTGATGTACTTCAGTTTGGTTTTGCCACGGAATTGCCAAATGGGGAGATTGTAAAGTCCATGTTTTAGTGTTGGCTTATTCCGTTGTCAAAACAGCAAGTCTAGTGTGTCTTGTGTCATTGCCTACAAGTGTCCAAGACAAGTGAAGATGAAAACCGAAGAAAATAAGTTGAAGACATTCCAATCATAGCCTTTGTATCACTCATAGGATGGTAAGTGACCTAGACACCATGCTACCCTAGGTAGAAATTGACTTAGAATAATTATATGAACCTTAGGTGACTAGATATGTAGTCTTGAGAGTGTTAGAGGATTATAAAAACCAAGGTTCCTTGTAAGGGGCATATCTCATTGACCGTAGCTTCGAATTTGCTCCATAATATGCCAAATCGACCGTATCGAAAAGATCTAAAACTTTTATGAAAAAAGCAGAAGTAGAAATCAAAGTTTGTCTGCTGGTCAACCGGCTTTTATGGGTAGTCGACCGGGATTCATAAATAAGCCACTGTTTTGATTTTTTTCCCAAAATTTTGACAGCCGGTCGACCGCCTCTGAGAGCAGATCGATCGGGAAGTTCATTTTCAGCAATATTCTTCTTTCTAAATTGGTTTTTTGCTTCTATATATATTGGGTTTAATTTCCAATTCGAACCGAGGAAGTTTATGAGAATTTAGAGTGTTTCTAAAGAATTATTGGGGTTGCTCAAACCCATTCTCCTCTCCTCTTTCACCTTATAGATTGCAAACTATTCTTTCATCCTTGCTTGCTTGATTATTCCTTTGATTGAGATACATTTAGGGATTGTGTGATTAAAAACCATCAATCCGTTTTGTGAAAAACACTTTGGCCGGTGTGTTCCGGAGCTTTTGCGAAGGAGATCGATCCGAGAAGGATAGTGGAAATTTGGTCAGCGGAATCCGAAGATGTCGTGGATGGAGACCGATCGCGGAAATCGTGGTTGTCGAGACTCAAGAGAAGTAAAGGTTGTTGAGGTTGTTCATGGGTCTTGTGAGAACATGATTACTTATTAATGCGTGTAGGACTAGCTGTAGATCGATGAATTCGAGTCCTGTTTGGATGAGGTTCGAGTCTGTAAGTACATTTACTTTGTCTTAGTGATCTCTTTGCTGGATTAGGTCCCGTAGTTTTTTCTGGAAGGGTTTCCACGTAAAAATCCTTGTGTTGTGGTTTGTTTGTCTTCCCTTAATCCGTACTTTATTGTTCTTCCTCCTTTAGTTAATAACTTAATTGTTAAATCTTAAAAATGGTAGATAGATTTTGTAGGAACACCTAATCACCCCCTTGAATTTATGAGTTCTCAACTCAAATATTATTTTTGAGGTTTACCGGATTTTATCGTAGTCTATATCTGTACTATATACTGTGGAAATAGGGATGCCTATGTGGCACCCCTCTTTGGTCTCCTTTTTCTATTTTTTGATGCCACATATCAACCCCTCCCCTTTCATTCTTTCTCCCTTATCGTTTTCCAGTTTTTCAATAAAATCTTTTTCCCTTCCATCCCTCTTAGTTTCCCAAGAAAACTTCTCTTTTGTTAATATTTCCCAATAAAAACTCTCATTAATCTTTCCCACCCACTTACAATAGGGCTTCGTACATCGAACCAACCTATCTCTCTCCCCATTAGAGTAAATGTCTCCCCATCATCAACCCTCTGTATCTCTCCCGTCTCTTCTCCTCCCACCCAAACTGTTTCCCTCCCCTCTTTTCATCTCCCAATTCTGCTCCCCTCCATTAGCCCTGAAATTACCCCTTATGTATCAATCAAGACCTAGAGAGGGGTGAATAGTTTTCCTAAGGTCTGTCTACCAATTTCAATTTTAATAATTGAAGTGCAGAAAAGGTAAATAAATAAATAAAACCACAACGTGAAGATTTTTACGTGGAAACCCTTTCGGGAAAAAACCATGACACCTAGTCCAGATGAAAGAGACTTAACTAAGAGCAAAAACAACAAATACTTACAAGACTTGGACTTGTACCCAATCGTACTCGACATAATGATCCTCACTAACCAATCCTTAATGCCCAAATAAGCAATTACGAGCTCACAAGCAACGCAATCAATTTCTACAGATTGTGCTCCTCTCAAAACTCAGCAACCACGATCTCTCAATCGATCTCCACCTATAACTGCTCTAGATTTCTCGGACCACAATATATCCACGATTTGCTACAGGGACCAATCTCCTTTTTCAAAGGTTTTGGCACGTGTCAACCAAGTTTATACTCACGCAGAAGTTTGAATGGTTTAATTCAGTTTAAACAATGATCTAGAATGATCCCATGAATAGTAAGAATCAACAATGCAAGTATAAGGTATTTCAATGAAACCTTACAACTCTAGTCTAGAACATAAGAGAGATCTCAAAGGGATAAATTATCCACAATGGGGAAACCCTAATAAGAGTTTAGAAGTCTCTTCTCTTAGTCTCAAAATCCCTAATTCATAATAGAGAACAATACATTATATAAGCAAACCAAAGTGGGGAGAAATAGAAGTTGCTAAAAATAAAATCCCACACAAGTTGATCGAACGCCCAAGGGGAGCGTCTAAACGCCCTTTGGTCGATCAAATGCCCCTCTTGGTCATTCGAACGACCTTAAGGCCTCTCTCTGAAATTTTTCCCCATACATTTTTTGTATGGTTGTTCGAATGTCTTACCAGTGGTTCGAATTACAAAGATGGTTTTTACCCAAAAATAGTAATTTTAACTACTTAAGCATGTTTCTAACCGTAGAGACTCAAAACTATTTTTTTTTAATCTACTACACATTGAATGCAAATATGGAAATTTTGCTTAAAACATTTCAATTAATGTTAATTGATGCCCAATAATGTTTGTTAATTAATGATTAACTATGTTTAAATGTCTAATTAAAGTTTTAACTAAAGTTATAAGTATTGCATGATCAATAGTTATGGTTTAAAGCAAAGAAAATGGTTAAAATAGGTGAAATTACCTCTATAATAAGAGGGGAATTTTGGTCATTTCCCATCATCCAAATTTTATGGAAGATTTAGGATGGATTCTGTATGACCTAAAGTAGCTATGGTTCAAATTTCAGGTTAATCCGATAAGAATTAAGTTCTCTAGAATTATTTAAAGTTCAGTGGCAAAACTATAAATATGGTGAATAGTAATTACATGAATAGTACCACATGAATAGTGTTTTTAGCAGTTTTAAACATTTTTCAACTCTGTTATTGCCTATATAAGGACCTTAACTCATGGGGATTAGGGTTTTTAACATTTTAAGAATTTGAGAAATCTCAGAGAGAGTTCAACCTAGGTTTCCTTAAAGGTTTTTGTAAGGAGAATGAAAATGTAGAATCCCGAAAAACTTAGTGAATAGTGTTTTTTACATGGGTTAGACTAGGCCAAAAACCCTCCAAGTGCGTGGTGTAGGGTAAAATATCAATGAGAGCCTTAGCAGGGACATGGGTGTGTTAGACACCAGGGTTAGGTATCCTAAGCATTCTAAGTGCTTAAATAGCTGAAGGAAAGAGGGAAAAGGTTCCGGATAGTGGAAAAGGGTAAAATGATCAATAATAAATTGTGGGTCATACACAGGGTAAATAACAGGATTAAAATAATGTTTAAGTCCTAAAAAGTGATTAAGGATGTTTAAAAAATGGGTATGGACCAAAGTGTAAAGAGTGGAGTTGGAAGAAGATCAAAGGAAAATAAGTTTGGGACTTTCGTTCGAACGAAGTCAAAAAAAAGTGTAGAAAAACCAAAATCAGCAGCCATTTCTGTTCGAAAGAAGGGAAGTTCGTTTGAACGAACATGTTCGTTCGAACGAGCCCAAACTACGTTTGAACGAAGTTAATAAAATCAGTTTTTTTAAAAACTATGTTGAATCCGAAATTTTGGGGTCTAACCCCCTGGGACTATAAATAGGACCCCTAATTCGAGGGTCTATGATATTTTAAGTCATTCTAACCTAATTTAGCAAAGAGATGAGCAAAACCCTAGGTTTTCTAAGGAAAACCCTTAAAGGAGCAAAAGGGAGCTTGGATCTTCCTTCTCAAGCTTGAAATCTAACTTTCAAGCCTTCTCAACTCTTTTTCCAGCCTTGGACTAAAGAGGTTCAGTCTTGTGAGATCGATACTCTCCATTAAACCTTGTTATAATTCTTAGCTTAATTTGACTGAACAACCATGTTGTTCTATGATGTATTGTATAGTTTCATATGCTAATGATTCCTATGATGCTTTCCTAGTGAGGAAATGAGAAATGGAAAAGTATGAATGCTGAAATGATATGGTATAATTATGTTACATGCTTTAAAAGTACTCTTTATTGAATTAAATGATGAAGATATGAGGTTTGATGAAATGTTCAAATGTATGTTTATAGTAGATTATCCACGTGATGAATTATTGATGAAAAGGGGAATATAATGCCTTAATTTTGATGAAGCACATGTTTAATTATGGAGATTATATGTCTAAACTATTGTGAGTATGTTTAGAACCAAGAAGTGATGATTTGACAGCATATGCCATGTTATTGAAGTTCTTGTCTATATGTAACTCACAAATGTATATGAGCATGTGTACACACATGATTGAGGTTTTCTGTATAAGTACGAGTATCCGAAAAAAAAAAAAGATGAAAGAAAGAAAAGAAAGCAAAGTAAAGAAGATGAAAGAAAGAAAATAATATGCTATTGGATGAGTGTTTAGGGTACATTAGACCAGATACTGGCACTAACCACCTGATATGTCCAAGTAAAGTGATACTATTGGGAGGATGCTAGTGTACGTTAGATTAGGCACTGGCACTAGTCATCTGATTCCAAGTAAAAGAAATGAAATGATGTTATTGGGTGGGTACTTAGTATACGTCAGACCAAGTACTGGCACTAACTACCTGATTTTCCCAATTAATGAGGCTATTGGGCGGGTGTTTAGTTTGTTAACACAAGGTATATCACTAACCACCTAATAAGGCGAATGTGGTGGCAGATGCTCTGAGCTGGAAGCCTCCTGGGCTCTTGGCACATATGATGGTGTGAGAGTGGAAGTTATTGGAAGATGTGTCTCACCTCTATATGAGTTTTAGTGTTCGTGCTTTTGGGCCCTTGCTGGCTAACATTGTAGTCAGGCCCTGTATCTTGGACCAGATCCAGAAGTTACAGGGTTCAGATGCTGAGTTGCTTGCGTATAAGGACAAGTCTATTAGTAGTGGCAACCAGGAGTTCGCATTGAATGGTGATGGTGTCATCACATTCAAGGGCAGGTTGTGTGTTCCAACTGATGCAGAGTTGAGGCATAAGATCTTGGACAAAACCCATAAGTCTAAGTATACTGTGCATCCTAGGGGTACGAAGATGTACCGAAACATCAAGGGACACTTTTTGTGGCGAAACATGAAGAGGGAAGTAACAGAGTACGTATCTCGATGTTTGGTGTGTTAGCAGGTCAAGGCCGAGTATATGAGGTCAGTTGGTCTTTTGCAGCTCTTCCCTATTTGTGAGTGGAAATGGGAGAATATTTCCATGGACTTCGTAGTTGGTTTTCCATGGATGGCAAAAACTCTGATGCAATTTGGGTTATGGTTGACAGGTTGACGAAGTCTGCACATTTCCTACCTTATCAGACTACGTGTAACGCGAATCAGTTGGTTGTATTGTACATCAAAGAAGTGGTTCGATTGCACAGGGTACCGGTTAGCATTGTGTCAAACCGGGATCCGAGATTTACTTCCAGGTTCTGGAAGAGTTTTCAGAGTGCTATGGTTTTCCGTCTAGACTATAGCACCGCCTTTCATCCTCAGATTGATGGGTAGACCGAGAGGGTGAACTAGATTATTGAGGACATGCTCCAAGCTTGCATGTTAGACTTCCAGGGTAGTTGGGAGGATCACTTGTTGTTGGTTTAGTTCACCTACAACAACAGTTATCAGGCGAGCATCCAGATGGCACATTTCGAGGCCTTGTATAGGAGGAGTTGTAGATCTCCTCTATACTAGGATGAGAGTGGAAAGTTTTGGGGCCTTAGTTGATCAAGCAGACTGCGGACAAGGTCAAGATCATCAAGGCGGTTAAAGTCTGCCCAAGATAGGCAGAAGAGCTAAGCGGATACTCGTTGTAGAGACTTGGAATTCCAAGCAGGGGATCGGATCTTTGTGAAGATTTCTCCGAGGTGAAGGATCATGAGGTTCGAGAAGAGAGGCAAGCTTAGCCCTAGGTATGTGGGGCCGTTTGAGATCATTACTAGAGTTGGCGAGGTTACATATCGGGTCACTCTACCTACTCACATGGTGGCGGTTTATAATGTCTTTCATATTTCCATACTCCGGAAATATATACTAGATCTATCGCAGATCGATCTCGATCCGTTGGAAATCCATGAGGATCTCACCTTGGTGGAACAACTGGTACAGATTTTGGATAGGTGAGATCAAGTCTTACGAACAAAGACTATTCCCTTGGTTCTCGTACATTGGCAACACCATTCAGCTGAAGAAGCCACGTGGGAGAGCGATGATGATGTGAGGGAAAAGTACCATCATCTATTTGTTTAGTCTTGCTTTTATGTTTTTGTATCGTCCTAAT
Source organism: Tetracentron sinense (assembly GCA_015143295.1). Taxonomy (NCBI): domain Eukaryota; kingdom Viridiplantae; phylum Streptophyta; class Magnoliopsida; order Trochodendrales; family Trochodendraceae; genus Tetracentron; species Tetracentron sinense. The sequence goes on from CM026563.1 coordinate 43,420,628, forward strand.
TTCGAGGATGAAATTTCTGTAAAGGGGGAGGATGTAGAACCCCGGAACTCAAGTTCATTGTCGGTGAATAGTGTCTGCGAATAATGATTTTTGGCCTAAAGGCCTTCTATGCATTTAGGGTGTGTTGCATGAATGAAAAGAGATTACAACCAAGCTATGCGTGTGATGTGGATGTGAGAAATGTCCTAAAGGGTACCGAGGAATCCTAAGGGTGTTAAACTAAGAGAGAAAACACTCTAAGTATCAAGAAAATTAGAAAAATAGGGGAAAACGGCCCAAATAGTGGGTTCTGGTGAAAGTAGGTCGATCGCCCCTCAAACCTGATCGATCGACTGTATGGAAAAAGGCCCTAACCTGGGCAACAATAGGATTTTGCTCGAGGCCGGTCGACTGCCCTCCTAGCCAATCGACTGATTGTATGATTTTGTTCGGAACAGGGGCTTTCCAGCCTCAGCCGGTCGACCGCCCATATTGGTCTGTCGACCGACCTTTAATGATGTGAGTTTTTCCCCTTGTCCACGAGTTTCAAGGGCAAACTAGGGTTTTTATAACCCTGGGCCTATAAATACTCACCCATTTCATGGGTTTTAGGTTACTCCAACTTAATGGAGATTTTAGGAGAGAAAATGGATGAAATTTAGGGTTTCAAGAAGGGTTTCTCTTGGGTGATCAAGGTTGGAGCTTGGAACTCCATTTCTCAAGCTTGGATCTCTCTTCCAAGGATTTCTCAAGCAATCAATTGCGGGAATTCAATCTTTCTCCTTCCCAAGCAAGGTAAATACGACCTGCTACCTAGCTTTGTTATGATCCAAAGATTGAAAAAGGGGGTTTTGATGTGGGGTGTTCTTGTAGAGACCCAAACTCTCCTCCATGCCCTTAATTCAATTTAATAAGGTTAGATTAGTCTTTTTTTATGTTATTATGCATGTGTTAATAATAACTAAGCAGTGTAGTGTGTTTAAATGGTTTAAGCATGCAAAAAAGGTCAAACAGAGCATGCGATCAATCGTAGGAGGCTTACGATCCATCGCACTCAATGGGAAAAACTGGGAAAATCTCTGTTCTGTTTACGATCGATCGCACTCAGTCGAATTTCTAGGAAATTTTCTGGGGTTCATGTGGCAGATAACTATTAGGTGCAACTGATCGCACTGAGACCTACGATCGATCGCAGTGCATGTGCGATCGATCGCAGTCGTGCGTAGGTGTTTTTAAAACAATTACGGAATTTGGGGTTTTTAACCTTAGGCTATAAATAGAGGTTCTATTTTGAGGGTTTTAGAGTTTTAACTTTTCTAAACCTAATTTGGCAAAAAGGAGAGAGAAAATCTAGAGTTCTTCAAGAGAGATTACTTGGAGAGGAATGAGATTACTTGAAGGAGTGAGATTTGAAGCTTAAAGATCACCCCAAAGCCTCCTTGGAGCCTTCTCTAGCTTTTTGGATTGAATGGAACGATCCCAAAGGTCGATATGCCTTCTAACTTACTCTATTAAGTAATTTCTAAGGTTAAGTATGTTTGATTAAGAGTTTTCTTGCATGATTTTTATGGAAGTAAGTATATAATGATGAATGAGAGATTCTATTCATGAAATGAGGATTTTGGCATGTACTTAAGATTTTGAGAATTAGTAGTTTATGCTCTATGCTTTGTTAGTTGATGAATTGTTAGAAATAGTGGAAGAAAAATGATGATGGATTGGGTTTGAATGAATGGTGATGAGATTGGAAGGTATGGCTACGGTGATGTATGCTTTGAATGGAGGATATGTTATAAGAAATGGAGAAATGATGTTTGTTTTTATGTATGAATGGAAATTAAATGAATTTAATGTAATGAAATGTATTATGGAAATGGATGAATTATGTCAAAAATGGTAACTATGATTCTTATGCTAAAATGTTAATTATGATTCTTGTGTTAAATTATGGCCTATGTATATTGATTGGTGATTTATATGCAGGTAAGCCAATACTCAGAGGAAAATCTTCTGAACTGGAAATTCTCTAACGATATGGTATAGGACAGTATAGTGGAGTTTTCATGTTGGGAGATCAGAATCTAAGCGATGACCTACTCTAATGTCAATTACGACACTGCAAGCACACGTTCACTTGCATGGTAAGTCTATAAATCTCATGAGTCTCACATGTCTCACAAGCATGCATGCATAACTCGATAAAGTGATATCTCACAAGCTTACAAGTATTGGTCCGTGGAATGAACATGGAATCTCAAAAGCTCACAAGTATTCACCCGTACATGGGCATGCAGCTCATAACAACATATATCATGTAATATCAAGTCTAAGAGTCTCTCACACTAACAAGTCTACACGAGTCAAGATGATAGCATGATGTCTCCTATGTTCTTACGCACATTGATTATGTGTTTATGAAATAATTATGCTCTAATGATATCATGTTGTTAGTTAGATTTCTTATCCACCGAGTGTTTTCAATACTTAGTCGAACTGTTATTATCGGCAGGTTTAGAGCCGGAGTCAATAGCAGAGCCTTGGATAGAGGACGCGTACAGAGAAGATGAAGAAGGTGATCTCTTCACCGAGGATGTGAGAGACCTCGATCGGTCTCCTTACTATTAGATTTCTTATTTTGCTTCAATGGAATTGTAATAGACTCATGTTACTTAGGTTGATGTTCACTACAAAATTAAAGACCTTTAGCGGCGCTTATAAAGTGCCGCTAAAGGTACATTAAGTGCCGTTATTGACGTTGTCGGGGATTCATTTAGCGGCACTTTTAGCGGCACTTAATAAAAATGCCGCTATAAAGTCATCTATTGCGGCACTTCTGTAAATCCTTTAACGGCGTGTTTCAATAGACATTTCCGTCATTTTTCAGCCTCCCTATTGCGGCGTTTCTAAAGTGCCGCGAATAGTTACTTCTATTACGGCGCTTTCAAAGTGCCGTTAATGCTCCAATAGTTAGCGGCATTTGTCAAAGCACCACTGGTGATGTCAGAATCAATAGTGGCAATTAATAAGCGCCGCCAATAGGTATGAATTAAAAAAAAATATTTATTTTTTGTACATTTTTTTTACCTGTATTGTTTGCACCTGCACCTGTCAGCAATATAAAATAATTTAAACAATGTGGATACAATTTTCCACCTCTAATCCATCCAATCCATGTATAAAACAAAATATATCCACCAAATCCGATAACCTATACTCATAATGAAATAATAACAAATATATACCTGTCCAAAAAAACCAGTCAGCAATATAAAATAATTTAACAATGTTGATACAATTTTCTACCTGTAATCTATCCAATCCATATATAAAATAAAATCCATCAAATCAGAATAACCTGTGCCCATAATGAAATAATAACAAATATATACATGCCCAAAAAAAAGTGTCGGGTAGTAACAAAAAAAAATCATAAGTCTGCCTAGCCATCTCCCTCCGGTTGGCTCCCTCCGACTGCTCTAAAACCCGACATGTGTGTGCTGCCGGCTCCCTCCTGAAAAGATAATAAAATACAATTGATTATTAGAATATCGAAATGATAAAATTTATGAATTCATAATTAATTATAATCTGTAAAAAAACAATGTCATCTCAGATTTTTTTATACATAGAGAGTTTAAATAGATAAAAGTCTATTATCTATTTATCAATGGAAGATCAAGATGACCGATGAGAGATGGCACAAGAAAAAAAAATGGCTCTGATACCAAGTTAAAACAAAAGATTGAATTCAAAGTTCATATCTTGTTTTCCTTGTATATGAGTTTAAATAGATACAATGCCGTTACAATCCCTTGATTGCATGGATTAATTAGATGCTAATCAAATATGGAAAATGTACAACTAGCTAACAAGAAAAGAATGGTAAGGATGGCCGGATGATTTGAATGGGTCATACATTCCAATAGTACAGGTAGCTCAATGGAATTGTATACCTTCCAAAGAACCTGAGCATTACTTACAAGATGCGGTTTGAAAAAAGATAGACTGGCGTTTAAGGCTTCCTGTGCGAGGTTGTGAGCCAGAGTGTTTGCTTCTCTATATATGAAGTTGAAGGTGAATTCCTCACACAGGTTCCTCATCCTACTGATGTCCTCTAGTATTGGATAGATCTCCACATGAGCTTGGCAGAGGTCATGGACAAAAAGTCAGTGAGTTTTTTTTAGTTGGATCCAATTATTAGTTGCTACCAACCTCAAGATATGGCTGCTTGCATACCCAGCCTAATAGCTTCAGCTTCTGCGACGCTATAAGGTTGTGTCTGTTCTTATCCTGTCCCAAGAAGGCACAACATCCCCTAGTGTCTGTTCGAAAGTGTCATCTTCCTCGATCAACTCCCTCACCTTACCATCCCCATACATTCCATCATGGTGGTGATCATTCCAATGTGCCAGATCACTCTCTCCCACCAACATATCATCCGAATGATGCTTATCATGAAGCAGCCCAACTGGCCTGGAAGCATCTTCCCTTATACTCCTAACTCTATTCATGATATCCGACAGTTCTCGAGACACCGAGCCCAACAGCTCCTGCGGCACTTTTGCAATTTTCCCTTCCAACAACCCAACTTCAACCCCAAGTTCATGCACCTGGTGCAAAACCGTAAGCTGCAAATCCCCCTTGTCCTTCCTCATCAGGCTAAATGCATCCGTCTCCGTGTCCTCACTCATCCCATAAACAGCCTCCTGATCCATCAAGAACCCACCTTTATGCCCAACAACCCTATGTATAATCCTCGCATTCCCTGCTTGGCGCATGTTATAAGAATGGTTATAACATGAGTTAAACCCTATGTACAAGGTTGCTGAGTACAGAAGCTAAAGTAGGCTATAATTGATGCCAGTATATGAAAGGTTCTGCATATACTGGCTCTAGTATACAGAAGCTAAATCAATTGATGCCAGTATATTAAACCCACCAGTATATTGTTGTACCCAATTAAGCTTAGGAGGAAAATTCTACAAAGGATGGAGAAGGTGAGTGGAGGACGAATGGTTGATCTGCAAAGGAGAAGATAAATTTGTTCTTCAATAACTGCTGGCTATTGTTCTTCAATATACATAACTGCAGTTAAGTTAAGGAGGATGGAATATAGAGAGACAAACCTGTGGAAGATAAATGAAGAAGGAAGGAGGATAAGGGTTGCAAGGGCATGGTTATATACGAGGAAGACAAAATAAAACATGCATAAAAGCTGGAAATTCAAAGTTCATATCTTGTTTTTCTTTCTTTCATTTGAGCTCCTTCTTGGTTTACTATTGGTGCACCTTGCATTTGCTCCTTGTTTTTTTGCGTCCATTTTGTTGTATATTATATCCTTGATTACCGATAAAATAAAATTTTAATAACTAACAAAATCTTTGTGGTGTGAAAATGAAACAAAGCCACTGAATGAAGCTTGGAGGTCATAAGAATGTATGTACAAAACCTATGAATAAAATACAGTGGGCATAACCCGAAATGTGTAGAAACTACACGGAAAGAGAAAATGTTGCAGTCAAAATTTCTATAAACCAATTCCAGAACATCAAAACCCTGAGTTTCAATTGCAAAAGGAAACCCTTCTAGTGTTCAACCTAAGCAAGGAAACAGTAAAACCCTAAGTTAGAGAGTGCCAGGACAGTTTGAACTTCTTTAATCTTCCCCTTGCCAATTATTCCCCACCATACACCACCACCACCACCATCAAACACCAAATGATTACAAGAACTGAATTTAAACAAACAAATGTTCAATAAAATTACCTCATTGGCCGTTCCTGGTGCCGTAAAAGGATGAACTGGCATCTGTTGTCAAAATTTATAATAAATAAATCAATGTTTCTTCCAAATTTTAAAAATGATTAATTAAAGCTTGTTAGATTATATACCTGCCCCTGTAAGAGCTGTTGGAGCAACTGCTGCATGGTATCAAGCTGAGCTTGTTGGGCTGCCATCTGAGCTTGTTGGGACACCACCACAGATTTCGTCTCCTGAAGTTCAACCCTCGGCAATTGGGTCTCGGCAGATGGGGACCACTAGTATCGGCACGGCTCGAAGATGACCCCCATAAACTGGTGGGAGTCAGGCCCAATCCACATCCACAGATGTGTCCAGGTTGCTCAGGCCCCATGACTTGAGAGAAAACATCATCCCGGCCCGTGCTGTCTTGCGAGCCAACCGGTATCTGGTTGAGGAGGTCCCTCATCTGGTGCTGCAAACATTTTGAAACAATTACTACAATGAATTTCAGGAGTCGTGTTATATGATATAATGAATATTTAAATTACTTACAATCATTTCTTCTGCTTCAGAGTTGACTGCCCGGCCATCCTTCGTTGTGTGCGTCTTTATCCAGACCACAGCACGGCCCGGAGCTTCTCCTGAGGGACTCGCCAATCGCTATGGTAGTGACAATAGTAGAACAACAAATTTTTAACTCATATGCATCAAATTGTTAAATAAATTATTAAAATTAAACCGAACATACCTCCTCTTCTCTAACTCTGGCGAAGCTCTTTGTGCCCGCCGTATGGGGAATCTTTTGGCACTCGCGACTCCTTTTATTCCTGGCCCTTCGTTTCTACAATATTACATTTATATATCATATGAGAGAAGTGACCAAACTTAGAAACGGTATAAGCATAATTAAATTCAAATAAAATATACCTGGCCCTCCTCGGAATACAAGAAGTCGACGAATACATGCCATTGCTCCGGAGGAATATCGGAGGGGCACCGGGCATAGTTCAAAGCAGGACGGTTCTCGTAAACAAAATGTTTCCTCCCCATTAGAGACTTGTTGTCCCGCCATTTCTTATCCAGAGACTTCAAAATGTAATCCTCTAGGATAGGGGGAAAAATGAACCTCTCCTGCGAAAAAGTTGTCAAATTATTAATATATAGTCGTGCTACATAAGTGTGCTTTAATAACCGCTCAACAATTTTTTTTTGCTCTGACCTGTATGAGACCCAAAGCTCGTTTTTTAGCTTCATCACTGATTGCGCACCAACTCTGGACATCGATGCGAAATAAGTGGGCATCGCGTGCAATATTGCCCAAAAAGCCAGCCAAAGTGGTGGCCTCCTCCCCCACGGGCTGTTTCGCATCATTTGTCGGCACTTTTGTTTTCTCTCCTGGAGGCATATTGTAGACTTTCTTGCACTTTGCTTTCCCACGTACCTTCTTCGCCACCGTGGCAGAAAGTGTGGAAGTCCCCGCACCTGATGGGGTCATCTCTGTAGGCTCCATCTGCAAAATATAGATATTAGCTTCTAAGAGAAATGAAACATGAAAATGAATATAGAGCACAAAGACATGATCTCATGGAACAATGAAATGAAAATCAAATAATAACGTACGTACCAAAACATCTTATTGAGTAGTTTATGATGAAGTACCAGCCATCTAAAAATTAGGCATGCATGATATCAAACTTAACTCTTTTATGAATGGAATAGTTTGAACAAGATTCTTGTATCCAATAACAAAAAAGTTATTCCTCCTTACAATAGAAGATGAACAAGAAAAGAGCACCGAATTCACAATTAAACTAACAAAATCTTATCATTAAAACAAAAAAGAATCATTCTATTTGATCGTTATATTCTGATTCAACGTCCTCATCACTAGATTCGGTAGAAGGAGCTTGTTGTTGTGACACTTGTGGAGGCGCATCAACAGTTGTTCCAGTAATCCCTAATCTCACCCAATCGACACCTCTGTCATCATCATCGTCATGTTCAGTGTCATCTAATTGTTGGTTGCCGAAGGGCTCGTTCTCCATGAATGCATTATCGTCCACAATAGCTTTCTTATTCATGTCAAAGAAGTCTCTTGGTTTAGTCTTGATGACAACATGCCAATCTTCTTTTGTTGGATCTTCGACGTAAAATACCTGCTTTGCCTGAGATGCCATAACATAGGGTTCGCTCGACACAGAGTTTGCCGGGAGCAAGCATGTGAAGTTCACAAGCGTAAACCTAAACGCATCGGTCTTTATTCCTCTATCCTGTGTCTTCACATCAGCCCAATCGCATTTAAACAATACAAATTTCAGGCTTTGAGAGTACGTCAATTCGACTACATCCGTTAAGCGGCCAAAATAGGTTATATCGGTTGCAATGGGGGTCTTGTCCTTAGAAGTTGCATAATTTATAGTTTTTGCAGTGACTGTAACCCCACTATTCTGACTTTTGCGTCCTCGCTCTTTATCCTTAGTACAAAACCTATATCCATTTATGACGTAGCCCTTAAACCTTTTTGCAACTTTTTGTGGACCATTTGCAAGTCATGTAATCTCATCCGAAACCGGATTGTCTGAATCTCGTAACCTTTGAACCTATTTAAAGACCACTTAAGATTAATCTATATATCCAAACATAACTAATGTGTTGTACAGAATTCATAAGTTAAGACTTACATAGCCCTGAAACCAATTAACAAACTGTTCGCTGTGCTTTTTTTGGATTACGTGTGGGGCCGTTTTGAGTGGATTTGTCATTTTAATTACATTCATGTGCTACCTGCGAAGAATAAATCAACATACCAATCATTTTAAGTTAAAAAATAAAAAACAATGAAAGAACAAACTATATGATAATTGTGTTCTTACTCCGTATATTTTGTGACTTTATCGTAATTGAACAACACATAACGATGTGTCTGCTGCCATTCCAATTCACTTAGAGCAAATGGCTGCGCACCACCTATCACACTTTCATCATCATTCCTCACTTGCCTGTTCAATCTCGATTCCACATTATTTAGGTACCTTGAACAGAATGTCAAACATTCTTCTGCCAAGTACCCCTCTGCAATGCAACCCTCTGGTCGAGCTCGATTGCGCACATACGATTTCAGTGTATATAAGTACCTAAGTGAATTAAATTTTGGTAAGACAAGAGAAAAACTATTACATGAATTTGAAACACTACTATAAAATTATAATTGAAGGTTTAGTGGTCTACCTTTCAATGGGATACATCCACCGATATTGTACAGGTCCACCTAGCATTGCCTCTGCGGCCAGATGTATAGGCAAGTGCACCATAACATCAAAGAAAGCCGGTGGAAAAATTTTCTCTAAATGACAAAGCGTAAGCGCAATTTTCTCCTGTAACAGTCTCAAATCCTCGACCTGATAGACTTTGGAACATATAGCCAGAAAGAAGTTACTCAATTCGATTAGGACTGAAGCTACATTCTTCGGCAATGACTTCCTCACGGCCAGTGGTAGGAATTGTTGCATTATAACATGAGAGTGGTGGCTCTTCAGTCCATAAATTTTACGCTCTTTGATATTGACATGTCTTGTAATATTTGAGGAGTAACCATCCGGAACCTTCACACTCTTCAAAACTTTACAAAACAACTTTTTTTCATTTTTGTCCATCGAAAAGCATGCGGGAGGCAGATAAACTTTGCTTCTGCCAGGCTGCAACTGAGGGTGAAGTGCATGCCGAATTCCCATTTCAACCAAGTCGCTACGTGCTTTTAAACCATCCTTAGATTTTCCTTCCAAACCCAACAAAGTCCCGAGCACATTGTCGCATACATTTTTCTCGATATGCATCACATCAAGGTTGTGCCTCAACAAATTGTGCTCCCAATATGGAAACTCAAAGAATACACTCATCTTTTTCCAATTATACGGCATATCGTCATGGCCCGTCTGCCTTCGTCTAGTTTTCCCAATCTGCTTCCCGAGGGAGAAAGGGATACCCTCCAATTGACGCAACACATCGGACCCAGACATTGTAGTTGGAGCACATTTGAACTCTGTAGTGCCATCGAAAGAGTTTTTATTCCTCCGAAACCTGTGATCCGGCTTTAAGAAACGACGGTGCCCCATGTAACATTGCTTTTTGCTCTTAGACAAGTGTCGGCTGCAAGTGTCCTTATGGCATGAAGGGCATGCCAACTTTCCTTTCGTGCTCCAACCTGACAACATGGCATACCCTGGGAAGTTGCTAATGGTCCAAAGCAATGCCGCACGCATTACAAATGTCTCCTTCTTCGACGCATCATAAGTTGGCAACCCATTCTCCCACAAGTCCTTTAACTCCTCGACTAAAGGCCTCATGTAGACATCAATGGCATTTCTTGGCCCAGAGGGACTAGGAATAAGCAAAGACAAAATGAAGTTCGGCTGCTTCATGCACATCCACGGTGGTAAGTTGTAGGGAATAAGAACCACAGGCCATGTGCTATGAGCAATACTCATCGTCCTAAATGGGTTGAAGTCATCACTTGCCAACCCAAGCCTGACATTACGAGCATCTGAAGCGAACAAAGGATATTGGATATCCAAATAATCCCAAGCCGGTGAGTCTGCAGGATGCCTTAACCTCTCATCCTTAGTTCGATCTTCGTCATGCCATCTCATTTCAGAAGCAGTCTTCGATGACATGAACAACCTTTGTAACCTCGGTCTCAACGGAAAGTGACGCAAAATCTTCGCCGGAGTTTTCTTCTTGTGTTCCGCTTGATCATCCCCTGTCTTCCATCTTGATTCACCACAGATGTCACATGCTTGCTTGTTTGCAGACTCTTTCCAGTAAAGCATGCAATCATTAGGACATGCATCGATTTTATCATAGTTAAGCCCCAAGTCTGACATCACCTTTTTTGTCTGAAAGTAAGTATCTGGTAGTGTTGACCCCTCGGGGAGTACCTCCCTTAACAACTCAAGCAACATGGTGAATGATTTATTGCTCCATCCACTAAGACACTTAATGTGATATAATCTTACGATAAAAGACAACTTGGTGTGATTCTTACATGCTGGATACAAAGGTTGTCCCGCATCCCTTATCAATTGAAAGAATCTATCAGACTCGGGATTGGGATCCCGACTACTGGTACCCTCATCTTGGTTTGGGACTCCGAATACATCGTGAACCATATCTTCCATCTCATTCTGTCTGTCTTGCACAACCCGATTTTCAGGCACTTGGACAACGGGTGTGTGTTGCAATATGTCTTCCCCGTGATAAAACCAGATTTTATAATTCCGGTCGAATCCATAACAGATCATATGGTCGTACGCTGTAACTCTATCTTGATAAACCGCATTGTTGCATTTGGGACATGGACACTTTATACCCTCATTGTTATTAGTCACTCCACGAACTAATGCAAACTCTATAAACTGCTTTACCCCTTCTATATATTCCTTTGACACCCTATGTAATACAAAAATTGAATTCACAATTGCTTAGATACTAACACTTTGTTCCATTAATTCAGTACTTCTTAAAAAATTATGGACAAAAATTACCTTGACTTTCCAATCCAACTCCTATCCATGACAGATGAGATTAGGATTTCTAAGTCATTCGTTAACTATATTATGAGAAATAGCAAAAGTTTGAGATCATTAGTCAATTACAATATGTATGCATGCATGCATGCTTCCTATCGTCATCAACTCATCTTCTAAAGGGTGGGGTGTTCCTATCCCATTCAGGAATGCATAATCCCCAAAAGTCAATAGCTCAGGTGCTTTGTTCTATTTCAAAGAAATTTCGGCAGCATTTCCCTATGGTTCTCCAAGTACACGACTTAGACTAGGGGCAAGAATGCCAAATTGTCTAAATGTGTACCCAGAGAACAAGAGAAACGACTGACAAAATTTTCTTCAATTTGAACAAACCATAAGCAACTGACTATATTGGAGATTATGCATTCCCAAACTGTCCAACCGGACAATTCAAGAATCATATACAGACAAATACACTTTATCACAAATAAGACCGAAAAGTTGTTAAACCTGCATTTAGCTCCACAAGAGAACTAAACGTCATAGTTTACAACTAGACCGTCCAAATAGGTGATACAAGAAATGCACTTGTCACACAATGATTCTTGAACGGGAGATCTAAGGTACAATGCATGCATGAGTATGAACGTAAGCCAATACAAAATTTCAATCATCATAAATACAAAGTTTAAACATCCCTAAGCAATCATAACATAGTAATTAAACACATTTAATTAGTAGTTTAAACAGTTAACATAGAGCACGGGGTTCTACCATGCACTCTATAAAGTATAGTAGAGCGGGAACAGGATTGTTAACAAGTAAGAATTACTTAATGCAATTAAATCGAAGGAAAATTTAATATCAAAAGATCTAGCATGTCATTTTAGTTTATCTCTCAAGTTAATAATTGAGAATTACTCGACTCTCCTATTAATCATTTGAATACTAGTATAAAAGAATTAAGGATTTAACTAAGAGCTTTAATTAGAGGACCCCAAGGTCCTCTTCCAAGTTGACCACATCAATCAAATTTCAACACATTGGGCAAGAAAAATAAAGTTTTTTAAAAATAATAGTTTCACTACCACATGTCAATTTGCAATTGGGCGGGACGGGATGGGACGATATTTCATTTTATATACAAGATATTAAAGTAATTTTAGAATTAATATAGGACAGTAATAGGCATCTAGATTATAAATGGGGCGGGTCAGCTTAAATCCATCTCGGCCCAGCCGGTCGGGTTTACTCATCCTCGCCCCAACCCTGCTTATGAACGTCCCAAACCCATCCTAATAGGGTGGGTTACCCATTTAACTAGAGTCGGGTTAACCCATCATTACCCATCCCCACCCGGACCCCATTTATGAACCTCCCAAACCCATCCTAATAGGGGCGGGATACCCGTTTAACCCCCCCCCCCCTTCTTGCCATTCCTAGGTGTGGTAGTGGTACCATGGGGTTTTTCCCAAATTGCCCCTCCAATTTAGGGACCCAAGTTTTTAAAAAGGGAAATGGATAACAGACCGCATGGTTAGCTTGCGATCTCATTGGTCCACTCCCTCCGGTTTCACTCCCACTAACTATGGTTAAGATTCACTCATTCCTAAGATTCATCAATTCAACTTTAGTTTAAAAAAAAACAATAATATTAATCATAATTTAGTTAAGTTTAACCATATTTAAAAATGGATTAAAAGGGACACAGGGACCTTGCAGTCAACTAGGAAGGAGACCTTCTCAAGAGACTCTTTTAAAAACCATTTAAAGAGGAGCATTTTCACATAATTCAATATTTTAAAAAAAAAATCTTAAATACCACTCCACTACCACCAACACTTAAAAATGAATTTTTTTAGCTTTAAAAGAAGAAGTCGGAAAGAAGGTTTACATATGTGCATGAGAGATAAAACCTTTGACGTGCATGATCCTAGATAAGTTTTGGACAAAACTCTTCACTCCTCACTCCCTTCTTCTTTTTCTCTCACGAAACTTCACACTTTTTTTTTGTGAATATATATGTTGGTTTATTCTCATGGGTTGTCAATTTGGAAGAAGACCCTGTGGTCCGTTTTCCATTTCCCTTTAATTTGATGTGATCAATCTGATTTCGAAGAAAATAGGTGGATTTTATGTTACCCCTTGGATTTATCTTACTTAGTGACGAGCTAACCTCTTCTTTAAAATTATGGCAAGCAGTTTTCGTTAGAATTAGTCGACACCTAAAGTTAAGATATTCTAATTATTGAGTGATTTGGATTTACTCCAAATCAGGCTCCTTTAAGCTGTAAATATTTCCAATGGCTACAGGTTCATATATGTTGTCTCTATCTTTCCCGCATAAAAAATTGAATCATAGCTGTAAAGAAATCTGTTTTTTATCATGGTCATGTATAAGAAACCCACAACATGGATCTTTAGACTCTGTTTTCTTGTGTTTGTTACCATTTACAGATTGTGCCAGTGGCCACTAGAAGACTCACTCAGGAACCAGTACAAAGCGGAAGTGTGAAGGGATCTCACCATGGTTGGACTCCTCACAACCCTTATTTATAAGAGTCAGCATAAAAGTCTTACAATAATTAGGACTCCTACTTCTAATATAACTCCTACTTGGAAAACAAATGAAAGAATCTTACAACAAGTACAACTAAGCTCAAGACTCTATTACAAATACTCCTACTGTAACACAAATAACACTAAATTAGTTACTTATTTTTAGAATCTTGAATTCCAAATTTATACCAACGTCCCTTGTGGATTCTGTCTCTTGGTTGCATAACTTCCAGGTAAAAATTCTGGTTTATAAAAAAAAACAACTTCCACAAAAAAAGGGAACAGCTATTCTAAAAAATAAAATTAGGAATCCAGTGAGCCTCATATCCATGCTTTCTAAGGATAATATAATTCAAGAACCCTGCAAAAACTCTCGCTTTTAATCAGTACAGATCATTTCATGTAACTTACCAATATCACTACCTTATTCTGCTGCTGAAACCCCAAATGGAGAGATGTAAAATAAATGAGAAGATATTTTAGCCACCATAAAAACGAAATGAGAAGAAAAACACCTTATCATCCAAGTTTCTCATATTGGTACACAATCTCATAGTCTTCTAACACCAAAAAGAAAAGAACAAGTCAAAATTCCGACAAAAACTGCAGAACAATCCATCCATAAAAAGGCCAAGAAACCCACTTCAGCATTCTTACATCCACAATAACCAAAAAAATAAAAGAACAACAAACCCCACAAAACCTATGTAAAATAAACAACGCCCTTCAATACAAAAACAGACAAACCATCAAGCACAAATTACAGAGTCAAAACCACCCATCAATGAAACATCCACAAACCCCAAAAGTCCGTTCCATTTTCAGACCCCAGAAATATCCATAACAACAGAAAACAAAAAATCCAGCAGAGATTAGATGATACGAACACCAAATTCAAATAAAATACGAACCAAAAAAATAAAATTGTAAAGCAAATAGAATTGAAAGGACATTTGGAACCTGAGGCAGAAGTAATGGTGGAATGAAGCAGAGTACAAATCAAATTATGCACAAACGATCGTGTTAGGGGAGACCGAGAGAGAAGAGAGGAGGGTTACCGGAGCAGCGCAGGTGAGCAGAGGAGGTGGCCGGAGCAGCGCAGGAGGTGGCCAGAGCAGCGCAAGAGGAGCACGGAGCCGGAGGTGGCCGGAGCAGAGGAAAGCCTATGAGCATATACATAATCCAGGAAAAATTAAAAAAAAAACCCTTAATTTCTTCCCGGAAGCCCTAAAATCCGAGAAGATATCAAAGCCACCAATATTCAGAAAATCCCTTAAAGATGGATTTGTAAGCCCTAAAAACTCCAAACTAAAACCTAAATCTGTAGCAAAATAGTACCTTTGAGATCAACGTAAGATCAGGATCTTCTTCTTCTTCTCGTTTCACAGGGAAATCGGATGGGATTGGAACCACTGCTAAGTTCCCTGGCGTCGGCGTCGAAACTGGAGAAGATTTCCGGGAGATGACTCTTGGGATCGCCGATCCTCGGGTCCCACTCCACAACCTTTCGATACTTCAGCAGAAAATGGACAACGTTCAACAGTTCATCTCTGAATCGTTGAGTCGAAACAGCTTAATCGGAAAAGATCAGTTGGATATGGTGTCGATAGAGATCGTCTCCGCTATTCACCAGATTATCGTGAACGGAGCGGCTCTGATTGCGTGCTCCCAACAGTCCAATCTTGGATCTCAACTCGGAGAAGGCACGGTTCTGATGGCCACAAAAGTTGAAGAACAGTTAGATCTGAAAGCTCCGACGAGTTCAATGGTCACCGGAAACTTCTCTAAAATGGGAAACTATATGCACGGAGGAGGAGAGGAAAATGGAGGGAAAGAAGAGTAGGGAGCAGGAGGAGGAGAGGAAAATGGAGGGAAAAGTGAAAAGCTCGGGCTTTATTACGGGGCCTTTAGCGGGTTTTTTTATAAACGCCACTATATGCCCTTAAATGATGCCACCACTGGATCGGCGCGAGTTTTTAGCGGGATTTCCGCGGCGTGTTTTTAAAAAATGCCGTTAATGATACTACCAATAGAGGCATTTATGAAAAAAATGCCACGGTACATGGTTCCTGCTTTGCCATCTGTGACGTTTTAATTAAAATGCCGCTGTTTGTGTCATTTAGAGGCAATTTTTGCTAAGCGCCGTTAAAAAGGTGACGCTGAAGGGCATCAATTTTGTAGTGGTTGCTTAGAGTTTATACTTTGTGGATTTTAGTCATATGGTGGGTTATATTTATGTTGATCACAGACTTGTACAGGATGGGTTGGTTTTATATCGAAATTATATTGTTATCACATTTTTGGAAACTTGTGTTGTTTTTATGCCTTGAATGTTACGAGAACTAAGCAAGTTTAAGAAATGTAATGAGCCCAAAGCCCCGTTATATCCTAGGTGGGGTTCTGGGGTCGTTACAGTTCTCAATGTTAAGGGTTGGTCCATTTGTTGCTAATCTCTTTAAAGAAACTATGACTTAGGTATGGTATTGATGAAATAGGCTTATAGCATGAATGCATATGTTTAGGGGGAGCCAACCTCAAAACTTTATTCAAAATATATATTGAGGGGGAGCTCAATCCCATTTCATTACATTATTATGTCATCATCAAAAATGGGGAGATTATTAGCCTCCAAGTTACAACCTTGGGTACCTTTAATAATTTTGATAATAACATAATAATGAAATGAAACTTATGATATTAATAATTCTGTTTAGTGCTTGATTATTTCAGGTTATTAGAAAATAAGCACTTCACTTAAGGCAAAAATAATGGAAGTTATTCAAGAAAGTGATCAACTCAAGTAAAAATGAAGATTCATAACTATACCAATAATCTAAGTCGGGTCTCTTGAAGACAAAGCCAAATCATAAGATCCAAGATCAAGTTGAAGCCCGGCTCTCAAAGAAGCATATGAATGTATTTCTTACTTTTTATGAGAGTATCTAGGACTTATGTAAGAAGTCTTCAATGTATGGTAAGTTGAATGCTCAAAATACTTTGATTGACCATACAAGCCTAAGACATATATTGAGCATTATTCTAAGGCCCTAGAAATTCATAAAAATCATGTTAAAGGAAAGCCAAATAGCCTAGGAATTGATTCCCATCATCAAGGTCTGATCGAAAAGAGAAAAACAGAGTTTGCTCTGAATTCATTGACGAAATCACAGGGTGTGATCTGACTTCGGCGACGAAGTGGTGACAGGAAAAACCACTGAGCTTACTGTTTTTGGATTCGGCGACGAAATGAACTGGGTGACCCAGTTTCGTCGATGAAATGAAGCCTGGTTCTGAAAAACGTTGTAACAGCTATTTTTCAACGGCCTAATATGCATTTAATGCTTCACCAATGACTATATTGGATCAAAAGCTATAAAAGGAGTTCATTTATGAACTAAACAAAACACTTCATCATTGCAATAACTCCAATCATTTACTCCTTTAGTCACATTGATTTCATCATCGATCATACACTTAGAAATCTCCAAAATCTCATTTGAGCTATTCAACTCCATTTATTGAGAGATTTCAATAGAGTATTTGTCAACTCTTACTCAGCTCATATCAGGAGCACTTATTTCGGATTGCTAAATCCAATTACATCTTTGTAAAAGTATAGTCAAGAATCGTTGGACTCTTGCAACTGAAGTTGTTGCTTCAAAGTAGTCAAGAGAGGGTTGTGCTCTTGCAAGGAAAGGTTTCATCTTGACCTGTGAAGAGAGATTGTAAAGGTTAGGATTCGCCTTGAAGTAGTCTAATCGATTTGGGAATAAAAATCGTGGAAATCCTTGAAGTTAGAAGCTAAGAGGTGGGGATGTAGACAAGTTGCCGAACCTTGTGAACAAAGACTGGGTGTTTGCTCTCTCTAACTCTCTACTTTACTTTCCTTATTGCATATAATTTAGAAATGTTAAGTTACTTTCCCATTATCATTTTAATTCTGCATTCAAAGGGAAAAATCAGTTTTTAATTTGCATAGACCCTAATCATCCCCCCCCCCCCCTCTAGGGTCAATATCTGGGCAACAGAGTCCATTAGCATTCAATAATGCCTACCCTTTTTGGAGTAGAGTCCATCAGCTTTCGGGCCAATACACATACACGGGGCGTTTACACTTGCTTTACACATACACATATGACAAATCTCAATCATGCAATACACGTGGACATAAACAATTTGTGAGTGAACATGGTAGGCAATGGAAACACATAAACACATGACACATACTTTTTATTTCAATTAACCCATCACATACACATAACACATGCTAACACACTTGATTTCATTACATAAACACTAGTAGGAGTCCCTACTAGATCACTTTGAAGCACAAAGGCTTCCATCAAGGTTTTTACAAAAAACAATATTGTGAGATAAAAGCTAGTAGAGTGTATCTACAAAATCCTATCCATTTCATATCTCTTTTATCAAAACCCATGCATTTCCATCACTTCTTTTTTTCAAACATCATAACAAGCCATCTAGTAGAGTGTATTTACCTTTCCTAGATCAATCCCTTGATCTATACGCTCTAGAATACACCGAGGAAGCAAGAAGGACTCCTCCTTTAGTTGAAAATCCGAACTTAAGATCACCCAAGCAAGAACCCAGAGTCCCATCCTCTTTCTCCTCTTCTTTCTCTCTCTTTTTCTCTAAAACTATGTGCTAAGGGTTTGTGAATCCCTAAGCCCACAAAATGACCTTTATATAGGCTAAGGGGTTTGAGAAAACCCCCAAAATATCCCCCAATGTCAACTAAGCAAAAATGCAGCCAAAAGACATAGTTGGTCGACCGGATTCCAAGTCGGTCGACTGGGTTGCCACATCCCATCGATCGGACAAAAATTCCCTTTCTAGAATTTTCCCCCATACAATTCTTAAAGGTAGTCGATCAATCGGATTTGTCCTGTTTTTCCCACTCTGTTGTTTCGCCCATAACTTTTGACTCGTTATCAGATTGAGGCAATTCAACTTGCATTGGACTCAAAATTCAAAGGGGAACAATTCTAATGAACAAGTCCTAATTCTGACTTATTCATAGTTTAAATCAGCCCCAAAGTAGAGGGCTTTTCCTTCACCCTTTTGACACTTGGAGTATTCCACACTCTTGTTCCTTTATCCCAAACACCCATAACCATGTCCATACACATTTCTTTTATTCAAAACCCCTCATTTCATTCTAAAACATGAAACCACAATCACATGAAGGCTTGGAAAAGCACTATTCATAGCACTATTCATAGACTAGTGAATTCGGCTATGGGGTTCTACACAATCAGTTCCCATTTGATTAGGCATGAAAGATATGTAGTCGCGAACATATTTTACAATTACATGCTAAGAAATAAGACAATGGAATGAAAAGGGGTAAATAAAAATGAAAATTTCAGTGGCATTACCTGCTAAGTAGAATGGCTTCTATCCCTTCTGCTTCTCCTACTGCACCTTGTTAGCCTTAAGGTTACAACCACATGACCCTAAATTAGTTTTAATGATGACATAGATAATGAAATGAATCTTGTGATACTAATATCTTCCATCAACAATTTATTTTACAGTATTCAAGAATTAAAGAAGGGATTTCAAGCATATTCAAGAATCTTCAATAAAAAGACCAAGCCAAGACATGATGAAAATTCCAAATCAAAGCTTCAAGAAGATGTTCAACTATCAATAAAAAGGATTTTGAAAGATTGTCTTGAAGACACTGCTGCTGAAGACCATTGAAGCTCAAAGATCATATCCATCAAGGTCTTAGTCTAGGTAGTAAGTAGTTTGTTTAGGATTTCTTGTAAAAATCCTCAAGTGGTTGATTTGGTGAAAAGGCTCAAAATACCTTAGATTGACCATAGGTCCCTTGAACAAATATTAAAATATGATTAAGGACTTTAAAACATGTTAATTATACTCATAAAGGTTAATTACAAAACCTTGGAATCAAATCATATCTTAAAGGTTTTAAAAATGAATTCTACAAATAAAATCAGCCTATCCAATCGATCAGATAGGCATCCAGCCGATTAGGCAGACCATCCAGTCGATCAGTTGATTCTCTTTGTTAATCCATTTTAGATCTTTCAAAAGATCATTATGAGCTGTTAATCATGTTTTACTAACATAATTAAGGACTTTGGAATTCGTGCAAATCATTAAAGTCAAAGAAAAAACATTAAAAATCAGAAAAACCAAAAACTGGAAGTTGTTTGGTCTATCCAGCCGATCAGGAGGACCATCTAGCTGATTAGATGGTCCATCCAATTGATCACTTCCTCCTCTAATCGACTGGATAGAACAAAACCTCATAAAATGCGTTTTTATGATCCAGCTGATTAGGGAACCGATCCAGGCGATCAAGCAACCATCCAGCCAATTAGGAGGCTCCTCTAATCGACTGGATAGTTTAGAAAATTTCTGAAAAACCGCATTTAATGTCCAACGGCTATTTTTGCAACGGGTATTTCACATTTAATGCTCATCAACGGTAATAAATTTTCAGATCACTATAAATATAAGTGATCTTTGAATGATCCAATAACAATTACACTCATTTCTACACTGTTACATTGAAAATCATTCTCTTGAGCTAAAAATCCCAAATCTGAAAACGATACTCTGTTTTTTTCTCTCTGAGCTAAATTCCAACTTCTACTTGAGAGATTTCTTAGAGCTTGATATTCCAATCAAATCGAACTTTTAAAGGATTTTATCTTTCAGATCTAAGATCCAAAGTCTGCTATTATCATCCTAGAACCTGCGTGTTCTGTGAAGCTGTTGCTTCGTGTAAACCAAAGAGGGTTGTGCTCTGGGTGTTGTACGGTTCACCTCGACCAGAAGAGAGGTTGTAAAAGGGTTTAGGCTTCACTAGATTAAGAAGTCTGTGCAGTCGTGAACTGTAGTGGAATCCTCCAAGCTAGTGTTGTTTGAGGGGGGAGTAGGTCGGGTTTGCTGAACCTCGAAAACAAATCTGTGTTTGCATCCCTTAACTCTTTCTCCTTCTTCTTGTCCATTTTATTATCTTTTTGTGCTTAGCTACATTTCCTTTAATTTTTATTTTCCGCATTTAAAGGGAATATTTTTAAATCTGCCTTTGACCCTATTCATCCCCCGTCTAGGGTCCATATCTGGGCAACACACCTGTGCCCAACAGGGATGGAGAAGGTTCCCTCCTGTATGACAGCGAGCACGACAAAGTTTGAGGCATCCCGTCTTCCAAACTAAATCAAAAGTGAAATTTCAATGGACAAAATTGACACCCCCAAAAAAAAGGGAAAAAATCTCAGATTACTGATGCAGAAAATCCGCAACTTATCCCTCTATTTAAATTATTTAAGTGGTGTTTTCACTTAAAGTTTGCAGTTATTTAAGTGGTTTTTAAATAAGCTCCTGTCTTTAAATCAATGTGCACTTAAACAAATTTTGTTATATTTAATGAGATTCATACTAAAGAAGTTTCATAATATAAAACATAAATAAAAGTCATTAAAGTGTTAAGAATCTCTCTTTAAATTATACTTGCCATGCATGTATTTAAAACTACACCATATTGTTGCTGGTATTTAGCAAAACTGTGATAGATGGTTTCAAATTCGATTACTAGCCTGCTAGACAGCTGCAACCATGATAAACTTAACAAAACTTCAGTGGCTAGATGTCTTTTATTTATCCACAAGGACCAACTGACCATTCCATTCAGTGTAGCCATTAGTATCATCTCATTATGTATCTTCTTTTAAGAACAAGCCAAGCCCTGGCCCCTGAGGGTAGGGCTTGGGCTTAGATAGTTTATGCCATTCGAAGGCTTAGGATGAACCTTTAGAAGAGAGGGGTAGGCTTGGCCCAACCTATTGACAACCCTAGTGAGCTACATCCCTTAGAACTTGCTCAAGAGAGGAATGTTATATACATTTTATTTTGGCATGCATCAATGTTATAACTATTAAACCTGTATTCTAGACGAACTTAGCCAGGATTCACCAAGCTTGAGCTTGGTTTGAACAAGCTCAAGTCCAGCTTGAGCTTTATTCGACTCAAATGTTCAAGCTTGAGCTCGACTTGAACAAACTTATCAGACAAGCTCAAACTTGATTCAAGCCAAGCCAAGCTCAAGTTGGCTCAAGCTTGATTCAATTTTTAGAATTATTTTGAAATTTTAGCATATTTTAGTAAAATTATGTATCATTAAATTGTAATATAAAACTAATCTAATCATACACCAAAGGATAGCCCTTACCATATTTTAAAATTATTTTTAACTTCTTAACTTTCTATTGTTAACATTGTCTCCTAAATTATTTTATTGTAAATTAATAAATATTATTATATATTAATAACATTATAATATATATGAGCAATGCTATGTCTACTTTCCGGTCGTCCACTCTCCCCTTTTTTTGTATAAGAAGACAAAATAGTATGACACTTTTTTGGGGGACCCATCACTTTTATTTTGTATTTTTGTTTAAAAATAGGAAAAAGCACGGAGAGTGGACGACCGGAAAGTAGACGTAACATTACTCTATTAGGGCTATCAACAGAGCAGATTCAGAGCGGATAGTGATATATCCGTATCCGATTCAAATAATCTTACCTAATATCCGAATTTGCTTCAACATCTAGCGGATAATAAAATTAAGAATCCGAATTTGAATTCATTTGAATAATCGAATTCAAATAATTATCCGAATTTGACCGTTTAACTCCCTGTTGCTCAGGAAAAAAATATATACAAAAAGAGAAAATAATCAGATCACCATCAAAAACATGAATATTTGGGAATTTTAGTTGCTTTGACAAAGAATTTTTAAAGGGGTTTTACAGTAGCAAGTTGACCAAGTTGCTAGAAATCGCCCCTACTGAAATCCTTTTGAATCACAGGAGCCCAAGAATCTAGAAATCGGCCCTATGGAAATCCTTTTGAATCGCAAGAGATCATGGGATAGGCGTTAGCAGCATTGTTGGAGAGATTAGCGAGACCGTGTAAGCCAACTACGCCAAACATGCAGTGGATGTCGTGAAGAAGGCTTGGACCAACTATGAAGCAACACTTAACTCAAGTCCGATGACATTTTTGTAAAAAAAAAAAAGTAAAAAAGAAAGTACATTTTAGCATAGGGAATTTTTTTTTGAAAGGTAAGCTGGGCTTAGGCAGACCCCTACTTATCCAAATCCGCTCCGATATCCAATGGATAGTAAAATTAAGAATCTGAATTCGAATTCGTTTGAGTAATCGAATTCGGATAATTATCTGAATTCGATCGTTTAACTCCCTATTGCTTGTTTCTCAGAAAAATATATACAAAAAGAGAAAACAATCAGATTAACATCAAAAACCAGAATCTTTGGTAATTTTTAGTTGCTTTGACAGAGAATTTTTAAAGGGGTTTTACTGTAGTAAGTTGACCAAGTTGCTAGAAATCGCCCCTATTGAAATCTTTCTAAATCACAGGAGCCCAAGAACCTAGAAATCATCCCTACTGAAATCTTTTTGAATCGCAAGAGATCATGGGACAGGCGTTAGCAGCAGCATTGGTGAGACTAACGAGACCGTGTAAGCCAACTACGCCAAACATGTAGTGGATGTCGGGAAGAAGGCTTGAGTCGTTAAGGAAGGAGGAGAGAGGAGAGAGGAGAGAGGAGAGGAAGGCGACAAAGGCCTTGTGGACCGTCTGACTCTACTAATGTAGGTAAATGATATCTCTCATCAAAAAAAAAAAAAAAACCCTTAATCGTCTCTCCTTTTGGCTTTGTTGAATGACTGAAGTGTTGGAGAGGAGGAGAGGAGAGGGAGTGGAGAGGAGAAGAGAGGCAGGAGCGGAGCTAGGATTTTCTAGTAGTGGGGGCACCGATGGTTGATTGAAAATAGTAATAATTGTTAATGGATTTTATGGAGGAAGATTAGTCGGTATGAAATATTCTTGGTTTAGGGAGATGAAAGGGAAATAAATTATGACGACTAAGTTCTTGAGCCGTTTCGGCAATAAATTTTGTACCTATCGTATGAGTATCGTTTCTCCTTGTTTAGGGGACATATGTTCCCTTGCATCATAGTTATGCCCAATTAAATAATTAAATGAAATTATATAAAAGATATATTTTTTTTTCCAAATTTATAGGAGACCCACAGGCATGCCATATTAAATAATGAGAAATGTTTAACTTACCAGTGTTGTCAGAACTGAACCGGACCGGCCGGTTGAATCGGAAAAACTGGGAACCGGTCCCCTCACTAGTTCCCAAATCCCCCAAAACCGGGCCAAAAGATAAATGGTACAAAAAGAATGAATCGTCTGGAGGAAAATACGGATGTGGATGAGTCTCAGTTATGCTGAGACACGACAACCAAGCTGATGGTGTTGAGTAAGCTATTCTTTTCTGCGTGACTACAGGGCATCAAATCCATTTCATCCATTTTTTTTTTGTTGTTATTTTTTATGTTCCCTAATGGGTTGAAACTTTCCACTGAGCTAGTTTAGTTGAATCAATAGAGTTAGGCGAGTTTTAAACTAATTTTGTGTATTCCAAGTTTTTAAATGAGTTGGCTCGAAAGCCGTACGATCCGATTCGAGTTAATTTGGTTTTTTAAAAACATTGTTTGATACGAACAATGTCAGTCGTTCCATTAATTGTTGATGTTAAATTGTTGATGTTAAAGGGAAAAAAAAATGACATACAGAGATAAAGTGATGGAAGTATCCTTCGGGTTTGTCGGCACTGAGATGGGTGAACAATGGAAGTGCAGGATGACGGGAATGCAACATCTTCACTTGAGAAAGCAATCGGAAGTGTAAGATGGCGGGCATGCAATGCAGAGAGAGAGAGTGAGAGAGAGGCATTGGTGGAAGGGATAGTTAAAGGTTGGAACACATGAGATTGTTTAATGGAACAAATGTGTGTTCAATAGTTTTGTGGAAGTAGTAAGTTTTGAATTGGAAGCACCGTTTGAACGAACCTTTTGAACAAATGTGTATTCTCGGTCCTCAAAACCCTAACGCACAGGTTCTCCTCTCCCTCTCCCTCTCCCATCCTCTTCTTCTTCCTCGAGATCTGCGGCAAAGAGAAAGCAATCTCTCTCTTAGTTCTTCATCTCGCCTGCCTCACTATCGCCGGCATCGAGAGCTTTTCTAATTTCCTGGTTCAATGAGCAGCAGCATCCAGCAACAAGGTTATTGCTCCATCGTCCGACAAATCTCTGATTATTGCCAGATTCGGTAAATCCTCTAGATCTCCCTACTATATTCTCTTTTCTTCATTCTAGTTCATTAATTTCTCTTTGTTTTGTTTCTTTTGCTTTGATCTGTGTATTCAGATCAGTTTTCTAGAGAATCAGATCCATCCAGCGTGGCCACCATTTCGAACAAGTGTTCAACCACCAGCTCCGACGACGATCTTCCTGTTTCATACTAGATCAGATCCGATCCGATCTGCAGAGGAAGAGAAAACTCCACCTCTGCTCAATGCTCCAATTCTCATCTCCCGCAAGCTTCACCATTAGCGCCGGCCAGCAGCTCACCATCACCAGTCCGCTTTTCGGCAATCTTCACCATTCCAAAGATCCATACCAGATTTGGTAATTTGATTCAACCTCAATCCATTTTTTTCCTGAATCTTTCTCCGATAAAATTGCCTCTCTCGACCCTCAAAACCCTAACGCACAGGTAGGTGTTCGCCTCTCTCGGCCCTTCTTCAGCCCCAAAAAGGTTCGTTTCTCTCTTTTCACAGCCTCAATATTCTTGATCTTGTTTTTTACCAAAAAATTTGCATTCATTTCCCTGGATTTGCCCTAGCCTAGGTATATCGACTTCCCATCTGAATATGTTTGAAGCATTTCCTATGTACTCTGTTCTAACATGAAGATAGATTGCCAAAGGCAACCTGCTCTGTTAATGCTGAATAATTAAGTTCATTTTGTTTTTTTCATTTGCCATGATTTAATATATGAAAAATTGTGGTCCTACCATATCAGATTCAGACACAGTGGTCTATTGTAGTAAATCATCATTGTTTCTTCTTTATGGAAATAATAGCATAACCATGATTGTGAAAAACTAGGTGGAAAACAGAATTTTGCTACTGATATGTTGAAACCAAGCATTTTAAGGTTTAGGAGGGAAAAATTGGTAGATTGTCTTCTGCTAGTGATGGCTATATGAACATGGGCCAGTATTACAAAGAACAAAGCTTTTAGGACTGCGCTTGCTGTCTTAGTGCTGAGACCTCAACAGAACAAAGATTGAGGTAGTCAGAAAATAAATTAAAATGCATGCATAAATAGGAGATATGGTTGTAGATAGAATGATATATATGGTAGACCAGAAAGTTAGAACTTAGAATAAGATTGACGATGAGATTCTGCAATATTTTACAGGAGTGGAGAAAATAGGTGTTTTGGGTGATGATATTAAGACTGCAGTGGTTGAGTTAACTCACATTTCATATGAACCAGGAGTGGAGAACATTGGAGCTGGAACTGGTTTACCCAACAGAAAGCAGGAAAATGCATTTGAGTAGAGATTTTGGCTGATATTGTTCCACCCGGTCTTATTGGATGCAATTGTTGATTTTGATTATAAATGTATTATGTTATGAGTCATTTACATGTAATTCTTTTGTTAATGATTATACATGTAATTTGAGGATGATTAGAAGATGCATTATCTTATTCTTTTCTAGTGTTATATGAGTCATTAAATACATGTAATTTGAGGATGAGGAGAAATGCATTATTTGATTTATTTATTTATTTTTGAATACAGCCATATAGATTCCCAGCTAAATTGCATTCGGATTCAGATAATAATTGAATTCGGCAAATTCAAATAATAATCGAATTCAGATAATGGGCTGAAATCGGATACTATTCGAGTTCGAGTATCCGAATTTGATTATTAATCGAATTCGGATACAGAACTTCAAATTTATTATCCACCGGATTTTGGAGTGGATACGGATAGTATGTAGAATTAATTGGAGCGGATACGGATATAGCAGTATCCGCTTCGAATCCGCTCTGTTGACAACCCTAATTAGTTATCCCTAGTTTAGCAAGTCTCTTATTTCCATTATCAACTATCCCTAGTTTAGCAACCCTTGATTTTCCCATTATCCCCTTCCTTAGTTTAGCAAGTCTTAGTTGTCTCTTTTATTTGTTTCCTTAATTGTAGGAAGAGAGTACTATTTAGTATTAATGTAGGTTGTTCCTTGAGAGTAGTAAGTTGAATCATTGTTATTCTTAATTGAATTTAGGAGGCTTAGCCACCTCGAATTGACTTTCTTCAATTTCTCTTCTCTTTTTTGTCTTTCAATTTGTGAACTTCAATACTTACGATCAAGGGATCGTAACATATTAGAATTAAAAAAAATTAAGAAGCAAAAATCAAATTGCTTGAAAAACATAAAATTTAGACCAATAAACAAAAACTAGATGGACATTTAATTGAATGAAAAATTGGCCAAGTTATAAACTTCAAAATGGATTTTGATTGTTGAAACTGCGAAAAAAAGTAAAAAAAACAAATTAGAACAGAAGTAGATTTAGTTTTCAAACAAAAAAAAGCTGAAGAAGGAAGCACAATCCGATTTTTTTGCTGCAATATTGCATCATGGAAAGAGTAGTGGGGAATAACTTCGCCTTTATTTGTGAGACGATGGATGACAGCTTGCAATATGGCATCATCATTGTAGCCATTCTTGATATCTTTTAAACCAGTCCAAAGGGGTTGAGATAAGGCACAAAGTGCACTTGACTCAAACCAACGAGATAGTGCATCAGTTGCAATGTTGTCAATACCCTTCTTGTAAACAATCTCGTAGTCATAGTCCATGAGCTTGGTTAGCCACTTTTGCTGAGCGGTGGTTACAATGTGCTGATTGAGGAGATGCTTGAGACTAATATGATCAGTTTTGATGATGAAACGACAACCCAAAAGGTAAGGACGCCATTTGTCCATGGTTTGTACAGTTGTACCACAACCAACAATTCCTTTTCATAGGTAGAATAGCCAAGACTCTTACTAGATAAAGGTTTGCTAAGAAAAGCAATAGGCCGACCGTGTTGCATGAGGACACTACCAATTCCTATGCTTGAAGCATCGCATTCAACAACAAAGGCCGTAGTGAAGTCGGGTAGAGCAAGTACCAGGGCTTTAGTCATAGCATCCTTGAGTTCCATAAAAGCCTTGGAGGCAGCATCAGACCAATCAAAGGAATCCTTGCGAAGAAGGGTCGTTAAGGGGCTGCTTATCTGGCCATAATGGGCAATAAATTTCCTGTAGTATCCAGTGAGACCGAGGGAACCACGTAAGGCCTTAATGGTGCGTGGTTTGGGCCAATCAATCATACAAACAATCTTTTGTGGATCGGCTCGGAGACCCTCATGGCTGATCTCGTGACCAAGATATTCGACGCTAGTGCCACCAAAAGTGCATTGGAGCGTTAAGCGAAAAGCTGGTGTTGTTGCAAAAATTCTAGTGTGAGAGCCACATGCTGCAAGTGTGTTTTCTAATCTTTGCTGTAAATGAGGATATCATCGAAGAAAACCAAAATGAACTTTCGTAGATGAGCGCGAAAGATGTCATTCATTGAACTCGGAAATGTCGATGGTGCATTGGTGAGGCCAAAAGGCATGATGAGGAACTCAATGACCGGTATAAGTGCGGAAAGCAGTTTTTGAAATGTCCTTGTAGTGTACCCGAATCTGATGATAACTGGACTGGAGATCGAGTTTGGTGAAGAATTGAGAACCATGAAGCTCATCCAATAATTCATCAACAACTGGAATCGGGTACTTAGTCTTAATCGTGATGTCGTTTAAGGCACGATAATCGACACACATCCGCCACAACCAATTTTTTTTCGAACAAGAAGCACAGGTGAGGAGTAAGGGCTTTTGCTTGGTCGAATAATCCCTACATCACACATTTTTTGTACAATTTTTTCAATTTCATTTTTTTGAAATATGGGTACCTATAAGGCCGAACATTGGTGGGAGTGCTGCCAGGAAGGAGATCAATATGATGGTCATGAGTGCATGCTGGTGGAAGGCCGATTGGTGTATCAAACACAACTTCAAACCGAAGCAAAATGGTGGCTAGCTCGTCTGGAGGAGCAGATTGAGAATTGGTTGCATTGGCACTATAAAACTGAACAATGATTCCTTGTTTACTTTGATTGACAATCCGGTGAATCATGCGGCAGCTCATAATTTTAGGGTCATTGGACTGAAGCCCTTGTAGCTGGAATTGTGTATCATTGACTTGAAAGGACATGCATAAGTGTGCAAAGTTCCATCGGACCTCACCCAAGGTGACAAGCCATTGTATTCCCAACACCAAATCATATGCCCCAAGTGGTAAAATTCGAGAATCAATGGAACAATGAAAATTTCCCAAAAGGAGAGGAAGATTAAGGTACATACCCTTGCTAGCAGTTCTTTTACCATCAGCCAAAGCAACTTCAGAGGAATGGTCTTGGTGAACCGGCCAACCAATTCGTTGAGGGAGTCCTACATTAATGAAATTGTAAGTGCTACATGTATCGATCAATATGCAAATAGGAAGGCCCTTCAAAAAACCCTTGATGCGCATAGTACGAGGACCAATTGGCCCGACCAAAGCCTACACTGAAATTGGGGAAGGATCCTCATCGTTGGTCTGATTCTGTTCATGGTCATCGTCCTCAAATTCAATGCCCTCAAGAATGGCTAGTTGACCCTTACAGTGGTGGCCTGGTGAGAACCTCTCATCACAATTGTAACGAAGGCCCTTCTTACGACGCTCATTGAGTTCAGCTGTTGTCAATTTCTTGGGTAGAGTAAGACTTTCCTTGATAGAAGTATCATGAGCAGGACGAAAAAGGGGCCGTGGAGGGGGGGGGGGGGTTTGGGGGGTTGGTCCGTTGTACCTTCTTTGTGCTAGTGATGCCTCCTCATGCAGAGCCGCGAGCACATGGCTAAACGTTTAGGGGTGTAAAAATGGGGTGTTCACAAGCGTGACTGGTTGAAACATGCAAACGCCTACTCGGATGTCTTCTCGTAGGCCAGAAACAAAACACCCAACTAAAAATGATTCGGGCAATCAAGAGTTGTTGTTGAGCCGTTCAAACTGTGCTTGGTAATCTCAAACAGTGGATGTTTGGCACAACTTTGCTAGAGCCTCCGGTGGTCTGAATCGAATCCGTAGTGCATGCAAAAATTGGGCCCATGAGATCGTTTCCATCCAGCGAAACCAAGGTATGGCATCTCCCACCAAGTGCATAGACGCCAATTCAACCATCTGATCATTGGAAATATGATCGTATCGTTGGAACTGTTCTTTTGTGTATACCCACTCATCCGAGTCTTCTCCACCAAAACGCGGAAGGTCAAGACAAACATGTGATTGTGGATGTTGATTCCCTTGTACTCTACGGGAAACATTGCTGGTTTGATCGTCTTCATGTCGTTGCGATCGTGACTGACCTGCATCATTGTTCTTGACTTCCAAATTCGTTAGTTTCTGCAAAATTTCAGTTAACAATTTACCATGTGCTTCATCGTTCTCCTTTAGAGACCGGATCTCAGCCTCCATCTTTTGGAATCTGGTTCCATACCCATCAATCGTCATGGTTTGAGGATCGGTGGCACTAATACCAAATTTTACGATCCCTTTATCGTAAGTATTGAAGTTCACAAATTGAAAGACAAAAAAGAGAAGAGAGATAGAAGAAAGCCAATTTGAGGTGATTGAGCTTCCTAAATTCAATTAAGAATAACAATGATTCAACTTACAGCTCTCAAGGAGCAACCTACATTAATAGTACTCTCTTCATACAATTAAGGAAACAAATAAAAGAGGCAACTAAGATTTGCTAAACTAAGGGAGGGGATAAGTGGCCAAGGTTCTTGCGGATAGATTGAAGAGAGTGGTGAGGAAGGTGGTGAGGGCCTATCAAGGCGCGTTTGTAAAAGGGAGACAGCTAGTCGATGGTGTATTGATTGCTAGTGAGTGTATTGACACTCGGATTAGAGAAGGGCTAGGCGGTCTTGTCTGCCAGATAGATATGGAAAAGGCTTATGATCATGTGGATTAGGGGTTTTTGGTAGAGATGCTCCACCTTGTGGGGTTCGGGGAGAGATGGATTCGGTGGATGAAGGGGTGTGTTTCGTCGTCTTATTTCTCGATTCTTGTGAATGGGGGCCCACATGGTTTCTTTCCTAGTTCTAGAGGTTTGCGACAGGGCTGTCCCTTATCCCCTTTTCTTTTTATCATAGTGGCAGAAGCTTTGAGTAAACTCCTGTCTAAGGCAAAAGGTTTAGAGATGATTAAGGGATTTCAGGCGGGTCCGGAGGGGCCCATGATTTCTCATCTTCAGTATGCAGATGATACCATTCTTTTTTTTGAGGCGGATGAAGAGCATGTGGCCAATGTCAGAGGTGTTCTCAGATGCTTTGAGGCTTTATCCGGTTTGAAGATTAATATTGCCAAGAGTAAGTTGATAGGGGTGGGGGAGGTGGAGGTCGGCTTTCTTCAAAGAAGTGCTAGTAGTTTGGGTTGCAGATTGGCTTCCTTGCCTATTAGGTATCTTGGCTTGCCGCTATGAGCAAACCCGCGGTCGACGGCTATTTGGGATCCGGTGGTGGAGAGACTTTTGTTGAGATTAGCGGGTTGGAAGAAAAGATTTTTATCCTTAGGAGGGCAGATAACCTTGATCAAAAGTGTGTTGGCAAGCCTCCCCATTTTTCAAATGTCTTTGTTCAAGCTACCTCGGGCGGTGAATATGCGGTTGGAGAAGCTTCAAAGGGATTTTTTGTGGGGGGTAGGGGGGACTCCAGGAAAATGCATATTGTGAAGTGGGATTGGGTTTCGAGACCTTAGGAATTTGGAGGGTTGGGATTTAGAAGAATCAAGTGTATGAACAAAGCCTTATTGGGAAAATGGATCTGGCGGTTTAATTCGGAAAAGACGGCGTTATGGAGGCAGGTTATTAAGGATAAGTTCGGGGTATCTAGGGGTGACTGGGATCCGAAGCCGGTAAGGAGGTCTTATGGGGTGGGAGTTTGGAAAGTGGTAATGACTTCTATGGCTTCGATTCAGGAGTTCCTAAAATTCAGGGTAGGGAATGGGAGCAGGGTGCGTTTCTGGGAAGACGATTGGTTGGGGGAAGGGATGTTGAGCTTGAGATTTCGAAATCTTTATAGATTGGTGTTGAGGAGAGATGTGATGGTGCAGGAGTGCTATGAGATTCAAGATGGAGAGGTTCAATGGGGTCCGCGGTTTAGGTGGGACAATTTCGGGGAAAGAGAATTGGATGAGTGGTTGGAGTTGCAAAGACTTCTCATGGCGTGCGTGATCACGATAGGAAAGATAGAAGAAGATGGGAAGGGGGTGTCGAGGAGGAGTTTTCAACAGCTCATTGCTACTCGGTGCCTTGGAAGAAGGATGGGGGGAGGAGGATAAACATTGCTTTTCAGAAGAATTGGAAACTTAAAATTCCTTTGAAGGTGCAAGCTTTCCTTTGGGCTGCATCTCTAGACAAAATTCTCACAATTGACCATTTAAGCCATAGGGGAATGGTCATCCCCAATAGATGCGTTATGTGCAAGCAGGCTGAGGAGAATATTCATCATCTTTTCCTTCATTGTCCACAGACACAGGTTGTTTGGAATCATTATTTGGGCCTTTTTGGGATGAGTTGGGTTTCGCCGGGGGGTTTGGGGGAAGTGGTGTTGGGATGGCCGAAAGGTGTGTTCAACAGGAAAAGGAATGAGGTTTGGAAGATGCTTCCGGCGGCGATTTGTAGGGGAATATGGAGGGAACGGAATAGAAGAATTTTTGAAGATAAGGAAGAGTCGATGCCTAAAGTCATTCTCAAGATCGGGTGGTTGTTGTATTCTTGGTCTTCTGTTCTAGCTGATTTTAAGAAGGTCCATTGGTCTGATTTTCTGTGTAGTTGGTCAAGTATTTTAGCTCGAGGAGGCAAAGAAGACCTTGGAAGTGGCAACAGCTTCAGAGGAAAGCAGTGGTGGAAGCAACATGAAGACAGATACGAAGTATGGTTTCTTATCCATTTTTTTCATCAAAATCTGAGATATTTCACTCATGGAAAAGTTATCTTATCATTATGGTTCAATTTGTGGAAAGGTTTTTTTAAAAGGAAAAAAAATGATAGTAGCTGAATATTGCAGGGCTTGAAAGTATAAGGAATTGGCCCTTGTCTGTTATTGTCCTTGTAGCTTCTATATGGTTTAATTGAATATGTACAAACTAGCTAGATTTAGTTGTCTCTCTATAGTCTATAGTATCTGCTAAAATTATATTTGGGAGTTTAATTTTGTCCTATTGTTTGGCTAATAATAGGAGGTTTTCATATTAGGAATTAAAATTCTAGATATAGAATGAAAGTGCCAGAACTGGACACAAAAGCATGATGTATAAAATTAGTTGTTTTCCCCATAGTTTTAAAACTCGCCGAGTCGACTCGAAACTCGGGCGAGTCGACTCGGCTCGGCTGAGTTTCGAGTCGAGTTTCATGAAAAACTCGTTTTTGTCAGAAACTCGCCCCGACTCGCCCACGACTCGCCCCGACTCGCCCCGACTCGCTCCGACTCGCCCCGACTCGTCCGAGTTTTTGCACTTTTTTTTTAAACCTAAAAATCGAGTAAACTACCTACCCGATTGACTAAATTATGTTTTTTTTCTTTTTTTTAACATACCCCACTCACTTTTAAGTATAAATACAAAACAAAAGTGGGATGTTTAGTATATATTGAATTATATATCTTATTTTAGGCATGGTTTATCATTAATTTTGAATCTATACCATATATATTATTAGAAAAAATATTATATATGTCCGAGTTTTAGGTGTCATTACTCGGACGAGTTTTGCCCGAGTTTCCGAGTTGACTCTACTCGGCAAGTTTCCGAGTCGAGTCGAGTTTTCGGGTTTTAAAACACTGGTTTTCCCTTTCTTTTTAGCTGCAAGATGGTGACTCTAAATATATTTCTTGATGCCTATTTTTTGGAGGTATCTATGTAACCTAGAG
This sequence comes from Tetracentron sinense, assembly GCA_015143295.1. Lineage (NCBI taxonomy): Eukaryota > Viridiplantae > Streptophyta > Magnoliopsida > Trochodendrales > Trochodendraceae > Tetracentron > Tetracentron sinense. Next base: position 43,454,449 of record CM026563.1, read on the forward strand.
ACTAGAGTAGGGAATTGTTTAATTGAAGGTGTCTAGACCATTTGATCAGACATCAAAAAGTCAGCGATTTCTATAACCTAGGTCAGTGTAGTCAAAATCTTAGTAACCCAAACCTCTCAACCTGCTACTTGCTCCTACCCCCAAACCCTGCTCCCGCTCTCAAACCTCACTCTCACCTTGAGAGCTTGGTTTCAACTTTTGTAGAGCACGATTTATGGTTTATATAGAGCGCATTTTTGTAAAGCTTCATTTTATCCTCATTTTTCATGTTAAATGAGGTGTATTTTGTCATTTTCCTTTGTGGGGAACAAGATTCTTGTACGGTTTGTTAATTATTAGTGATCTTGTAATCGAGTTTAGATGATATATTTAATATATTAATAGTTATCATGTTTACTATGACCACAAATTTGAATGATGAATGATTTTATAAATATCTTATACTTTAAAAAGTGAAAAAGATATATTTGCATTTACAATTAATTTTCAAGAACCATCAAATATACATACATATATATGTATGTGTGTGTGTGTGTGTATGCTGGCGCTTCGGAGGCATTTTATCCTAAATTGAAATTTGATGCTCTTGTGTTCTCGCTCTCATCCCACTCCCTCTCCTGCTCCCGCTCCCACTCTGGTTACTTAGGTCAAAATGTCACCTAAGCCACCGCCTCGCCTAGATAGGACTTCTATTGCCTAGACCATGATCTAAGGGGGCACTCACTAAATTCAATGTAGTTTAAACCATAGTTCGAAAACTCGGCGAGTCACCAAGTCACTTGGTCGAGTTACTCAACTTGACAAAATTTCGAGTTAAGTCGCCTCAAAACTCGGAAGAGACTATTAGATGAGTTACTCGGGTGACTCGGTTGGGTCGAGTCGAGTTTTTCGACTTGCCAAACTAGGTCGAGTCATAGAAGTTTTTTTTTTTAATTTTTTAATTTTTCACTTAAAAAAAAAAACCTAAACCTGAATGTCACATTGTTCCTGCATCATATTTTTTTGGGGCTACAAAGCTAACCTATTATAGGTTCTATTAAACCTTGTTTTCAGGTTTGAGGCTGCAAAACCAGCCTACTTTTGGGTTCTTTTAACCTAGGTTTTTCAAGTTATTTGTGGTTCAATCTTTGATAAAATTCAAAAAAATTAGTAATCGCCTAGTTGGTGTATATATATATATATATATATATATATATATATATATATATATTCTGAGTTAGACCGAGTCAAAGCTTTTTCGAATTTCCCGAGTTACTCGACTGGGCTAACTTTCGTGTTGAGTTTTCGGATTTTTGAACCATGGTTTAAACAAAAAAATTAAGTTTTGGTCGTGGTTGCCCAGGCATTGCCTAAGCAACGCTTACCCCCTTATTGCCTAGGCATCGCCTGGACACTTTGATTTCATTTGCCTAAGTAGGGTCTAATGAACCTTAGGGGGCTAATGCTAATCAACTAGGGTCTAATCATCAGACGGTCTACAAACATCAAATTAGGCTAATTTTGTCACATGTCTATAAAAGGAACTACCTTGGGATCGGGCGATCGGATTTTTTTTTGATTGGTAATCGGATATGAAAAACACATGCCATGTGCCCCCTCAATTGACAATGGAGCTAACTGTAATTTATAGTTAGTTGGGTTGTCGTGCCACCTCTTACAAATATATGAAGTGATATTCAATTATGATGCAGACACAAACACAGACACAATTGTCATTGTCAGATTCAGATACGAGGAGTTGGACACAGTGAACCGCAAAAAAAATATCCATTGACATGGGAGGATAATTTATTTTTTTAATTAAAAAAAATCATTATACTTTAAATCATAAATGTTATATGAAAGCAAAATTATTGCTAACAACTCGAAATAATGTATTACAAACTACAAATCATTAAACAATATAAATAAAACATGAATGAAAGCAAATAAACTAATGAACTAATACAGTAATTAACATATATTAATAATAAATGGTAATGCTAATTTCAAAGATGATTTATTTAAAAGAGGTCTTTGTGACCAGAATTCATCCCGTTGACATCCTTATTCCTCTTTTTTTCTCTCCCTCCTTTCTTTTCTGTTATAGGATTGGTAATTTCTATTCTCTCTGTTGAAAACAAATTAATCAGTTGTTCCCCTTTCTCTACCTGCTTCTCTTTTTTGATGACGAGAGTTAGAAAGAATTTGCTGAAATTTATGTTAATTATATGCAGTTATATATATATATATATATATATATATATATATATATATTTTGTATAATTAAATTATGGGTATAAGCCGTGTCTGTGTCCATCTACGTCCAAAATGCACATATTCTTTTGATATGAGTCACAAGAGTCTTTGAGGATTCTCATTCCAGGCCTATGAAAATATGCTCTAAAACCCAATTGTTAATTTTGGAATGGTACTTCGTTTGTGCCATGGGAGATGATCTTGGGGTTTTTTTTAGTATGATGGGTGCCACTTTGTAGTTGCTTTTTGCTCCTTTTCTTTTGCTCGGGTTCACGACCTCGTGAACTCTTCCCACTTATGCTTTTGTATTATCTTCGCTTTTTAATATATTTGCTTGATTATTGATAAAAAAAAACAATCATGCCCATGCCCACATTTTCGACATAAACAAGACAAGCTTGTTGTCTTAAGGAAATCCACGCAACATAATATTCAATTGAGGGGTAGGGATTAGGGAGATGCCAATTTTTGAGTATAGCATATTCAAGTTTTCTTTATACTTTGATTATATTTATTTTTTTAGATTTTAGCACTGTTGAATGGAACCTGTTCTCCCCATGCTAAAATGGGCACTCCAGCCATTTTGTAACTTATGACTACTTTATGCATGCCTTTGAAATTAGTGACATGAACTTGACATTTATTAGTTTACTAAGTTATCTCCAGTGAAAACAAAGAACCCAGTTTAGATGAAACGTACTGGACCCAGCCCAATCTGCACTGTATATGTCTTTACTGAAAAACGGCTTTTGGATGATCAAAATATAACTATTCCCTGATCACAAAAAAAGAAAATATAACTATTCCCCGGACAGAATTTGGTGTAGCTCCAAATTCTATAAATTGCAGAAATAGGTTGCTTTCTAGATTCGTGCATGATAGATAACCTGATATGTTCCACTTAAGAGGTAGGCAGATGCCAGATTCTGGTTATGGGATAGTCAAGTTCTCTTTCTACTTTGACTCTTTTTTTGATGTTTAGGGACAAGCGAATGGAACCTGTTCTCCACACGCGAAGTGTGCCTTCCAGCCAGTTTATAAGATATCCAAATATTATGGCTACTTTTATCTGTTTTTGGAATTTGAGGAGTGCATTGGATAGTTATAATGTTTTTGTCTTATGGTTATGGAACATCATTTAGTTTGTATCAGTTTGTAATAGAATGTTAATTTATGCAAATTATTTTTGTGGCTTGTCCAGGGTTTCAGATACACAGACTCACCAAATTGCTGCTAGAAAGGAAAGGCAGATGGAGACATTAAGAGATGCTCTTGGGATAACTAGAGGAGATGACACATCTGAACTCCAAGAACAAACAAAGCAGGACAAATCCATTGATTCAGATGCTGAAAAGAGTGACGACGAGAAACCAATAGAAAGCCTGAAAAATGAACCAAACGATGATAACAAGCAACACAAGAAAGTTGAATATCCGCGTGTTCATCAAGATAGAGAGAGCAATAGAAGGGAGAAGCGGATGGTAGAAGATCTCAAAGATGAAAATGTTACAGAGGAGATTGAAAATAAGCAGAATGAAGGTGGTAGGGATGACTTTGATGGTTCAAAGCACCATGAAAAGCAAGACAGCAGAAAGAGAAGGTATGAGGTTGATTCTGCTGGTACAAATAACGACGTGAAACATGCCAAAGGGATAAAGAAGCGTCGAAAAGGTAGCAGGGGTAGTGATTCGGAAAGTGATTCTGGTATCAGTAGCGGGGAGAATAAGCGGAAAACTTCAAAGAAGTACAAGAAAAGCAGAAGGCATCACAGTAATGATTCTGATTCTGACAGTGATAATGTTGGTAAGGGAAATGCCAAAAAGGAAACTGAAAATTATGTAAACACTCGGAGGAGGCATGATTCAGATGATGATTCTGGTTCTGATGAAGAGTTACAAGACCATAAAATCCAAAAGGGAAAGCAGCATATGAAAATAAGCAGAAGACATGATTCTGAAGATGAATCAGATTCTGATAGTGGAAAGGGAAACAAAAGAAATCGAGTAAAGAAACAGGGGTATCACAATGGTGGAAGTGGCAGGACAGAACAAGACAACTCCGATACAAAGGATTGGAGGAAAAATGACAGCAAAAAACTCGGGAAAAGCAGCCGAGAGTATGACGTTGATGATGAATCTGACCCTGATAGGGACAGACGAAGGGAAAAAATGGAGAAGAGTCGGAGTAGTAGAAGGCATGATACTGATGAGGATGACTCTGGTACTGGTATTGACGGGAAAAATGCGAACAGACTGGTGGGAAGACACAAAACAACTGGAAGAGAGCCAGATTCTCCAACTGATGACAGTGATAACAGTAGCAGTGATGGCTCTGATGACAGCAGCAGCAAAAGTGATTCAGGTAGTAGTGCCAGTGATTACAGCCATGGGAGAACTGATAAGAAGTCCATTCTGGAGCAGAATAAAAAAGAATGTAGTGATTACATGAATAACAAAGGTAGCAGAAGTGGTCATGGATCTGCTGCAGAGGAGAGAGGTTTCAATTCTAGGACGGTTGGAAGTGATGTTAGAAAAAAAGAAAGAAGTGGTCCTTACAATGATGATGATTTCCATCTAGCCAGTGGAGGGATGAACATGTTGAAGAAACTAGAGAAGACTAATCGGTACGAGTCAAGGAGAGATACGAGGAATGACAACTAAGAAAGTCAAGAAATGAGAGGGAAAAGAAAGCTTGAAGGCATGAACCACGATGAGCAACCAGAGTCAAAGTCAAGAAATTGGAATTTAGGTAGAGAAGCAGGGCATAGGGGGCAGCCGGGGGAGATTAGAGAAGAACTCAAGTCAGATAGTAGAGCATATACGAACAGAGATGATCGGAAGAGAGAAGATTACTCAGGCTTGAATAGATCTGGAGGACATTATGATGATGAAGAAGACAAACCAGTCAGTGGCAGAATGTATGGTCGGGATGAAGCAGAGCATGGAAGTAGAAGGCGTGGAAGGGATCAGGAAGAGCGCGGAAGCATAAGGCATTTCAGGGATGAAGAAAAGGAGCGTGGAAACAGAAAGCACAAACGAGATGAAGAAGGAGAGGAACATGGTAGGCATGGAAAAGACGAGAAATAGCAGCATGGAAGCAGAAGGCACAAACGAGATGAAGGGGAGGAACATGGAAAGCATGGAAAATATGAGGAAGAGCAGCATGGCAGCAGAAGGCACGGAAGAGACAATGAAGAAGAGCGTGGAAGCAGAAGCCATGAAAGGGATAGACAGATGGCTGCCAAGAGGGTTAGGTATGAAGATTCTCGATCAAGTGACAGGAGGAGGTATGGTAACAATAGTTATGATGATGGTCGGTCCTCGCATCGAGACTGAAGCTGTTCATCCTCGGTCCGACAGTATACATGGTGAGTTTGGATGGACTAAGAACTTGAGCGATCCCAATGGTAGCTAAATCTTAGTTTTGGGCATGAAAGTTTCTCTAGGTAAAGTTGATGTTCCTTTTTATTTGAATCCCTTCTTTCATCTGTTTTAGGTTTGCATTTATTGTGAGGGGCTATTACAAACTTAAAATCCCATTAAGAACTGATATGTGCAAAGTATAATATTGTACAGCGTCCTTGCACTATCTTCAGTTTCTTTTTGGCTCCATTTGGTTAGCAGGAATATGCAAATAAGGGGAAAAAATAGAGCATTTTTGAGTTTGGTTAGCCAAAAAATGCTGTATTATTTTTTTCAGGGAAAAAAATTTAAAGGCTGAATCAGAATTTTGTTACCGATGTCTACTCTCATGTTTGTTTTTAGGTTACTATATCCTGGTTTGCATCATCCTACTCTGCTTGTGATATGGTGTCTATAGCTACTTATTGTTCACGTACCACAATTGATTGTGTTTTGATTTGCTTTCCTGATTGTGTTTTGGGGATAGGTGCTTCCATATTTCAACGATGGCAAACCTAGGCTACAAGGTAAAGCTACAAGGCTGAGGTTCGGTGGATGCTTTGTGAATGAAAGAATGAAGCCTTCTAGAAATCGAGAGACTTGTAAAGGGAGTGCCTTTTGTTTTTGGTAGAAAAGTGAGTGTTTCTCATGGTATTGTAGTATGGGTTTAGTTTATTGTAAGATGTTTTATGTTTGAGGATATAGCCTGATCTTCAGATCGCAATATGATGTTTTATTTTTATCTCAATGCAGATCATAATATTCTGATTTGATTACACATTATTTTCCCAAGATGAGGGTCTTGATAGTTCACCCCAAAATAATTGGAACAAGGAACTGGAAAAAGAGGTCAATTCATCAATTCGTTTACGGTGAATTTTTTTTATTTGATTTTATTCTGAAAAAATAAGGTGAAAAACTGCATTATTTGACCACCGTCATGGTGGTGGCGGTGGTGGTGAAGACGATAGTAGCAGGGTGATGGTGGTGTTGGAGGCAGTGGAAAATACTCACATTGCGCTTGATCCCAATTGTCATAATCTTGTACTAGCTGATGGAGAAGATTTTAAAAATCCACCAATGTTTGCATGATTTTATGTCATTCCATTATTTTAATGACACTAGTTCTGAAGAAAAAAGTGAAAAAAAAATTCAGGAAAACACTATTTTAGTGATTACTTATTCGTATTTACTAAACACTCATAAGCCAATAAGCACTTTCTAGTAGAGTTGTCATAGTAATTTATGATTTGAGTACCTTATAGCCACTTAATCCTTAGTCGCAGAAACTCGAAGTGAAAGTTAAGACGTTGGATTACTTAAAAATTCTAGGGCTTTTAACCGCAAATATTGGGAGCATGGTAAATGGCTGTGTAGATTTATATGATATCTTTATCTTTATCTTTACTATTATTATATGACATCTTTACCTTTATCTTTCTTTACCTATTATAATGCGAGAGGCATGCTTAGATGGTTTTTCCGAAATTCCCAAATTACCCTTATATAAAAACAAAACATTGATTTAATATTTTCAACACTCCTCCAATAGCATAGTTTGACGCATCAGTCTGTATTTCAAAAGGCTTCACCAAGTCTGACAGTGCAAGAACAGGATGTTGGGCCATGGTAAGCTTCAGTCTCTCAAAGGCTTCCTGGCACTCCCTTGACCATACTCATGCATGCTCCTTCTTAAGTAGGTCAATCAATGGTGCTGTAGCTGCCGAGTAGCCTTTAATGAACTTATGGTAGTAATTAATAAGGCCTAGGAAAGATCGCAGCTTGGTGGTAGTCGTAGGTGGCTTCCACTCTTGAATGGATCGGATCTTATCCTCCTCCATCCTCACTTGTCCCTCGCCCAAATTGTGGCCAAGGAAACTAATGCGCTCCTGTGCAAATGAGCACTTCTCCTTCTTAACATACAAACTGTTCTCCTTTAGCAAGGCCAACACCTTTTGCAAGTGATCAACGTGCTTCTCAAGAGTTGAGCTATATACCACGATATTATCCAAGTAAACCACAACGAACTTGTCAAGGAACTCATGGAATATCTGGTTCATTAGTATTGAAAAGGTAGCTGGTGCATTGGTAAGGCCGAAAGGCATCACCATGAATTCGAATGCGCCATATCTCGTCACGCAAGTCGTCTTAGGTTCGTCACCCTCTGCGACGCGAACCTGATAGTAGCCTGACCGTAAGTCAAGCTTACTGAACTAACTGAAGTACTTGGCTGTCCCAAGTTGGTCGAACAAATTAGCAATCAACGGGATGAGATACTTGTTCCGCACGGTCAACTTGTTCAATAGTCGGTAATCCACGCAAAGCGTAAGACTCCCATTATGCTTGCGCTGGAAGAGGATTGGTGCCCCAAAGGGTGCCTTGGAGGGGCGAATGAAGCCTGACTCCAAAAGATCGTCAAGTTGTTTCTGAAGTTCTGCAAGCTCTGGAGGGGCCATACGATAAGGGGCTTTAGCAGGCGGCTTAGCCCAGGGAACAAGTTTTATCTTGTGGTCAATTGCTCGACAAGGAGGAAGGGACTTTGGCAACTTGTCGGGCATGACACTAGCAAACTTCATCAGCACCTCGGTCACTTCCTTCGGAACTGGACCTTGCTACAGTTGAGACTCTCCCCTCAACGTAGCCAAGTAAGTCATCTCTCATTTCTTCAACCCTTTCTTAAGCTGTAGGGCCGAAAATATCTTCTCTCCACCTTTGCTTGCCACTGTTGGAATCATACATGGAGAGTCACCAAAGATGCACAGCGATCGCAAGTAAGCCATTGGCACGACCTTGGATTCCTGCAAGAACTCCATCCCCACAATGACATGGAAGTCATCCATAGGAATCGCTGTCAAGTTGGTCTTTCCTGACCAAGCTCCTACTTCAATGGGCACTCCCTTGGCTACCCCATGAATAGGCTTCGCTGCTGAGTTTACGGTTTTGATATGACTTGAATATTTCTCTAGCTTCAATCCCAGTCACTTAGCTTCTCCTTCCGCAACAAAGTTGTGAGTTGCCCTTGTATCCACCATGGCACAGGTGGCCTTCCCATTGATTTTCAACTCAACGAACATGAGCCCCTTCGACTGTGGTGCCTTTCCATCACCCTGAGTCTTAAGAGCATTAAGCAACTTGATGGCTCCCATCCTAGGCTGCTCTTCCTCATTATCATTACTCTCGGATAATTCCTCATGCATAGCCGAGTTACCCATTGATACCTGCAGGGCATTGAGAGCTTTTTTTGTGGACAAACTACTACTCGGTGCGGTCCACCACAAAGGCATGTTTACCAAACATGTTTTGTGAAAAAACAGAAAGCAAAAACATGTTTACCAAACATGTTTTGTGTAAAAATTTTTGTTTTTAAAAACAGAAAATAGAAAATGGAAGTGCAACCAAACGGGGCCTTAGCTTTCTAGTTCAGGCCTCGCTCACACTCATGGTCTTCACTCTAACTAGCCCTTTGGGTGAGACTATCAAGAGGTACACTAACACTGCCCCTACACAGGGGCATATAAATTAATGTTCATGGGATGGATGAGAGTATTTATAAGTTTTGATACCCCTAACCAAAGGCAGTTTCAAAATCATCCCCAACCCCGACCCGAATGGAGGAAGGGGCCTTATCGACTCTCTCTCTCTCCATCTCTATAATCTTCTAAAGCTAGCTAGAATATTTCACTGTGGCATTGTTATCATTTATCTACTATTAGTTGTAAGCATTTTTGAACTTCTATCAATCTATTGAGAGTTTACGAATCAATACCATCACCACCACCTAAACAAAACATCCTCACAATTCTCCAAAATGGAATTGTTGCAATTGAGCAACCAAAAGAGGGGGAGCCTAGGATCCCAACTTTGGAGTAGATATTTAGTGGTGTTTGAAAATAACAAAGCATTTCTTATCCTATGTATAATATAAAAGAGCCCACCACCACTAACCACAACAATTCAGTTTTAACTTTAGTTTACTACTAATACATTTTTTTTTAAGAAAACGGTTCGGTGTTTTCCAGGCGCACCAGCCCAGCCCAGCCCAGCCCCGGATAGAGAGAGACGTTAGGTACAAGGAACGAGTGAACGACAACGAAATCTCCTATCCCTCTGGAATTTGGAAGATTATTTTGGTTAATAAGAATCATTTCCTTTGCAGTTGAAGCTCTCTCAGAATATTTCAGGTATGTCTTCTTTCTTTCTTCTTCTTCTTCTTTTGATCTTCCTTTTTTTTTTCACAAAGGTTCCGTTTCGATTGTATCTCTTTCATAATCATGGTTTCTCTAGATATTCCTCTGTTTCTCTAATTAGATTGGGAACTGCAAAGGAATATTCTTCCTCTCTTTCTCTCTCTCTCCCTCTCTCTGTGCTTTGATGGTGGTATATGCTGTTTTAGATTTTTGAATTGTACTATTATCATCTCTCAACTGAGTTTGCTGTGCACTGCACCCCTTTTCCTCATTTAACTCCCAAGTCTTCTCCTATATTTCCTTCTTTATGTACTACTTAGCTGCTATTATCAACTTGTTTGTAGCTATTACTAGTTGGATACATTATTAATCGTATCACTATGGGCTATTTCCTAATAAGTAGGAGACTGGTTTATGGATTATTGTAGTCTTTTCAAAATATTACTATTTGAATAAACAAAGAATCCCAAAGAAGGGAATTTAGAAGGACCATTTCTCTCGACCACTCTCTTTTTCTTTTTAATTTTAATTTTTAAGATCTTTTAACGGTGTGATCAAAAGAAGCACAATATTTCAGATCAAAGCAACCAACCGTGGAACAGTGACAAACAACAAGTATGGGGCCCGATTTGAGAAAATAGAGGTGGAATAGAGATCCCTCTTGGAGTACCATGATGAGCAGGTTGGGGTTCCAGTCCAGATGGATCGATTTTTTGGACACAAGAAGAAAACATCCACGGACCCCCAATTTCAAATCGAGGGACAACAAAAACACGAATTTAAACCTGCACTATTCATCTAGATTAGGGGCAGTTCCATGATTTTCCAATAGGTGGGCTAATAATGGTTGATTGATAATGTTGGTAATTATTTAATTGATGAGTTTGTGAATAATGATTAGGTAGGTACGCAATATTCTTGGTCTAGGGAGTGTGGGGGTTCGAGGGTGTAGCCCCCGAAAATTCTTTTTGAGGGCCAAGTTCGTGGACCGTCTCGAATGTTTGTAAACTTCCCTTGCTCATGGCTATGCCCTCTTATATTAAATAATATAGTATAAAACTTAGCTTTTTTGTTCAAAAGTTCAGGGGCAACTACCCCTTGCCCCATGCTTATGACCCCTTAAATTAAATAATATAGTATAAATTTAGTGTTTTTTTTCCTCAAAAGTTCAGGGGGCTAGATCCCCCTTCGCCCCCTAGCTCTACCCTGTAGTATCAAGGGACATTTTTTCTTCTTTTATTCCCAAATTATTTTTGGCCACGCGGGGGGGGGGGGGGGGGGGGGGGGGGTATAGCCCTCCCATGTGGCTCCGCCCCTGGTCTAGATATTCCCCATTTTTTAGTGAAGATCTAGATAGATGGGTGTACACGGGAAGCCATTCCAAAAGTTTAACCATATACCTAAGGACCAAATGGTAGATCCGGCATACATACCATAATTACCAAAGCAAGAAGCGGATACGAGAAACAAAATAAAAGCGAGAAGTGAGGCTTACACAAAACTAGAAGTGATAAATGAGATATGGACACCCAACTCCCATTATATTAGTATGGCCAGTCATACCTTCGATTTTACCATACATGAGATATGTGTGCAGTGACTTTACTTTCCTAGAAGCCCCTCTTCAAACCCTTGACAGAAGGACGAAAGGAAAGATTCTTCGTGATACCGCTTGACTAACGATGATTGGAGTGAAAATCCTTAAAGAGAAAGCTTTTGCAATTGGAGGGATTACTACTTACGCCAACACCTTACGAGCTTACCAGAACTTTCTCCTGCACCTTAGGTTCCAGTCCTAGGATACTTGCTTAGGGTCTTAACCCTAGGCTGTAGACTCGAGTCAATTTATTCCATCATGTCAACATACGTAGCCCTCTTTGACCAATAAATAGGATTTGAGTCACATGATGGAAGCGAGCATCCCACCCCCTACATAGCTTCCCTGCAAGTGTGCAACTATAATCCATACATTTAATTGGGGATACCATACCGTGGTACCATTGAATGAAAAAATCACGGGTATGGTTTTGTGGCCAGAATCTTCACATGTACTGCTAAGGAGATTCTGTACATCGGACAACGAAGAACTGAGCGAAGCTCTTTTGAAGTTATAGTAGAGTTCATAAGTTCCGATCTATCAATCCCAATTTGAAAGGTTAGTCAACCATATGGTACATTTATCTGAATCCCTTTTTGTCTTGGGTCTCGAAGATGATATTCAAGTCGACATAAAAATGTTTCAGCTCGTGACTATAGTACAAACCTTCGAGTTGGCATACTTACAAGAAGAGTCAACTAATCAGATAGGGTTTCAACATATTCCACAATGTTGACATAACATATCTGACTCTACAGGTTTAAGGACGCCTCTCAAAAGGTTCACAACGGCCGAGATGAACGAATGTTGACAAAAGGGCTTATGCTTTAACTGCTACGAGAAATTTGAGGCAAACTACCATTGTGACTTGTGAGGGACAACTCTATATTATAGAAGTTCTTCACCATACTTCTTCTAGGATATGTTTACCCCACTTCTGAATTTTTTGACAACATTGGACCATGTAGTCCTAGTAAATGAGAAGTAATTGGGCTGTGGAGATCAATAACAGCAGTTGAGGGCTGTTTTGTGTGGATTAGCCTGGCTTGAGGGCTATTTGGTGCAAATCGGCCTACGTTTTTATTAATTTAAGTGATCTATAAGTAATTAGAGGCCAAAAGTGTTTTTTTTTTTGGCATCATAAAGTCTTCTTATCAACCTAGATTCAATAATATGTTAGGGAGTAGCAGTATGGAAGGTATTTGTCAATTACAAATAGCCCAGGGTTTTCGTCGTATGTGGGCTCTCCATTGGAGAACCTTAGCATGCTAATTATGACCGTGAAATTGAATGATTGAAATTATTTAGAGTGATCGCAGTCTGCGAAGATGCTAGTCGATGAAAGATTGGGTATAATACTGGGAGAGTAGTGGATCTTAGTACATCTAATGCCTCTTATGATAAGTGGGAGTCTAAAAATCTCACTGTCAATTTTTCATGTCATGGTTCCTTACTCTATGCAACCACAGCTCTCTTGTGGTTTTCTTTTCATTCAGACAGCTAAGGAGATATAGGATTCCGCAGCTCATGCATATCTCAGGCTCGTAGTATTGCAAGGATCTATCAGTTACGTCAGGAAATACCTCATCTCCAACAAGGGAACAAGTCTTTAGCTAAGTATTTTCCTACCCTTCGTGTTATGTGGGAAGGGTTAAGGCCATTATCAGATATTTCATCCGGTGTGTACCACAAATGGGGAACAGTACCGAAAACTGACATAGCATAATATAACTCCTGGCAAGGTTGAGCTTAAAATTTAAAAATCAAGAGTTCAAATTCTGAGTAACGGTGAGTTGCCTTCATTGAATCAAGTATATGCCTTAGTCCAAGGTGAAGAGAGCAGATGGATAGCTATGCCCACACTTACTAATAGTTCAGAGTGTTTTACCCCTAGTCTCAGCCATATTCCCTCCGAAATGGAATAAGGAGGCCTTCAGTAAACTAAAAGATGGTCTGAGCTCAGATGAGGACAAGCTGAAGTGCGAGCATTGTGGGAGGTCACAACATACTAAGGAGACATATTGGGACCTGATTAGAAGATTCAAATTCACTTGCCTAGGATCCTATACTGCACATAGTGCTTCATCCACCAGTACTGCACCATCGAGCAAACTTACTCCTTCTCAATCTTCTTCGAGGGGATATTATTTGTTCCTAAAGCAGAGCTTGAGAGTCTCAGGCGTCCACCTTTACTAAGTTGGATCATACTTCCTCTTCATCCATTTCTTTTGCATAGGCAAGTATTCATGCTTCTGCTCATCTTGTCTCCTATTTGCCTTTGTCTGGGTCTTCCTGGATTATCAATTCAGGGGCTTGTGATCATATGTATGGTACATTTCCTATATTTTTTCCATATGAATCATGTTCGAGTAGTGTTAAAGTTAAGATAGCTGATGGTTTCCTCTCCTCATTTTCATGAAAAGAGACTATTAGGGTCTCTCCTAGTCTTTCCCTGTTATATGTTTTACATGTTCCAGGTTTCTTGGCTAATCTGCTTTCAGTTAGCAAATGTTCTTACAAAAGTTGGCTTCAAACAGGCATTATAGAATTATTGGCACACATGTTAGAAATCTATGCCCTGCTTGATGGGGAGTGTTGTGATGGGCCTAAATCTATAAGCCCATAGTGTGTTATAACACATAATTGGTGTATTTGTGTCACACACTCTATCGAGGTTATTATTGTCCTAAGGTCAATATAATAATTCTCCCAAAAGTACGAATCTTCTTCTTCCTCTTTTTCCCTTCTATTTTCTTTACACATTGGGGTTTAAATTTCTACTGACCCAATTTTAGAAAATAGAGGCCGAATACAAACCCCTAAGAGATCCACTGGGACCGATCTAGCTGGGATCTTGAAGAAGTTGTCTATAGTTGAAGAAAAATAGGATGAGGCATCTAGATCGAGTTTTAGACACTAGAAGAATAGATGCACAGACACCCATTTGTCAACTGATGGAGTTCAGAAGACACCTGAAAACAAACCCACACTGTTTGCCTAGATTTTCCCTGTGTTGCCATGAAGGCTGAAATGGATGGGTCTACACGTCGAAGCAATTCCAAAAGTTTAACCAAATACTTGAAGACCAAATGGTAGATTAGGTATCCATACTTATGACTGTGAAGGCATACCGTGGTACCATTTGTTGGAAAAAAAAAACATAGGTACAGTTTCTTGGCCGTAATTCTCACATGCAATGTGAACGAGATTCAGAATGCTCTCAAAAAAGGGGGAACGTTCTCTATTCGTGAAAAATCATACTGTCAACAAAAAGAGAGCATTTTGAAGATCATGCTTGGTTATAGTGGGCCCACACCATTATCCTAGGCGCAGTAAAGAATATTGGATAATGCTAGCATCACTTTCTTTAAGACTCACTCTCTTTTTTATTGGAGAGAGGGTTAGTGGAAAACACATGTCATTTTGTTAATGGAAGAAAATAACACTTGTTTGGTCCATAAAGAAAGTGAGTATGAAAGAAAGTGATGCTAGCATTGCCCAAGAATATTATACCTAACTGAAAATTCACCCAAAACACCGAGTGTTCTCTTCAACTTCTTCTATACCTTTTTCGAGTCAAAAGTGACAAAATGTTGCTAGGGTTATCATCAGTCTTCCATGCCCCAATATGACTTGATTTAGGTGCACAATATCCTATCAAAACATGTCCACATCCACTACCTAATACTTCTTGCACTACTATTTTCAAACCAGAGACCAAGAATCAAAATTTAGAGAAAGTTAGATACAAGCTATTGAGGTGTGGAGATTATGGATCTCCCCCTGTCTCTCCGACCCCCTCCAAATGTCTTCACCTCTAAAGCATTGAGTCCTCAACTCTTTAAACTATAGTTTAAAAATGGTTGTTGCTACTACTCTTTAAAACCATCTTTCACATAGTTTTCCTGGTTTTAATTGTTAAAAGAATGGATCTTGGTCTGGGGTTGCATCACACAAGGAATCATCTATATAATTTGCTGCACCATAGCTCACCCTGATGGAGTTACTTAGTTGATTTTTGGTGGATTCAACAAAGATCCAACCATTATAGCATGTCAGGTGTACTTTCCATGATCCACGTGACTTGTATTACTTTGTTGCATGTTCCTGCTTTAAGGTAATGGAGTCTATAGTGGCAAACTGTAACATGTAGATGTTATTTGGGCTTTGGTGGGTCATCGAAGGAGGCTCCATTGATGTTTGTTTGGTCAACATGGAGATTAATGTCAATTGCTCATTAAGTATGCTAATGATGTTGCGAACTTGTTGCCTCGGCAAGTAATAAACTGCAAGTAATAGTGGTAACATATTTGGTCACTACTACTTCCATTTTTTTCCTTTTTTATGTTGCTTTTTTTTTTGGGTGCGGTGGGGGTCTTTGAGATCAGGTCATGGTTGAGCTCTGATAGAGCTGAATAAGGTGTCGTGCATAACAATTTCCTATCAGTCAGTTATTAATGGTTAGTGTGAATAGTTTTCCGAGCTAGAAAACTCACCTTATGTGTTATCAATGAAAATAACAATACTTTTCTTATGAATTTTATGTTTCAGTTGTTGATGTTTCTAGATGTGACAACTTTAATCACTTGACTGGCAATCTTTTTCACAGGTCTTGTACCAGAGAAGGATCTCGTATTTATCATTCTTATACCCATGTTAGGATGGTTTGGTTTGATATGAACCCTTCATCCTCCAAGTTACTGAAGTAACATGTGGGTAAGTTTCTCTCCGCTGTTGAATTGTAAGAAGAATCCTTGTTGAAGGGCTTCAGATTACTGACATGGACAAAATTCGTTGATGGGCACACTTATTAACTCTGTAGATAAGAAGATTGGAATATTTGTTTTTGTTCTTGAACTATGAATTTTAGTACAGACATGCAGAGAGTATTGTAGGTTATGGTGGACTTTGTACTAAAACTCAAATCCTGAAATTGCATGTGGTTACTTGTTATGCACCAGTATCTCTCATTTTCGAAATGCCCATCACAGAAGGTCTCCTAATGGAATGTAGCATATTGAAATTTTCAATTTGAAAGAGTGGATGAACTGTTTAGCCTTCACTGAAGACCATGAATTGTCATTGTATCATTTCTGTAAAACAAAGTGAATCTCCTGAAGGAGTGACACAAACCTATTGTACTGCTCCCTCCCCAATTCATAATTTCACGAATGCTGAATCAAAAGGACAAAATTTCTTGGAGGTGATTGTTCGTATGCATGTCCGTCCTTGTATATACAAACAGAATCATTCAATTCCCCCAGTCTCCTGCGATCATCCCCATTCCAACCCCAGAAATTAAGTTCAAACCCTGAACTAAATAACCCCATGTCTTATGCTTCTCATCTCCAATCTCCTAAGAGCATGTTTTCCCAGTCTTCTACATTCTGTTCCAGTTTATACTTTTCATCTTCAACAAACTCTGAGACCCATCGACAGCTTGGAAATTGTTGGAGAAATGGTTTCAGAAATCACAGAATCACAGCAAGCAAATCCGAGGCATAATCTATACTTTCTTTAAACTGTATTCGTCCCCATAACAAAGTCAGCAAATGGGTACAACGAACCAGTTCCTAGATACAACGGACACTGCTTTGGATGCTATTTAACATAATTAGTTTGCTTTTGCTGTACTAAGTTTGTTCCAGCACACAAAAATTTATAGAATTTGCTCAAAGAAGGGGAGTAAAAAATGAATTGGTTGAGACTAGAAAAGACTTATTTAAAGAGTAAAGACACCTTTTCGAACAGACACAATGGCTTGAAAAAACCCAACAGTCATAAACTGTTAAATAGTCAAAAACTAACCCAACAGACATAAAGCAGTTATAGTTTAAATTTAAAACAGTTTCGGGTTTATTTAAAAATCGTTTGAACAAGAGGAATTAAAAAAAATAATCATTTGAATCTTATAACCCAACCCAACTCAGCCCAGCCCAGCCCGGCAGAGCCCGCCCCACCCGACTCGGCATGGCGCGGCTCGGCTCGGCACGGCACGACACGCGCGCGTGTGTGGTTTGGCATAATGGTTGCAAGATAGCATAGTGGGTATGGGTAATAAATTTCAATGCCCTTGAAGGCCCAAGCCTTCTTCCAACACTATCTTATACATACTTGTCAAAGTATTGGTAGTTTTCCAATGTGGGACTAAACTTTTGCTTTGAAAAACAACTTCCAAAAACACACTTTGTTTTAAAAAACACCAAGGTTTTTTCTTTAAAATATCCAACAATCCCCCACTATTTTAAATAATATAAAATAAAGAAATTTCTGAGCAAACTAGGAGAAGTCATATTTCAGTGAATGGTGTCTTCTAGACTTTAACCATGACCTAAGTTTACAGAGTCAAAGTCCACTAGTGTTTTCAGTGACCTCAATCTTGAACTGCTTACACTTAATGATGAACTAGACTATATATGCACATACTTTTCTCAAAAAGTTCTAGTGTTCATTTACGTTAGCACTTTTATAGTCCTGTGCTATAATCCTGTTTTCTGTGAGTGTTTAATGAGAAAGTTGTTTCTCACTTTAGAAGCGGCCAAACTTCCACACTTACATAGGTAGATCTATTAAAAGTGTAACTGTAAATAGTACACTTCAACACTTAGTTATAGACCTATTAAGAGTTATTGCTCAACCTCTCTTTTGTTATTACAGTTCTAAAGTGTATGTTAGTACACTTTCAATCACATATTTATAGCTTGTATTTCCTATTGAACCTAATGAAATATTAGGTTGGGTTTCTGTTATAAGTGATTCCTATGAGTTAATGGATTTCAAACCCATTTCTCTCGATGTCTTGTATACACCATTTTGACCCATGCCTTTAGTAAACGGATCCGCCAGGTTTTGTAAAGACCTGATACTTAAAACAGAGATTACTCATTTTTTGAGTAATTCTCTTAGATAGCTATGCCTTAGACCAATGTGTTTAGATTTTCCATTATATGTTTTACAATAGGTCTTTGATAGTGTGACTTCACTATCAAACCGGTGGCAATGGTTTTACCATTAATGGAATTTCTAACATTAAATTCCTTAGCCACTCTGTCTCCTTGCTGCAAGCCGCTAGTGCAACAAACTCAGATTCCATTGTGGAATGAGTTAAGCAAGTTTGCTTCTTTGATCCCCATGAGATCGTGGCTCCACTTATAGTGAATATTCACCCACTTGTGGATTTAAAATCATTAGAATTTCAACTTGCATCATAATAACTTTCTAGTACATTTGGAAAACCAGAAAAATGTAAAGCATAATTCATTGAATACTTTAAATATCTAAAAATATGAGTTAGAGCATTCCGATGCATATATCCAGGATTAGATGTGAATCTACTCAATTTTCCAACAGTATATGATATATCAGGTCTACTACAATGCATTGCATACATAAGACTTCCTATTTGACTTGCATATTTAAGTTGAGAGATACATTTTTCTTCATTTTTAATTAGCTTTACATTTGTATCAGAAGGTGTAGTTGCTAAATCCATATCAAAGTAGTTATACTTTTTAAGAATCTTTTTAAAATAATGTGATTGAGATATTATTATTTAATTTCCAGTTCTTATTATCTTAATTCCTAAGATAAGATCTGCTAATCCCATATCTTCTATATCAAAGACAGATTTCAAGAAACTTTTGGTCCCTTCTATCACATTAATATTAGTTTCAAATAATAACAAATCATCCACATATAAACATATTATAATTCCGTTATTATTATGAAATTTACTATAAACACATTTATCAGATTCATTTATTTTAAATCCAAAGTTTAAAATAAATTCATCAAATCTAGTGTGCTATTGTTTAGGAGCTTGTTTTAAACCATACAAAGATTTAGTTAATTTATATACTTTGTTTTCATTTCTTGGTAAAACAAATCATTCAGGTTGATCCATATATATTTCTTCTCCTAAATTTTCATTTAGAAAAACAGTTTTTACATTCATTTGATGAATTATTAATTTATGAATTGAAGCTAAAGCAATTAAACATCTTATTGTAGTAAGACGTGCTACAGGTGCAAAAGTATCAAATAAATCTATTCATTCCTTTTGTCTATATCCCTTAGCAACTAATCTTGCTTTAAATTTTTCAATAGAACCGTCGGCTCTTAATTTTCTCTTGATTATCCATTTATTACCTATGATTTTAGATCCTTTAGGTAAAGTTACTAGTTTCCAAGTTTGATTTGCCATTAATGAGTCCATTTCATCATTAATAGATTCCTTCCAAAAATATACATCTCTTGAATTAATAGCTTCTTGAAATGTTAATGGATCACTATCTATGTTTAGACAATATAGAAATTCATGAACAAAATCATTTCGATCCCCTTCTACTAAGTATAAAAAATAATAATTTCCTAAATTAGTTTCTTTTCTAGCCCTTTTACTTCTTCTAAGTTCTTGGATTAGATTAAGATTTTGTTCTTGATCTTGTGCTAGTTCTTCAATTTCTTCATTTGAGTATTTTCCATAATTGGAGTTTCTGGAATTTCTGTTACATTTCTATTTATATTATGATTAGTATTTCTTGACTTGGTTTTATTATAAATGAAGTTTCATAAAAAGCAGCATCTCTAGATTCAATAATAGAATATTTATTTATTACTGGATTATTTTCAATAAACATAAATCTATATGTTATGCTATTCTGTCCATATCCAATGAATACAGATTCAATGGCCCTTAGACCAAACTTTGGTCTTTTAGGATTTGACAATCTTACTAATGCCCTACACCCCCACACTTTAAAATAGTGTAAACTAGGTGCTCTTCCCATCATCATTTCAAATGGGGTTTTATCCAAATTCTTATTTGGAATTTTGTTTAGTACATGGACAGCAGTTAAAATTGCTTCACTCCATAAGTCTAAACCAAGATTTGAATTGCATAACATAGCATTTATCATTTCAACTAGAGTTCTATTTTTTCTTTTTGCAATATCATTTTGATGAGGAGTATAAGGGGCTGTAAATTCATGTCTAATACCTTGGCTTTCACTAAAAACATTAAATTCATTAGAAATATATTCTTCTCCCCTATCGGATCTTAATCATTTTATTTTAATATCTAATTGATTTTCTACATATGCTTTATAAGTTTTAAACTTATCTAAAGCTTTACTTTTATTTTGTATTAAATATACTTGAGTGAATTTAGAACAATCATCAATGAATGTTATAAAATATCTTTTTCCTTCTCTTGTAGTAATTTTAGAGAAATCACATAAATCAGAATGTATTAATTCTAAAACATTAGACTTTCTTACTACATTTTTAAATGACTTTTTAGTTAATTTAGTCTTAGTGCAGATTTCACACTTATCAACATTTGAGTTTTCAAGTGAAGGAATCAAGTTTAATTTTGACATAGATTTCATATATCTAAAATTTATGTGTCCTAATCTAGCATGCCATAAATTAAAAGAATCAACCATATAAGCAAAATCAGAAATTTCATTCATTTCATCATAGCCAATACTGGTTTTGAACAATCCTCCCAAGGCATAGCCTTTACCAACAAATTTCTCTTTCCTAGACAGAATACATTTATCAGATTCAAATACTAACTTAAAGTCATGCTTTACTAACAAGCTGACTGATACAAAATTCTTCCTGACTTCGGGTACATGTAAGACGACATTAAGAGTAACCGTCTTCCCGGAAGTGAAGTCCATTTCCACCTTCCCATGTTCTTCAATCTTTGCAGTAGAAGAGTTTCTCTTGTAGAGAACTTGATCTTCTGTTACCTTTTCATAGGAAGAAAACATGGAATGGTTTTTGCATACATGTCTTGTAGCACCTGTGTCAAATCACCATTCATTTTCATCTCTTAAAAGGTTTACTTCAGAAAACTTTGTAGCAAGCTTTTCTTCAACTACATTTGCTTGACTTTTCTTGAAGTGTCGGCAATCCCTTTTGAAGTGTCCGGGCTTCCCACAATGGTAGCAAGCCCCCTTCTTGGGTTTCTTGTCCTTAGTGCTCTTCTTGTCTTTCTTGTCTTTTTGTTGGAAGGAGTGTTTGAATTTCTGCTTCTTTTTATCAGATTCTTTATTCTCAACCAGATTTGCCTTGGAGACCAATTCAGTTTGTTACTCCAATTTATTCCTCAACCTTAACTCTTCCTCAATTCGAAGATGCTTGAGGAGATCATCCATGACCATTTTTTCCTTAGCATGTTTAAGGGTTTTCCGGTATTCTTTCCATGAAAGTGGTAGTTTTGCAACTATTGCTTTCACAAGAAAGAATTCCTTGACGATGGCTCCTTCTGCAATGAGGTTATTTATGATAACCTGGAACTCATGAACCTGTTCAAGAATGAGTTTTCCATCAGTTATCTTATAATTTAAAAATTGACTTACAAGATAGGATCGATATCCTTCATCCTTTGTATTGTATTTCTTTTCCAGTGCTTCCCAAAGTTCTTTTGCAGTCTTTGTATACTGGTACACATCAAATAGAGAATCAGCCAAGTAATGGAGGATGTGATTATGACATGCATAATTGTCAGATTCTCACTTCTGCTTTTTCTGGATATCTTCAATGGTGGAATCATTAGTTGTGGTAGGACAAACCGTAGTGAGAACAGAGACAACATTTAGAGAAGTAAGGAAGAAATGAATCTTCTGTTGCCATCGTTTGAAGTGTGCTCCATCAAAGTTCTCAAGCGTTGGAAGATTCAGATGAAGCTGTACTTGATTTCTGGTTGCCATCGAATACAGTTTAAAATTGTTGGAGAAATGGTTTCAGAAATCACAGAATCATAGCAAGCAAATCCGAGGCATAGACTATACTTTCTTTAAACTGTATTCGTCCCCACAACAAAGTCTGCAAATGGGTACAACGAACCAGTTCCAGGATACAACAGACACTGCTTTGGATGCTGTTTAACAGAATTAGTTTGCTATACTAAGTCTGTTCCAGAACACAGAAACTTACAGAATTTGCTCAAAGAAGGGGAGTAAAAAACAAATTGGTTTGAGACTAGAAAAGACTTATTTAAAGAGTAAAGACACCTTTTCGAAAAGACACAATGGTTTGAAAAAACCCAACAGTCATAAACTATTCAACAGTCAAAAACTAACCCAACAGACTAAAAAGAGTTATAGTTTTAATTTAAAATAATTTCGGGTTTATTTAAAAATCGTTTAAATAAGAGTAATTAAAAAAAATAATCATTTGAATCTTATAACCCAACCCAGCCCAGCCCAGCCCGCCCGACCGACTAGACTCGGCGCGGCACGGCACGTGCGTGCTCGTGCGTGCTTGGTTTGGCATAATGGTTGCAAGATAGCATAGTGGGTATGGGTAATAAATTCCAATGCCCTTGAATGCCCAAGCCTTCTTCCAACACTATCTTATATATACTTGTCAAAGTATTGGTTAAACAACTTCCAAAAACACACTTGTTTTCAAAAACACCAAGGTTTTTCTTTTAAATATCCAACAGAAATCTACCCTTTCTCCCACATCCCCTGACATGCAACCAGCCCATTTCTACTGTTTATTCGTCAAAATCTCCATTGCTTTTGAGTGGGGTTTAAGCAATCGATGTGATGAGGAGCGCTCTGAGGATCTGATGAAGAATTTTTTTAATTTACCAGGACATGCTTCGGATGGTAGCTTTCATGGTGTAAATTATGTGAGCGATGGTTTAACACTTACAGAGCAGTTGGAGCTACAGTTTTTGTCTGAAGAGCTTGACATAGCTATAACCGGCAATGGAGAAAGTCCCAGGATTGATGTGAGTACATTTTTGATGCATCTGATTGCATTTTTCTCATAAGCGAGGTGCTAAAAGGAACATTTTATGTGTTGTCCCATTTTTATTTAAATTCACAAGTGCCACATATAGAGTACAAAAATGACCGTTATCGCGACGTTGATCTCACTTAGAAGACTTTCTAAGCCAAAATGAACCTAATCAACCAACTGTTACCGTGCCCCTTAACCATACTTAGATTATTTTCTAGAAGAGTGGGATGGATCGCATGGTGGATTGTTCGATTGGGTCAAATTTGGGATAGAAGATCTCAAGGAGCCAACCTCAAATCCTCTTCGGTCTTTTCGCCAAAAATAATGGGTCTTTTCGCCTCATGCTTTCCATGTGTACTTCTATTCCATCGATAGACTGCCTTATGTTATACCCCCCATGAGCACATTAATGTCCAGGAATATATATATATATATATATATAGCAATTTTCTTTGGATATTGATGTTCTTTTTGTGTAGGAATTATATGAAGCACCTCAAGCTTCATCAGTCCAGGCCATTGGATCAGAATGCAATCAGAACCATCACTCCATCGTCCAACTTATTGATGGGGATTCAAGCTAACCCTCTCCTGTGGCTTCTGCTGCACACAAGCCAAGAATGCGATGGATGCCTGAGCTCCATGAGCGTTTCATAGAAGCTGTTAACAAGCTTGATGGAGCTGACAGTAAGCAAGTTGACCTTTTTTTTTTCTCTGCTAGGCATTAGTAGTCAAGGGTGAAAACAGGTTTCAGATCCGGGTCTGTGGTATTAAAACACACGGACTTTACAAACTAGGAAAATTAATCTCTCTGGTTTTTGTTCATAATACTAAAATGTGTTTTCTATCTCACGAGTTTCACTATGAAATGTAGAAGCCACTCCAAAGGGTATATTGAAGCTTATGAATGTTGAGGGTTTGACCATCTACTATGTGAAAAGCCACTTGTAGGTAGCGTCATGGATGTATTTGGTGGATTAGATTTTAATTGAATTAGCTGCTATTCTTTCATTGGACCTTACATTCTCATGCATCCATGTTTTGTAGAAATACTGACTTGCCAAGTATATTCCAGAGAAGAAAGAAGGTAAAAGATTATTACAGAAAGGAAATTTTGCTTATGGTCCGACTTAGCTCAACTATTTGAATCTTGTTCAACCATTTCAATCTTTGTAGTCATATCTTCTGTTAACGCGTGTGATTTCAAATCTTTTCTCACCACCTTAATTTGAGTCCTTTCATCCTTCCATAACTCTTTCATAGCATTTAACCTGTACCAAAGCACTTTTCCCACTGGTGCTGTATGCATAATGCACTACCTTGTGCTGTCAAGGTAACATACTATAGAATATTGATGGTATTCTCTGTTATTTTTAGGAAGTTCTGGGGTGCTTTCTTTATTAAGTTCTTAAACTTGTTACTGGAATGATATTGATTTTTCTTTCAACTTATTCTAGCAGTAAAAATGCCTATTTTTGTGAAACTCAACGTGTACACTGTTTTATTTATCCTTTTATTCTCAAGACAAGAAGACTTCCAGCTCTGAAGAAAAGAAGGCAGCCCCAACCAGCAATGAAACTGATGCGCGGATGAACAGGTCAAGATCATCCCCCTTTTCTACATTCTAATTGGTTGAATCACACAAATTGACAAATGATCGATCATTCTTCTCTTTCTCATTCTTGCTATATAGGGGCTCGCAAATCACAGACGCTCTGCATATGAAAATGGAAGTTCAGAAGAAGCTACATGAACAGCTTGAGGTAAATCAATCCAATTTAGGAAATATTTGACTTGACTGTTTTAACAAATTCTACTCACAGGATTGCTCGTCTTAACTAATTGTACACAAGTTATTTTAACCATGCTCAATTCTGGTGTTTGATCATATTATTTTTATTCCTCAATCTTCATAGTTGCTTTTTTTTTTCCTTTAGAAAAAAAGAAAAGTTATCAGCTCTATGGAATTTTGTTGGTTTGGCAATGGCCATTGGCACACTTCTCATTATTTTGATTAATACTTTTTTCCGTTTGTGGTGATGATTTTTTACACTAACCTCCCCTGAGGTTTGGTAAAATTTCAGAGACCTCCCCTCTTATTTATGAAATTATACTCACCTCCCCTATCAGGATCGTGAAGTTCAGCCCGTTAACAGAGGATATCCTTTGACGATTTTGCCCCTATTTGTTTACTTGAGAAACACATTGTTTTTGCTTGGTTTGAAGAGATTGAATCACAGTCAATTGACCTTTTTCATCTTTCTTCGTTTCTTGCATTCCTTTCAGCGTATTTTCTGCATTTGATTCTTTGTTCCTGCGAAAATGAGAAAATACATTTCGATCCACATCTGTCAGGCCGATATCCAGGTCGGCAATGCATGCTGGGAACTTTACTGCCTCCAACATGGCATTCAACCTGATGGCCAAATGCCAAGTGAAAAGAAGGTTGGTGGAGGAGATGATGCCTTCAACACCTTTTTTTACTGAAACTGGTGTTGGGAAGCATGTCCCTTGTGCTGTCTTTGTATATCTTGAGCCCACTGTTATTGATGAAGTGAGGAACGGAACATACCGCCAGCTTTTCCATCTATAACAGCTCATTAGTGGCAAGGAAGATGCTGCCAACAACTTTGCCTGTCCAATTACAACATTGGGAAAGAGATTGTTGATCTCTGCTTGGATCGAATCCGAAAGCTTGCCGAAAACTGCACTGGTCTCCAAGGGTTCCTTGTCTTCAATGTATATGAATCAGTTGGTTAAAGAGAAGATGCTGACTCTGTTCATCAGTCCCATTCATTATATATATCTTGTACTGTACAACAATGTCTATCTTTACAAGGAAGTTACAATCTAAATTCAGACTCTATATTAGAGGGAAAGAGATCCTTCCGTGTTAGGAGACTCCTGATATGGTTGTCATGTTGTTGTGGGATTTTCTTTCCATGCGTGGAAGATGCCTTTGAGATTTGATGCTTAATTCAATGCTGTTGGTGGAGGCATTGGTTTGGGTCTTGGCTCCCTTCTTTTTTAGCGTCTGTCTGTTGACTATGGCAAGAAATCAAAGCTCGGCTTTACTGTCTATCCCTCGCCGCAAGTCTCGACTTCTGCTGTTGAGCCCTACAACAATGTCCTTTCAACCCACTTTCTTCTAGAACACACAGATGTTGCTGTGCTTCTTGACAATGAGGCCATCTATGATATTTGTCAGTGCTCTCTTGACATTGAGTATCCGACTTATACCAATCTCAACCGAGTCTGCAGAGGAAGAGGATGTTGACGAAAGGATTATGAGGAGGTTGGTGCCGAGTCTGCAAAGGAAGAGGATGGTGACAAAGGAGATGAGTATTGAGTAGGGGATGAGTTAGAAAAAAGGTTAAAAGGGACACATAGACACTAACATTTTGCTACATTGGGTCTCCTATTTTATTGCATTGGCTGACTTTCACTTTAAGAAGGGTAATTTGGACCTTTTTAAATGTTTAAATCATGACATCAGCAAAGTCCATCGATGTAGGTAACGGAAAACTAATGGAAGCGGGTGTTTGTTACAAACAACTATAGTAGAGGGGAGGGCAGGGTAATTTCAGAAACAAGAGGGGAGGTCTCTGAAATTTCACCAAACCTCAGGGGAGGTCAATGTCATTTACCTTTTTTTTTTCTTGTGCAGGTACAGAGGGCGCTTCAGTTGCGTATAGAGGAACATGCAAGGTACTTGGAAAGGATTATGGAAGAACAGCAGAAGACTGGCAGCAGCTTAATCTTTGTCACACAGCCTGCCATCGGTGACCAACTCACTGCCAGACTCTGAACTCGCGTCTTTATCTCTGTCTGCGTGTGCCTCACCCCAACAAGTTGATTCTAAATCTGACTCCTCGTCTCTCCCATCAAAGTGAAAAGCCACTGACTCTGGCAAATTTAAACAACTTCCATGTCAGAAACAACTCTGGAATGAAGCCAAGCCAGAAGTAACTTCCGATGAGCCTGTAGTCGAATATTCGGTGCAATGAGCAGTTCACCACCATGCCTAGAATTCTAGAAAGCCCTTTGCTTAAGAAACATTGTATCCATCATTTCTTCTTCTTTTTCTCGACATTTCCAAATTGTAAATCCCATGTGAAAAAAATAAAATAGAAGTGGAAGTTACTTGATTTGCCTTCTGTAAGGGGAAAAGTGAAGGGAATAAGCTCGGCCAACCCAGCTAGAAAGGTACGGAAAGCCCTTATCAATAGCCCGACTGGAGCAGTATGCTCAAGTAAACCCTAAAACTGACCACAGGCTGAACCAAACGCTAAAACCCATATGATGTGACTGTGAGCCTTGTGTCACAGTCAAAAGTTGTCAAGTACTGTCATGACCGTGATACGGGGCCGGGTTGGCCTGAGCATGGGCAAAGGATGCCAATGCAGTGCTTAGGAGATAGGTGAGGCACTATGCAAGTGATAGTGCAGCATGGTGTAGGGTTGGTGCCTTAGTGTTGGGTACCGAAGTGAAGGGACATGGAGGTGTCTCAATGTTGTGTATGAGGTACTATGGTTTGGGTGAAGTGCACAGGAAGAGTTATGGAGTGAAGCTTGAGTTTGGTGCTTGGTCGGGCATATGTGGGCGAGTGTTGTGGGGCTCACATGGTAAGTTGGAAGTAGGGCCGATAGTACCTTCATTCAAAGAGAAAGATAATGTGAGTTCAATGGTACAATTGGTTTGTGGATCTTGAAAATACTGTTCCGTAAAAGACCAGTATGACTCCACCGGCAAAGGTGATGTTTCCTTTTGGTAAAGGGTGAAAGGTTTATCATCCACCTTGAGGAGAAAGGCGAAGCTCTACCTTCCCTTGTGGTACATCTGGGGCCACCTAATGAGCAACCCCAAAGGAGTTGGGGGCGCGCTCTAGGATCCTAAAGGGGATCTTGGAGTCTCATTGGATGGTTGTTGGAGCATCGAAAGACGGTGCAAAGGAGACGGATTTCCTAGCACTGCGCAAGAGCCTTCGGGAAAGAGGTTTCATCCTAGTATGACCTTTAAGTGTGTGGTATGCATCATGGTCGTTTAGGAGGGACGCAAGGTATGGTTGGGATACTCGGTCAGAGGACCGAGGATTGTGTTGTGGGCGTTATGCCCTCAATGCTCGGTAAACGGGGCAGTGATGCTTCTATGCTATCCGCGATGCGTGGGGGATGACCGATAGTCGTGTTCGAGAGTACCGGGCCGTGTTGAATGTTCGGCTTGATCGGGGAACCTTAGTATCATGAGAGATGCGTGAGACGGAACCTCGGTGACGCGAGAACCTTATGTGTTGGACAAGTGTCAGGTGCGACACGATGAAGTGATGCGTAAGCCAGCTGAGTATAGCTTAGCGGATGGGACTCGGTAGTGGGTCGTACCTTAGCGTAGCATTGTAGCACGAGACGTTGGGTCGGTTCAATGGATGGATAGTGTAATGGTGTAAGGCTAGCCAAGATCATGGGATGATTGAGGCGCCGCACGATTGTTCCGCAAAATCAAAAAGTTGACCGTGACAGTTGGTATCAGAGCATGGTTGCTCGTGGGAGCTTGAAGCAATAGGTTGCAACAGGTGATCAGTTGGAATGCACAAGATGTTTCTACTGTGGTTCCGAGTAGTGGGAGTGCTACTGGCTACAGAGTTTGTTGGCTTCTAGAGAGTGGACTTGTTACGGGAGAGACTTGTCAAGGATCGAGATGAAGTTCGACAACTATATAGGTGTTGGTATCTAATGCAGTGATGTGTTGGAGCAAGGCTACTAGTGGGTAGTGGTCGAAGGAAAATTCAGGATCAAATGTGTACTCAGGGTGAAGACAGTGTTGAGACTTGAGGAACACAGTGTTGGTTCAAGATGAAGACTCCAGGAGTTGACGTATCAAGACTACACGTAGTGAAATAGCACAGTGGTGCAACGATCAGGTGAAGTGTTCTCTCAGTTGAAGACACAAGATGTCGAGGTACTAGAGTCACGCAACTATGTTGGCAAGGTGCCAAAGACTTGAGTAATCTAATACTCTAGTCAAAGTTGGAAGCTCAATTGTATGAGAAGATGCAATGGAGTGGATGAGTGCTATCTCAGGGTATGCAAGAAGTTGAGGTACTAGAGAGGCACAACAAGGATACAAGATGCAATGTAAGCTCGAGTTGGGAACACTCGGGCAGAATATCAAAAGTATGAGGGAAGTCCTCAAGAGTGAGGCAAGTAGGGAAGTCCTCAAGAAGTGAGGTAAAGGGTTAAAATGATGCAATAGCTTCAGACAACTTCATAGGTTGTTGGCCACGAAAAGTTGAGCTCAACGGATTGAGTTCAACACAAGTGATTGAGTTAAGAATCACAAGGAGAAGTGTGCCAATAGATTGGTACACAACCAAGGAAGACGTGCAAAATGGTTTTGCACCAAAGAATGGAAGAAACAAAATTAGTGCGTCAGGGATGTGATGCACCAATGAAGAGTTTCACAGAGACTTAGCGTAGTGGACGCTATTACGGTTTCGAGTAACGTATAGGGTTTCTGGCCGTGTTGCATCAGAGGATGCGTGATGGGTGTTTGTGACTTTGGGTAAAGGATGTGAATGTCGGTGCTATTATGGGATGACTTTAGTGTTGAAGTGGGACAACACGCCGATGCTTACATGCGTAAACTAAGGAAGCAGACTGCGGAGGAAGTACCGTATGAGATGCGGTTGGCTTGCGAGCCTCGTTATGGGTGACGTACTTCATGTTCAAGGTGAACGATGAGTGTAGTTCGACGAAGTGAACGGCAATGGATGAAGCTTTAAGAGTGAAGTGGATGGCAGCTAAATGCCTAGTGGAAACTGAAGATCAGGGTTGTGAGACCGAAGATTGATGTTCATGGTGACAATCAGTGTCAGCGTAATGCTTGAGACAGTCAAGTAATGGTCCTGGGAGGACTAAACATGCGCATAGAGATGTGCACTTGAAGAAATTCGAGGAAGATTACCCCTCTCAGAAGTTCGGACAACGGGTTGAAGACAGAAATGTTGAAGACAAAGGCAGTGTACAGAGTCTCTAAGGGCAAGTTCAGTGTGAAATTGGGCGAAGTGTGGTGAATGTTTCAGACAAAATTCGTGAGAATATGAAGTTTGAGACAGTAATTGATATGTTAAGCCGTCAGAAGTGAGTTCTGATATCTGGAAGGAGCAGGTGTGCAAGCTGTGTTGTAGAGCTGATGAATACTCAGTGGGGGTCGATATGGACATTCACCTAATCAGGTGGGGGAGAGTGTCATGGTCAAAAGTTGTCAAGTACTGTCATGATCGTGATACGGGGCCGGGATGGCCTGAGAATGGGCAAAGGATGCCAATGCAGTGCCTAGGAGATAGGTGAGGCACTATGCAAGTGATAGTGCAGCATGGTGTAGGGTTGGTGCCTTAGTGTTGGGTACCGAAGTGAAGGGACATGGAGGTGTCTCAATGTTGTGTACGAGGTACTATGGTTTGGGTGAAGTGCACACGAAGAGTTATGGAGTGAAGCTTGAGTTTGGTGCTTGGTCGGGCATATGTGGGCGAGTGTTGTGGGGCCCACATGGTATGTTGGAAGTAGGGCCGATAGTACCTTCATTCGAAGAGAAAGATAATGTGAGTTCAATTGTACAGTTGGTTTGTGGATCTTCAAAATACTGTTCCGTAAAAGACCAGTATGACTCCACCGGCAATGGTGATGTTTCCTTCTGGTAAAGGGTGAAAGGTTTATCATCCACCTTGAGGAGAAAGGCGTAACTCTACCTTCCCTTGTGGCACATCTGGGGCCACCTAATGAGCAACCCCAAAGGAGTTGGGGGCGGGCTCTAGGATCCTGAAGGGGATCTTGGAGTCTCCTTGGATGGTTGTTGGAGCATCGAAGGACGGTGCAAAGGAGACGGACTTCCTAGCACTGCGCAAGAGCCTTCGGGAAAGAGGTTTCATCCTAGTATGGCCTTAATGTGTGCGATATGCATCATGGTCGTCTAGGAGGGACGCGAGGTATGGTTGGGATACTTGGTCAGAAGATCGAGGATTGTGTTGTGGGCGTTATGCCCTCAATGCTCGGTAAACGGGGCAGTGATGCTCCTACGCTATCCGCGATGCGTGGGGGATGACCGATAGTCGTGTTCGAGGGTATCGGGCCGTGTTGGATGTTCGACTTGATCGGGGAACCTTAGCATCATGAGAGATGCGTGAGATGGAACCCTGGTGACGCGGGAACCTTATGTGTTGGACGAGTGTCAGGTGCGACACGATGAAGTGATGCGTAAGCCAGCTGGGTATAGCTTAGCAGATGGGACTCGGTAGTGGGTCGTACCTTGTCGTAGCATTGTATCACGAGAGGTTGGGTCGGTTCAATGGATGTAAGGTTGGCCAAGATCATGGGATGATTGAGGCACCGCACGATTGTTCTGCAAAATCAAAAAGTTGACCGTGACACTTGGTAGCAGCTTATCCGTACCAGAGGATATCACACCAAATCAAGTACAACCCTGGTAAGGCAAAGTTGCAAGGAAATTACAAGTAGCATGTCCCTGACATAGAATTGATTAACTACTGATAGTTGACAAGATGGAGAAAACAACAAAAAGAAAGGGCGCAAGCACTAAGGAGGTACGTAGAATTCTTTAAAAGAGAGAATGGTTAACTGCAACTAACTTGAGCGTCGGAGTGTCCTCCGCAGGTGGAGGACAACCTCATGGATGCTCATGGACGTCGGAAGAAGGAGAAGAAATTGCGCATGGAGCCTGCAACTCAGGAACGCGCGTATTCTTAAGTTGAGGTATGATCCGAACCCACCACAAATTGGTGTTGTTTGTGGAAATTATATATATTCCCAAGTGAAAACAGAATGGGGAAACAAAACTAAGTGAGGCATTGTGCCAAAAGCTACGCTACGGAGGAGGCAATTGTCCTCCGTGCACGAGAAGAGTCTGACGAAAAAGATCAGCCAAGACTCAAGTAGATGAAGGCACATTTAGGTGGAGAAGGGTCCGACGTCTATAAGAACAGAGGGAAACCAGACCCTGCCGGGTTGGACGCCCAGAGGGTTCATAAAGTAAGAAAAGAACATTGTAACATGAAAAGCGCAGCACATATCGGTATTGACAAATGAAAGAGTAGTGCCAAATCCATAAAAGGGGTAGTCTATTATCCAGCTCAGCTCAGATCATTACATTGCATTAGCATCACAATAGAGCTTAGTTACAAATATATGCATAAAGGACAGTGTTGTTAGCACGGGAAAAGACGCGTAGTTCGAACTACGGGTCGAATAACTCAACTCTCAACACGAGGAGGCCAGACAGCTTGACTGACTAACTTTAGTGAGACAGAGGCATCCCAAAACTCACCTAGGCGAGGTTAGGAACGCAGATGGAAATTCCTCAGCAAGGCAGAACTGAGGCTCCATGCGTAAAGAGAGAGAGAGACGACAAAAGTGGCGCACGAGACACCGTGGAGGATACTCCTGAGCCCTTCAGTGAGCCCATCACGGAGGATCGCCCGAGTAAGTCCCCAACACAAGCTTTGGTGATATGAAGATAGGGTAGTGATTGCGTATGGGTCTTCTTTATAAGCTACTGGAAGTCTCGCCCTGGCTTTTTCTGCCATTATAAGCTGGCAACCGGCATGGATAGCCTGAAGGAGCACCACAATTCCCAGCGAAGAGGCAGTCTGCAGCACTCAGTATATGTGATGCGGGGCCACGCGTTACCAACTTGAGTAGGCACCCCACCTGACCTAGGAGATCTTGATCTACCCACTTGTTGAAACAAGACTGTCCATACGGAGACGACCCTACCCCTTGCCTTAGCACGTAAAAAGGCGCTCCCGGCCCAGGTTGGCCCACCATGTTGTCGGAACCCTTCTCGACAGCATTAGCCCAACCACAGCCGCCAATTAGCCTAACAGGCCTAGCCGCCACTGTCGTCAAGCCCGCCAGAGCCGAACAAAAAACCTTGAACCAGAAGACCCCCGACCAGTCGAGCATCGTCCACTGACACGACCCTTCCTTAACAGGGATAGCTGAGCCACATTTCAACTCAGTGCGGGACGGGCCCAGATCAGGATGGCCATGTCCCATAGCAAAGGCAGGAGATATGAGCCTTATATCACACACTGAGATCATCAATGAATGAGGCAGGCTACGAGGTGTTCCATGCGCTTCACAACTCCGCAAAAGATCACGGACCGGCAACGATGCGCAACCACACTGTGAATTGAAAAAGCAAAAATAAACTTGTTGAGTCCCTCCATTAGGATGTCACAGGGTAGTAAGACTCAGAGAAAATAGAGGAAAAGGGTAATGAGGGAAGTCGGGGGAGGATTCAGGCTTTTATAGCGATAGTCGAGCAGCAAAAATGCCAACCGCCCAACCATTCGTCCATACACGTAAGCTTGACAAGGGACAAGATTGTCATTGAGGAAGGGCAATCGGAACGATGTCACGATTAAGATACCCTGGAAGATGCAATACATTGAATGCGCACGGATTTCAAGCATCGGTCAGTGCGACCTCGAGCGGCAATTAAGCTTGCGGATTGACCATATGGTGAATAAAAGGCGGCTAATACAGCGTACATCACATCATGTGAAAACCTCAGCTGGGGAAACTTTCTCAAGAAAAAGAAAATAGGATGCTACAAGGTATTAGCTCGGAAGCCCTCTTAGGAGATCAGTTCTACCATAGTTGCTCTTACGTCTTCTTCAAGATGGGTCAGCAGCACGGAACATGACTCAAGGGGTCCAAACGAGCCTAGCTCGGAAGCCCTCTTAGGAGGCTTGTTCAACCGTAATCGCTCCTACGTCTTCTTCAAGACGGGTCGGTAGGACGGAATGCGACCTGAGGGGTCCGAATGAGCCTAGCTCGGAACCCCTCTTAGGCTCATCTTCCTCAGAGTCATCCTCAGCAATCGTCATAAGAGTGATGGAAGCCGGACGAGGCTGTGACACAGGAAGGCCCCGCCTAGAAGAGAATGAGTCGGGAACCTTGTTATGCATGGGAGTGTATGCTAGAAGGGACAATAACCTTTTGCCTTTGCTACTCATCTTCACTTCTGTAGCAACTTGATCAGCCTCCTCAAATAGCTCAGCAACAAGATCTGAATTGTGGTGTTTAGAACGACCCTGACGGAATCTACGAGAGTGACGTGCTTCACGACCCGACGTCGATGGAAGCACGGAGGATGAGGCACAATCAGCCCGGGTAATATGAGTAATGGGGGCATGAAAGGGATCCCTCTTCTAGTAGTGATAATTCGGCTCGGGACGAAAATTGAACAGTCGTGCAATCTCTTGCTCCTCAGCGTCTTTGAGATTGGCAGTCGATTTCCTTGCACCTGAAAAGGCACGAGAAACAGATGTGAGAAGCAAATAGGAGGTCAAGTCGAGCAGGTTAATCATATCGAGCTAAGCCCAAATGATGCCCTTTCCTCCTTGGGTTATGAACTAGGCTAATGTCATCATTCCTGACTGCTTGCCAATTCCCCCTACCCTACCCACCCCCTACCCCCCGACCAAGGGAAAGTCCTTCTAGCCTTTGTTAGAATTGTGCAAGCCATCCACCAAGAGTTGGACATTCTTATGTGTAGACAGATAAAAATACAGTCTAGGCTCCCTCAGATAACGCTCGACTGAATAATGAGACAAAATATGTTTATGCCTGAGCTGAAACCCGTCCTGATGGTACCACTTAAACCGGGTGGTAAAACGGTAGAAATTGGGATGCATCTGTTCCAGTGCGAGTCCAAACAACCGAAGAAGAGTCGCAATAAGCGGGTCAAGGGGAAAACGTAACCTAGACTCAAACTGCACTGCATATACAATGGTTGCACCCCCGACCAGTCTGAGACCATTGATCCCTTCCAATTGCCTCACCCAGACATCATCTGGAAAGTTGAATTTATTCTGAATAGCCGTTGAGACAGCCAGGGCCCTAACGGTACCCAGAGATTCAGAACTAGACGCCTCTGATTGAGGTGGTGAAGAATTACCTACGACGATGGGAGCAGAAGACCCAGACTCACCCGACACTGGACCAGAATGATCCGACATGACTGACAGTGAAAAAAGAGGTAAAGAATACAAATGGAAAGAGAATAGCACCTAAATGATGCAAACTCGTGGAGAGGCGACGTCAGAGATCTTGAAGCAGACCGAGAGCACACTGAAAATGAGCAAACAATCAAGCAAGAACGATAACTCTAATAGAGGAAGGCTGGAATGTTGTGTGGAAAATAGTTCAGAACCTTTATCTGCATATTTATAGATGATTTGAACGAAGGGAAATGTCTAATTTATCCTTCCATCCAACCCTACATGTCGCTTACTCATGGGCAAGATCTTCATTGACGAAGCACAGCAACCGAGCACCAATTGTCACATTTGTAATGGCAATGATAGATCGAATTTTGCGGCAACGCATTAAATTCAAATGTATGCCCCCATATACAAAGAATGCCAGATAGTTTTCATTCATCATGATCAACCGGCACTTGCTGTAACCTACTACTCGTGTGACTTTACAGTTTCTCGGGGCCTCGAGCTGCGTCCAAGACCTCGAGAGGGGGTACTTGTAAGGGGAAAAAGTAAAGGTAGTAAGCACGACTAGGCCGGCTAGAAAGGTACGAAAAGACCTGATCAATAGCCCGACCGGAGCAGTATGCTCGGGAATACCTCAGCTTGGATAAACCCTAAAACTAGTCATAGGCTGAATCAAACGCTCAACCAATATGAATCGACTGTGAGCTTTGGTAGTGGCTTATCCATACCAGAGGATATCACACCAAATCAAGTACGACCCTGGTAAGGCAAAGTTGCAAGGAAATGACATGCAGCATGTCCCTGACATAGAATTAATTGACTAGTGATAGTTGACAAGAAGGAGAAAATAACAAAAAGAAAGGGCGCAAGCACTTAGGAGGTAAGCAGAATTATTTGAAAGAGAGAATGGTGAATTGTAACTAACTTGAGCATCGGAGTGTTCATGGACGCCGGAAGAAGAAGAAGAAGAAGAAGAAGAAGAAGAAGAAGAAGAAGAAGAAGAAGAAGAAGAAGGTGCGTGTTTGTTGGCTGGAAATCTAGTTTGTGCCGGGTGTATCAGAGCCACGTGGCACAATTAGACAAAAACCTTTAGACCCCGGACACTGAATCAAATAGAATGATCGAGAACGTGTTTGCTTCGGCCATTTGGTCAGCCATCGCCGAAATGTACAGATCGGGCGATTTAGAAAGGAGGGGAGGGGGGGGGGGGTCCGTCCTTCTATAATGAGTTCTATTGTGCCTTCAATAACTGAAGGGCTTTCCAAATTAACAAAACAAAGTAGAAAATGACAATGTAAAAGATGATTAAACATAGTAAATCTATTTAATTTGATTGAAACTAATCGCAGAAGACAACTTACAAGTAATCATGCGATCGAAGTGAGTCGCAGAGGCAAATACAAATTCCACTATGCTAGATGAAACTAAAAGCAAAGTAAACAAACTCTCCCGGATGAGGAAACTAAGTCAGGGTAAGTTCCTGGAGGAATTGGTTACTGAAGAATGTGAAAACTAACTCTCCTAAAGGAGGATAAGGGTTTGTTGTGGGGCAGGTTTGCTGTGAAGCAATGGACATAATTCATTGTACTTTGAGTTTCAAACTATTTTCTATGATCACTTCGAATCCGAGTGATTTAGAAACCTTTTTCATTCTGAACTCTCTTACATATACCCTTAAAGTTTTCAAAAGCATCGGACTTCTCCCTTATAAATGCATCCTATGTCACTCCTGAAGAAGTCATCAACCATCACTAGGATGTATCGCTTACCACCTAAGCTTTCAGTTCGATTAGGATCCATAAGAATATGAATTAACTCTAGTGGATGAGTAGTAGTGATATTTGAAGTTTTCTTGTGTGGGCTTTTAATTTGTTTTCCAATTTGACATGGTCCACACAGCAGGAGAAGACTCTCCTAGTTTGGGCACACCTCTTACTAGTTCATGTCTCTAGAGTTTGCTTAGGTTTTTGAAATTTATATGACCTAGCCTCCTGTGCCACAAATTTGTTAGCCTAAAAGTTACAACCTTAGGGACCCTTATTAATTTTGATGATAACTCAAATAATGAAATAACTTTTGCACTACTAATGTTTACTTTAAAGTGACTATAAAAAATAGTGAACAAGAGCATTAGTCAACATTTTAACTCAAAAGACATGGTATCACCATCCAAGTTACTAAAAGATGCATTCAAGTCAAGTTGATGAAAAAGCACATAATTATCAAGTCAATAAGCTTCAATCATATAAGAAGACCAAGTTGGAGTTCATGCCAAAATTTACAAAAAGATGAAGAACAAGTCTTGAAAGATCTCAAAGTTGAAGCCTTATTAAAGATCTAAGAATCAAGATTAGAAGACTCTCAAAATGGTTTTAAAATTTACTTTTCAGTCTTTGAGAGTATTTAGGACTTTTGTAAAAGTCCTCAATGGTTTGTGTTGAAAAGCTCAAAAACTTAGAATGATCATAGGTACCTTAAGACCAAATTGAAAACTTATTTATAGAACCTAAAAAGATGGTATTTATCTTGTTAAAGATGAGGTAGAAGGCCTTAGAATCAAATCTCATATTCTTGATCTCGAAAAACCGAGTTTGAGCAAAATCTGCACCATCCAGTCGACTGGATGAAGCCATTTAGTCGGCCGGATAGGCCAAAATCACTCGGATAGGTCAAAATGCATTCAGATGACAATTTTGCCTATCCAGCCGATTAGTTGATCCATCCGGTCGACTGGATGAATCGTAAAATGCAGTAATTACTCTGCAACGATAATTTTTAAACGGCTATCTCGTATTAATTGCTTTAGCCAATGACCATAAATTCTTATGGGGTATAAAAGGAGATCATTTATGAATCAAAAATAATTATTGATCAATCCAAAAATAACTATCATTCACTAGAAGTTCATTTTCTCAAATCCTTAGTGAAAAACCGAAAATCCCCAAACTCTCTGTTCTTGAACTATTCATTATTGAGAGATCTTATTAGAGCTTAATTAAAATCTTATTCAGCTCAATCAAGGAACATTTTTCGGATTCAAATCCAACCACAAAGTATTGTATTGGAAAGTCAAGAATCTGAGGATTCTTGCACTAGAGCTTAAGGCTTCGTGAAAGACAAGGGAGGACTGTTCCCTTGTAAGAAAAGTCTGATCCACACCCGGACGTGGGATTGTAAAGGTGGGATCCTCATATGAAAAATGATTGTAAAAAGTTTAAGCTTCACTCGGAAGAAGTCTGTACGATTAGTGAATCGTGGTGAACCCTCTAGCGGGAAAAGCTTGAGGCGGGGAGTAGGCTGGATTTGCCGAATCTCGATAGCAAATCTTTGTGTTTGTTTCTCTAACTCTTACCCTTAATTCTCTGTTTTGTATTTCTTAAAACTGTTAGTTGCTAATACTTTGATAGTTTAAATTCCGCATAAAGAACCAAAGTAGAAATTTAAATTTGCTAAGACCGTATTCACCCCCCTCTAGGGTCAATAGTTGGGCAACAATTGGTATCAGAGCCTAGGACTCTAAATTTAGATCTGAAAAATCTTAAAGTAAAAGATAATATGACAAACAACATTTTTGCAACTAGCTTAGGAGAAGGGAACCACTAGACCTCCATTGTTTAATAGAGAGAACTATAACTATTGGAAGATTCGAATGATGTACTACATTCAAGCCATTGACTTTGAATGCTGGAAAGTCATAGTCAAAGGACCACATCTTCCTGTCAATACCTTGGATGGGGTTTAAATACCCAAAGTTTAGGAAGAGTGGAATGAGGGAGACATCAAGCGTATCCAAATAAATGCTAAAGTAATTAGCAATTTATACTGTGCCTTAAGTCCTCAAGAATTTAATAGGGTGTCAGGTTGTGACTCGGCCAAAGAAATTTGGGACAAACTTTAAGTCACCTATGAGGGGACTAATCAAGTTAAGGAAGAAAAGATAGGAATGCTAGTTCATAAATATGAACTCTTTAAAATAGAAAAAGACGAGTCTATAGGAGATATGTTTACTCGCTTTACTAACATTCCTAATTGACTAAAGTCTTTTGGTAAAGTGTATACAAATGCATAAAACGTGAGGAAAGTACTTCACTCACTACCTAAAGAATGTACTCCCAAGGTGACAACAATTCAAGAGGCTAAGGACCTCACCAAACTAGCAATGAAGGAGCTTCTAGGATCTCTAATGACCCATGAGGTCATAATAAAGAATCAACAAGATGAGGAGCCCAAGGCCAAGAAGGGATTAGCCTTAAAATCCTCTTAAGTGGATGAGAGTGAGGAGGATGAAGACATTGCCTTTATAGCCAAACAGTTTAAAAAGTTCTTAAAACACAAAAAGAACTTCAAGAAGAGGCCATACAAAAAGTTCACCAAGGAAGTCTCCAAAAGTGAACATAGCAAGAGGGAAACCCATAATTTGCTATGAGTGCAAGAAGCCAAGACACATCAAGATAGAGTCCTCAACTCAAGAAAAGAAATAGGTTCCGAAAGAGAGCTATGAAAGCAACTTGAGATGATTCTGAAGAAAGTGGGTTGGAAGACTCAAGTGATGAAGAAATTGCAAATCTGTGCCTCATGGCTAATGAGGATGATGTAAACTCTTCTCCAAATGAATCTCTTTTATGATGAAATTAGAGATGGATTTGATGACTTGTATTGTGAATTTAGAAGAATTGCCCTAATAAATAAATCCTTCAAAAAGGAAATCCTTACTCTTTCAAACATATGTGAAAATTTACAAAAAGAGAAGGACAGCCTACAAGATGAGAATGAGGTATTGAATGTAAATAAAGGAAATTCGATCCTTATCTCATGACTTATCAAGTGAATGTGATGAGCTTAAAGCTAAGGTCAAAGATTTGACTAGCATTATTCACACCTTCACTAACGGCCAAAAGAACTTAGAAAGACTTTTAGGCCAACAAAGGTGTGTGTTTGGTAAAGCCGGTATTGGCTATAATCCTTCAAGTAAACAAAAAGATTACAAAAATTTCTTTATCAAACCAAATAGTCCATTACCCACACCTTCTAGTGCTTTTTACATAGTTAATGATGAGAAGGTGATTTAAGAAAATTTGAGTTCTAAAAAGAACATTCCATCTCAAAACTAACCATAGAGGACCCAAGATGGTTTGGGTAACAAAGGGAGTTACATGAACTTGTCTTGTAGGTATGCCTCAAGTCAAACTCCTCCAAGACAACATGGTTCTTGGATAGTGGATGCTCAAGACACATGACCGGGAACAAAAAGCTTTTTATCTTGTTCACTCCTAAGGATGGAGGGCATGTGACTTCGGGGACAACACAAAGGGGAAGATCATCGGCATATGTAATATTGGTAATAACAACTCTACATTCATTGAACATGATTTACTTGTTGATGGTCTTAAGCATAACCTTATTAGTATTAGCCAATTATGTGATAAGAGATTGAATGTGTATTTTAAATCAAAACTTTGCATGATTAAAGATAAGGATAACATTAATACTATGTCGTTGCTCATAGAAATGAAAATGTTTATACTCTAGAATTTAATGAACTACTATCTCAAAATATGATATACTTTTCTCCTTTTAATGAAGTTAGTTGGCTTTGACATAGAAGACTAGGACACACTAGCATGGATCTTCTATCAAAATTATCTAAAAATGATCTAGTAAAAAGACTATTTAGAACAAAATTCACCAAAGATAAAATATATGATGCTTTCCAACTAGGAAAACAAATAAAATCATCATTTAAGAAAAAGAAAAAAATTTCAACAACTAGGCCTCTAGAACTCTTACACATGGACTTGTTTGGGGCAAATGAAGTAGCTAGCTTAGGTGGTAAGACATATGCCTTTGTAATAGTTGATGACTATTCTAGATATTCATGAGTATTATTCTTATCACATAAAAGTGAAGCACCCTCTCTATTTAAAAATTTATGTAAGAGAGTTCAAGATGAAAAGGGCTATGCCATTAACAATATTAGAAGTGATCGAGGTGGAGAGTTCAAAAACAAAGAGATGATAAATAGGGTAGTAATTTGAAACAAATTGAATAAGACCCCCTATGCCTTTGTAATAGTTGATCATAGATTTTCTGTGAAAAAAATGGTTTTAATCATAATTTCTCAGCTCCTAGAACTCCACAACAAAATTGAGTAGTTAAAAGGAAAAATAAATCACTCCAAGAAATGGCTAGGACTATGTTAAATGAACACAATTTACCCAATTACTTCTGGACTGAAGCCATTAACACATCCTGCTATATGATAAATAGGGTAGTAATTTGAAACAAATTGAATAAGACCCCCTATGAGCTTTAGAACGGAAGATCTCCAAATATAGGGTCCTTTAAAGTATTTGGATGCAAGTGTTTTATATTAAATGATAAACATCACTTAAAGAAATTTGACCTTAAGTCAGTTGTAGGAATCTTCCTAGGGTATTCCATGAATAGCAAAACTTATAGAGTATTTAACAAGAAATCTTTAGTAGTAGAAGAATCAATATATGTAGTATTTGATGAAACAAATCCTTTTGAAAAGACTCATAATAATGAAGATGAGATAGAAGATAAAGTAGAGAAAATATCAAAAGACATCTCAAGTATAGAAATAAATGAGAAGGAAAAGGAAAAAGAAAATAATGAAGATGAGATAAAAGATAAAGTAGAGAAAATATCAGAAGACATCTCAAGTATAGAAATAAATGAGAAAGAAAAGGAAAAAGAAAATAAAGAAGATTCTAATAATGACAAACCTATTGAAGTAGAAAATGAGGAAGAAAAAGATGTTGAAGATTCATATCAACTTCCATAAGCCTGAAAACTTGTAAAAGATCACCTAAAAGAACTTATTCTAGGAGTAGAACAAGGGATTAGAACTAGAAGAAACATTTGCAACAACCTTGTTTTCCTATCCCAAATTGAGCCTAAAAATGCCAATGAGGCCATTGAAGATGAATCATGGGCAATAGCTATAAAAAAAAAAAAAAAAAGGGCAATAGCTATACAAGAGGAGCTAAATTAATTTGAAATAAACTAAGTTTGAGATTTAGTACCAAAACTAAAAAATAAATCAACCATAGGTACTAAATGAGTGTTAAAAAATAAGAATGATGAATCAGGAAACATAATTAGTAAGATTGGTAGCTCAAAGTTACAACCAAGAAGAGGGCATAGACTATGAAGAAAATTTTGTCCCAGTTGTTAGATTAGAAGTTATAAGAATGCTACTTGTCTTTGCAAGTCATAAAGATTTCAAATTATTTCAAATGGATGTAAAAAGTATTTTCTTGAATGACTATATCTCAGAAGAAGTATATGTTGAACAATCATCTTGCTTTGAAGATCATAGATTTCCTAATCATGTATTTAAATT
Organism: Tetracentron sinense; assembly: GCA_015143295.1. Taxonomy (NCBI): domain Eukaryota; kingdom Viridiplantae; phylum Streptophyta; class Magnoliopsida; order Trochodendrales; family Trochodendraceae; genus Tetracentron; species Tetracentron sinense. The sequence goes on from CM026563.1 coordinate 43,497,029, forward strand.
AACTAAAATCATATATGGATTAAAGCTTGCTCCTAGAACTTGGTGTGATAGGTTAAGTGAGTTCTTACTTGATAATGGATTAATTAGAGGAAAAATTGATATAACTTTGTTTGTCAAATTCATAAATAATAAAATGCTTATTGTCCAATTCTATGTTGATGATATTATTTTTGGATCAACAAATGAATCTTTATGTCAAGAGTTTGCTAAGAATATGCAAGAAGAATTTGAAATGAGTATGATGAGAGAATTAACTTTCTTCCTTGGACTTCAAATTAAGTAACCTATTCAAGGAACCTTTATTAATTAAGCCAAGTATACTAGAGAGTTACTTAAGAAGTTTGGAATAAAAAATACTAAAGAAATGGATACTCCTATGAGTCCATCAACCAAACTTGACAAAGATGATAAAGACAAAAATGTTGATGAGAAACAATATAGAGGTATGATAGGAAGTCTACTATATCTAACTGCAAGTAGGTCAGACATAATGTTTAGTGTTTGCACTTGTGCAAGATTCCAATCTTGTCCAAAAGAATCACACATGATAGCTGTCAAGAGAATATTTCGATATTTACTAGGTACAATTGACTTATGACTTTGGTATCCAAAGAACACTTCACTTGACTTAGCTATTTAGATGATGACTTTACCGGATACAAAGTTGATAGGAAAAGCACAAGTGACACCTGTCACTTCCTAGGACACTCACTTGTTCCATGATTTAGCAAAAAATAAAATTCAGTAGCTCTATCTACAGCTGAAGCTGAGTATTTGCAGGAAGTTGTGCTCAAACATTATACATGAAACAACAATTTGAAGACTTTAAACTTTACTATACAAAAATTACAATTAAGTGTGACAACACAAGTGCTATCTGCATGACTAAAAATCACATTCAACACTCAAGAACTAAACACATTGAGATAAGGTATTACTTTATAAGAGATCATGTTCAAAATGGGGATGTTGTATTGGAATTTGTTCATACAAATAACCAATTGGCCGATATATTTACAAAACCACTCCAACATGATAGATTTAGTACCTTGAGAAGAGAACTAGGGATAGGCAAACTTAATGATCTTATATGATATTTAATGATACCTCGTGATGCCTAATGTTCATTGAAAAAGTGAGTTATATGCTTAATGCTCTTATTTGACTAATTTATTTAAAATAAATATTGTTTTTGAATGATTAATCATGATTAATAATGCTTAATTAAAGATTTTGAATGATTAATAAATGCTAAATGGAAAGGTGATTGGATTAGAAGAAAATAAAAAAAATTATGTTTTTTTTCTTCTATCCAGTCGACTGGATGGAGCATCCAGTCAGTTAAATAGAAGAAAATCAATTAGGTTGAGGATTTCTTATACTAAGGATATAATTTCTTCTATCTAGTCAACTAGATAGTACATCCAATCAATTAAATAGAAGAAAACCTGACTTAGAGAAATTTGGCCCATCTAGCTGATCAGATGGTCCATTCAGTCGACTGGATGGTGTTAGCCTATAAATATAACCTTTAAAAATCCCAAATTTCACGATCATTTCAAACTTTTCTATTCGAAATCCGTTATCTCATCTTTCCTCCAAAACCATTTTCCAAAAATCTAACCATTCTAAACCTCCAAAAATCATTCAAAAATCCTTCCAAACTCCTCAATCACAATATTCTAAATGTCAAGAACAAAGAATGCTAGTGAACAATCAAGCCCCAACAAGGAGCAACCAGATAAAGGAAAGGCCGTAGCCTCTTCCTCATCTACCAAAGGTTCTTCGAGGTTCAGATCACCCAAGTTCGAGAAGAATTTCAAGGAAATCATCAATCTAAGAACCGTAGTATATGGTAAGTTCCTCAAACTTTCCATTCTAGAATCTTGGGGTTTAGGAAAAATCACCGAATACTTTAAAGCCCTAGATTGACTTTCTTTCCTTCAGGCTAGTGAGCCTATATATCCAGAACTTGTCAAACTCTTCTATACTCACCTAAAATACAATTTGCTCCACCCACGAAATTACCTCTTATCTTTGTGGAAAAGAAGTTGCTTTTTCCTCTGGTGAATTTGTTACTCTTCTTGGACTTCAGTAGGCAATTTTCAATCCTACTCTGTGAAAGAATGGAATGTCCATGAATGATTAAATCCTTTGGAAGCCTTAAAGCTTAATTGTGTCAATCAAAACATCTCAAAGGCTTTCCAACTGAAAATCAAAGACCTTACTCTTGAGGTCCGAATCATTCACCACATCATTTCTCACAATATAATCCCTAGATCAGGCAGTATGAATTATGTATCCTATTTTGATGTGTTCCTTATGTGGTGCATCCTCACTAGCAAGCATATTGATCTCCCACATCTTATCGTTCACACCATGGTTGAGAGTGTGCCTAAGAAGAATGCCTGCCTTCCTTATGGCTAAACTCTCACCCACCTCTTCAAGTATCTTGAGTTGTCTCTAGACTCTATCCCTGGCAAGGTAGCCTCTACAGACTATGATTTCTATGGTCCTACCACCTTAATGAGAATGGGCTACCTATGACACAATGTCATGAAGATCTGGATACCCAAGCTTGCTATCTCAGTCTTCCACTTGTGCTCCAGCCTCTTAGCCTTCCATTCCTCCAGTTCCAGAGTTTGCTCCTTCTAGAGAGTATCCTGTTCCTACTCCTTCAGCTGATCCTACTCTAGCTCCTATTTCAGATCCTACTACTACTACTCCTACTCTAGCTACTGCTCCAGGACCTTCAGAGATTCCCTCATCTTCAACAACAGCACCAGAGACAGAGATTGAGATTGAGCTGCCTGAGATTGAGATTAAGATTGAGCCAGAGATCCCAGAGTCATCTCATTAGAGAGGCCTCACCTCATTTTGAGGATGCAGGACCTTTCTATGAGTCCCTGAGGAGACCAGAGATGTTTGCAGATCAGATGAGCCTCCTAAAGGGCCAGATAGCCTCCATTGGGACTAGAATGGAGAGCATGCTCAGATTTCCGTCTATGATTAGTGACAGCATGTTAAACTTCCAGACTAAGATTTGGGAGTGTGCAGAGCTTCCAGTCAAAGACCAGAGATAGACTGTCATTTCTCGAGACTAGGATTGATGGGATTCAGACTGAGTTGAGAACGAGAACTGAGTCAGTGGATACTCGCAATATTGGAGTTGTTGGAGATGTAATGAAGACCAGAGCTGATTCTATTCTTTCATTGATTGAAAGAAAGGTCGTAGATGCCTTGCAACACAGTGAGAAGATGAGTGATACTGTCTCCACCATAGATCAAGCTTTGAGAGTTCAGGGCTCCTACCTTTATGAGATTTCATCTCTAGTGGGTGCTCAGGCTCCGATCATCCATCAGTCCTCTACTAGAGTGACTCATATAGCTATTGAGTTGAATCAAGAATAAGCTATCTCACATTCCTGTACTAGTAGATGTTCAAGTACCTGAGAGACCCTAGGGCATACCTTAGGAGAGACCTTAGGAGGGACCTCAGGAGCAGGTCATGTCCAGTGATAGCACTCCAGGTGACTCAAAGGGAAAGAAGAAGATGCCCATCTCCAAAGTGTCACACAAGAGGAAGAGAGAAAGAGAAGAAAAATGACGACTTTTTTTTACTTATTTCTCCCTTTATGTATGTTTTTTGATGATGTCAGGGGGAGTAGAGTAAATGGAAATGGAAATGAAATATTTTTTTTGTCATTTTGTAATTTTGGTGTCATGGTATATTTGATGTATGTCATGAACTCACTCATTGTATCTTTTTGAACATATATAGGACATGATGACTCTTAATTTCGAATCTTAAATCCTTATGATTAATTGTACTTCAACATACTTATGTTTATCTCTTGAATGGTTTCTACACATTATGCAAAAAAATGATATGAATGTCTTATTTTTGTAATGCATATGTTTAGGGGGAGCTTTCCTCAAAATTTTAAAAGAAATTATATATTGAGGGGAGCTTAATCCAATTTCATTCCATTATTTTGTCATCATAAAAAATGGGGAGATTGTTAGCCTAAAGGTTACAACCTTGAGGACCCTTATTAATTTTGATGATAACTCAAATAATGAAATGACTTTTGTATTACTAATGTCTACTTTAAAGTGACTATGAAAAACAGTGAACAAGAATATTAGTCAACAATTTAACTCAAAAGACATGGTATCAGTATCTAAGTTGCTAAAAGATGCATTCAAGTCAAGTTGATGAAAAAGCACATAACCATCAAGTCAAGAAGCTTCAATCATACAAGAAGACCAAGTTGGAGTTCATGTCAAAATTCACAAAAAGATGAAGAACAAGTCTTTAAAGATCTCAAAATTGAAGTCTTTTTGAAGATCCAAGAATCAAGATTAGAAGACTCTCAAAATGGTTTTAGAATTTACTTTTTAGTCTTTCAGAGTATTTAGGATTTTTGTAAATGTCCTCAGTGGTTGGTGTTGAAAAAATCAAAAGCTTAGAATGACCATAGGTACCTTAAGAACAAATTGAAAAATTATTTATAGGACCTAAAAAGATGGTATTTATCTTGTGAAAGATGAGGTAGAAGGCATTAGAATCAAATCCCATCTTCATGATCTCGAAAAATTGAGTTTGAGCAAAATCTGCACCATCTAGTCGACTGGATGAAGCCATTCAATAGACTGGATAGGCCAAAATCACTCGGATAGGCCAAAATGCATTTTGATGGCAATTTTCCTATCTAGCCGATTAGCTGATCCATCCAGTCGACTAGATGAATCGTAAAATGTAGTAATGACTCTACAACGACCATTTTTAAATGGCTATCTCGCATTAATTGCTCTAACCAACGGCCATAAATTCTTATGGGGTATAAAAGGAGATCATTTATGAATAAAAAATAACTATTGATCAATCCAAAAAGAATTATCATTCACTAGAAGTTCATTTTCTCAAATCCTTAGTGAAAAACCGAAAATCCCCAAACTCTCTGTTCTTGAGCTATTCAACTCCGATTATTGAGAGATCTTATTAGAGCTTTATTGAAATCTTATTCAGCTCAATCAAGGATTATTTTTTGGATTCAAATCCAACCACAAAGTATTGTATTGTAAAGTCAAGAATCTGAGGATTCTTGTACTGAAGCTGAAGGCTTCGTTGAAGACAAGGGAGGACTGTTCCCTTGCAAGAAAGGTCTGATCCACACCTAGAAGTGGAATTGTAAAGGTGGGATCCTCACATGAAAAAGGATTGTAAAAGGTTTGGGCTTCACTTGGAAAAAGTATGTACGATTAGTGAATCATGGTGAACCCTCTAGCTGGAAAGGCTTGAGGTGGGGAGTAGGTCGGATTTGTCGAACCGATAACAAATCTCTGTGTTTTCTTATCTAACTCTTACCCTTAATTCTCTGTTTTGCATTTCTTAAAATAGTTTAAATATAAAGAGGAGCTCTGCATTATGTGGAGCTCCCTTTTTACACCACCGGGTGGTGTAAAAAGGGAGCTCCGCATAATGCAAAGCTCCGGCTAAAAATTAATCTCTTCTTAAAATTGTTAGTTGCTAATACTTAGATAGTTTAAATTCTGTATAAAGAACCAAAGTAGAAATTTAAATTTGCCAAGACCCTATTCATCCCCCTCTAGGGTCAATACGTGGGCAACAAGATTAACTTTCTCAACTTTAACCTTTTTGCAGACTTTTGAGGTACTCTCACTTAGAATTAAGTCATAACAATTATCAGAAGTTCTTACTCCTTCCCAAACAGTTTTACCTTTACAATCAACAACTGAACATTTATTCTAAGTAAAGTGCACAACATGGTTATCATCACACAATTGGCTTATGCAAATTAGATTAGCTTTTAGCCCTTCAACAAACAGGACATTCTTGAGTTTTAGAATGCCTGGAGCTTGGATGATACCTTTCCCCTTTACAAATGATTTTCTTCCACCACCAAAAGTAATAGTCCTATCTGAGCATTTCTCAAGTTGAGTGAATGGGGACTTGTTACCTGTCATATGCCGAGAGCAGTCACTAACGAAGTACTACATGTCGGTATATTTGGCTTTCAAGGCAACATGAATGACCAAGCATTGTAGGTGATATTGCAGGTGTGATGTGGAGGTATTTTGGAAGTCTTTGCTTTGTCTCTTCTCTTCCTAGTGATACAATTCAATGCTTCCTTATGAGATGATTTAGAGATTCATATAGACGTCATAATGAAGTTCTTATTTTGCTCCCTCTTATTATAATTTGGGAAATCTGGAAAGAAAGATGTGCTCTGATTTTAAGATTTGCGCAAACCTCTTGATGTCATAATTTCAAAAATTCAGAGATGGATGACTGATCTGGGAACTTTAACTAACAGAAAATACATGGACCTTACTATTGTTAATATTCTGACTCCTTCCTTTCATCGAAGAAACATAATTTCTCATGTCAAATGGCTTCAGCCCCCTCAGGGCAGAATAAAATTAAATGTTGATGGTGCTTCTAGAGGTAATCCAGGTACAACAGGTAGAAGAGGAATTATTCGAGATCACTCCGGAGAGATAATTGCTTGTTTCTTTGCTTTCTATGGTAACTGTATTAACTATGTTGCCAAGACTAGAGCTCTTCTTGACGGTCTTAATATGTGTCAAAGGCTTGGTTATCTTCAGGTGGATGTTGAATCTGATTCTAAAACTCTCATGGAAGCTTGGATGGGCTCTTCTAGCCATCCTTCGAATGTGTGGTATTGGAATAAAAAAATCAGACAAGTGATGAGTATTTGCTCCTCTCTTAATCACATTTTTAGAGAAGCAAATTTGGTTGTTGATTTTCTTGCTAATCATGGTTGTGACATCCATCGATCTGGTAATTTTCTTTCTAATCAGGATTGCCCTCCCCGGCTCGGGTGTCTTATTTTCCTCGACAAAGCAGGTTTGGGAAATGTTAGATTGATTAGTAGAGTTTGATTTTTGTTGTTGGTTTTCGAGGTAGGTTTTTTCTTCTCGTAGGGGTAAGGTTTTATGTCCCCCCCCCCCTCCTTTTTAGGTCCTTGTAGGGGTAAGGTTTTATGTCCCCCCCCCCCCCCCATTCTTTATTGTATTGCTAAACTGGTTGGGGTCCGCCAAAGCCCCCACTCCTTTTGAGTGGATTTTTAAAAAATGACCAAGCATTTTAGGTCATCCTTTCTCACATTTATGGATTTCATCTTTTGTTTGACCCTTTGATCTTTATCCATCACATGTGAGGTTATAGGAGTAACTGTCTTCTTCTTAGAACTCCTATTTTTATTCTTCCTCTGCTGAATCCTAGTCTTTTGGTCCGTCTAATTACCTTCTTAATGATAATCATAAGAAGTGTCTAGACCATTTTTTGTACTAGAGAGTTGAGCAATTTTCATCACTTCTTTGCTCAAACTTCTAGACTTTTTGGTTAAGACTTGAATCTGCCTTTGAAGACTCCCTTGATTTTGATTTATGTTCCATGAATCATTATGGGGATTTCTTCTCAAGGCAGTGCAGTTAGGTCGGATGTGACTCTTTACTCCACACTGAAAGCATGTAGGAGTAAATCAAGGAGGTTAAGGAGACCTACTTTTAGGGACTTGATTTCTAAGCACATTCCCTCTTGGACCTGCATTAGTAGGCCTAGTGCCTAAGGTACAAGGATTATTCTTTTTAAGTTTCCCATCATTTGGCTCAAACACAGTAGTAGCCATTGTTCCAACAGCTATGGGACCAAGAGGTCTGTCTGCATGTCCTATATTGGTCATATTTTTGTTTGAACCTAGATTCTTGGTCAACTCATTCAGACATTGAGTGTTGCTAAACATCCTTAGCTCTTTCTCAAGAAGGAACACACTTTTAATTAGGTCTGACTTTTTTGTGAGGGTATTTTTGAATTCTATTTCCAGTAAGGCAACCTTATTAACAAGAGTCTTTTTCAGCTTTTTGCACCAAAATAAGAGTTTTTGACTTTTCAATTTCGTTTAAGGAGGTGTCTTGCACGTTTTCAAACATTCTGACCATTTTTGGTCAAAGAGACATCTTCTTCTAGGAGACACTGAATTTTGATCACCAAATCAGCCTTCACACTTTCATGTTGAGTTACAAGTGTTATCTTCCCTTCAACTTTCAACTCAGAAGCATCTTTTTCAAGTTGAAGAATTTTAAGCTTTTTGTTTAATGAAAATTTTCCATTTTTAGCTTTAGACTCTCAGAGTATAGCTTACCATAAGCTGAGTCCATGTTTTCATCAGTTTCAGAGTCACTGTGACTCTTTTCACTAGACTCGGTCGCTTCACAGTTTTCACTCTTTTCCTTCTCATCAATTGTGGGAGATAAATTGATAATCTCATCAATCAACAAGAGATGAGAGAAGGAACTACCATCTCTTAGTGTAGTTATTGATCAAGGATTGTAAGTAAGATCACACTTAAGGTTTTAACCTTGTAAGTTAACCTACTCTGATACCAATTGAAATATCTCTGTTCAATGATTCATTTGACCTATAGGGAGGTGAATGGGTTTTCCTAGCAATGTCTACCAATTTTAATTTTAACCAAGTATTAATCAGAGTTATGGCGAATAAAGCAATTAAGTGTAGAAATAGTAGAAGACATGCAATTCACAATACATGAGATTTTTTACGTGGAAAACCCTTCCAGGAAAAACCACGGGACCTAGTCTATCACAAAATCAACTATGAGAATTGTTATCAGGTATAAGACTCGAACCTTACCCAACCGAACACCAAACACTGTTCCTCAGTACAAATTCTTCTTCTTGAAGTCCACGAATTCCTTGTTTGATCTCTCCAACAGCAGCTCTGATTCCTCACCGGCCAACTCTTCTCAAAGTATCCAACCATGATCTCCAAAGATCGATCTCCGTCCTCGATGGCTTTAGCTAAAGCCAACCAAATATTCATACAACGTATACACACTAATTTGAAGGTTTTAAGAATCTTCTAGAGGGATCTCAAAGATATTGGAGATCAACTGATGCAAGAACAAGATGGAACAATTCAATCTTGCATTCTCTAGAGAAGGAGAGAGGAGAAGAAAGGGTATCTACCTAGAAGGGATTGGAGAACCCTATAGTATTCAAAGAAGCCTCTAAAATCTCTTACTTCAACCTTAAAACGATCTAAGGGATCATCCTTTAAATATCCAAGACAATTTCCTTGCAAAAATGAAGTTTGGATGGGATTAGAAACACAATATACGATGGTCATTCGAATGCCCGAACGACATAGAGATTGGTACAAAATGGTGTGATAGAGAAGCTACTGGAATCAACTTCCAATTGAGCCGTTCAAATGGCTGGCCAAACATTATGTGGCATTTGAACGGTTAGCTGGCCGTTTGAACGGCCTGTGCTGAGTTTTGCTATTTTGATTGCACAAAACCAATTCAAAAACCAATCAACCATCCATATGGCCATTTAAACTAACTTGGGTCAATATCTAATCACCTAGGGTATATGATAAAGTTATCTAGGTCAATTCTACTTAAGGTAACCACTAGGTATCTAGGTTACTTACCATACTAAGTGTGTGAGTGAAGCTTTAGCTGGAATGTACTTCACTTGGGTCTTTGGAGCTTCATCTTCACCAATCTTGAACAACCAGAGGAACAATAACACTAGACTTACATTGACATTAGAATTAAGCAAATACAAAATATAACTTTACAATTGTATTTTTTCAAGGAACTTTCTTAGGACCCTTGCATGTAGATGATTGCTCCCTCTATAAGTCGGATTTACTTAGGCCCTTTGTATGTGGAGGATCTTAGGCCCTTTGAATTTCTTGATTTAGTTTAGTTTCGATGTTCTTTTTATTTTCTGCTTTCTTGAAGGAATTGCTTAGATTATGCATTTCTGAATTTCTGCTTTTAAGTTGTATTTAGTTTAGTTTAGTTTTGAGATTTCAAGCTAAATTCTCATTTAGTTTTTCTTTTTAATTCCACCCTAAATCAGTAGCCATGACGATTGATTTGCAGTTCATGGGTCAACGAATATCAATCCAAGTACATATGTTTGTCAATTTGGTTTTATTACTCTTGAGGGTTTTGGCAAACACTAACAACGTTAATAAAATTAGGTCTACTATCACTTTCCATGTCCAACCTATATATATGTATGCGTGAGAAATGTTGAACTGAACCTGTTATAGAAATTAGGGTTTTCTTTTTTGGGAGTTAAGTTCATGTTTAAGCACTTTTTTTTATTTAGTTAAAGATTCTAGGTGACATATATGCCCACGAAAGCCATTCCAGAATTGTAATAATCTACTTAATCAATAAATGCATATTTTACATTCACACATTGTCTTCTACATTAGGTAATACATTAAAAGTATATCATTGGATGAGACTACTTTGTCCCTTAGGTAACATTGTAGGAAAACAATCCAATTAGTTATTAACTAATTGCTAAGGAGATATGGTTTTCCAGTTCTTTGTAGACCTAGTATTGTTCTAAGTTATTCAGGATACATCTGGACAATGTATTTCTACTAACTTACACATTGTTAGTTCCATATGATGGAGTGATGAACCTCAATCACTGAGAGAAGGGTCTCTTGACTAAGATGTAGATATAAGTAAGAAGTACTTATATTGCAACTGAATCGCTCAGTGGATAGCCTTAGAAATATACTGTCTTTATATTTAGGGTAGTCCATTTGATAGATTGTCCTTAACCTGAGAGGTTGACATCTTCTCTAGTATTTGCCTATATAGCTTTGACATAGCCAATCGTCAATGTCCAACACACCAGACTAAATACGGGTTCGTTGGGTTATGTACGCTATATTAGAAGAAGTGTGTGTACGCTCAACAAGGATTCCAATACTCTTTATTGAGTTGATACTTGTCAAAACCGGACTTGAAAAACCCAGCGCTAGTATTTATCGATGAAATGGTTTTATCGAGAAGTTTATTTTCTATATAAAAGAAATGAAATTATTATTATTTTTTAAAAAGAATTTCTAAAATAGTTTTGAAAGTCCAAGTTTGACTAAAAGTATCAAATAGGATGGGTTCTCAATATAAGCCAGGGATTAAAGACAGTATTAGATATTGTCCCGTAAGCTTATAACAATATTGGAAGTGGAGGGACGCATCTGTAAACAAATCTTGTGATAGAAATACCTACAAGTAATTCTCTATTTTCTGGAGGTTAATCACATTGTATTAATGGACATTATTGTGATTAGTGAAAGTTTAGGGATATAGATAAAATTCTATAATCCTAATGGAGTGATAGAAAATGGTTTCTAGTAACAATGCTTTAACCAAGAAAGGTTAAGCACTTGGTCCCACAACCGGAAATAGGAGATCCCTTTAGATCCTACACACTAGGACCTTCTTAAAGCTTTTAATTTAATTATTAATTAATTTCTCTAAGTAATCACTATATGGTATAGTGTAGCTCTAATAGGTTGAAACACATTGGATGTGATAAACCAAATGGGTAGGACCCATTGAGGATTTTGATAAAAAGATCAAAAGTGACCTTTAGGGTTTTGGAAACCCTAAGGGGCCTATGAAGTGGGGCCTACCTAGGGTGGGATGCCCACTTCAAGATGGATGCCTTTGTTTAATTAGTTTCTAATTACTAAACTCCTTATTGGATAATGTTAGTTAGTTAGTTACTAATTAAAGATTCCCTAATTGTTAGGGATTCCATTAGTTTGTTACTAATCAATAATTAGTTAGTTACTAATTAAAGATTCCTTATTAGATAAGGATAAGATTAGTTAGTTACTAATGGATAAGGTTAGTTTCTTTTAAAGATTAATCCTAATTAATTAGGAGAAATCAAGAAAGGAAACAATTTGAGGAAACCTAATTGGATTAGGATAAGGAATCTTGGATTGCAAGCAAAGCAATCCAAGAGGGAACTCTATATAAAGGGTGGACGTCCAACTCTTGGGCTCATTCACTCCCTCACGGTTTGCTCTCTCTCTCTCTCATTCCTCAAATCTCACGCCCCTCTCTCTCCCTTTGTGAAGTGTACGGTCACCCCTTTCTCTCTCCTCTTATTTCTAGTTTTGAGTATTGAGAAGAAGAAGTACCTATCTTGTTCATCAAGAAAGGATCTTTATTTCAGGATCCAAGAGCTGGAATTTTTGGAAGGGTCATTAGCTTCCATTAGAGAAAGCTTTAAAGAAAAAGAAGAAGGTTCGTGTGGATTTTGAAGGAGACTTGATGCTTGTGAAGTTTTGTCGGTCTATCGTTCTATCGTGGATTTGACTTAACAATTTTCAAAGTCGCAAATGTGAATGTCATTTCAATATTCTTTGAATAAAATCAATTAGAATCTTAATCATATCTTGGGATTCGATGTATGCCCCCTAAGAACTATTTTTCTAAAATTAAAAAGATGCATACTTTCACTAGGATTATCAGGAAATTAGGAGTAACTGTTGAGACATGTTTTATGGAAAGTTAGGGTTTATGCTTTGAGCATTTAGGGTTTGGTGGATTGAGAGATTAGGGCACTACAAAACTATAGGCTTATAATGGCGGTTTTGTAACGACGGTTCTAAAGAACCGCCTCAACATATTGTTTTGTATGATGGTTTTATAAAACCGCCATTGCAGACTACTTGTCGCATAATTATAGTGGCGGTTGATTAAAAACCGCCGTACAAATGTTTATTACATCGATTTTTCATTCCTCGCCGCACAAAAGTGGTTTATAAAAAACCACCGTGACAAATTGTTCCCTCCACCTTTTTGGTTTCCCGCCTTGACAATTTCCGCCTTCATATAAGCGGCAGTATTGGAGATAACTGCCGTTATTTGTCAAATTATAACGGCTGATATTTAATAACCGCCGTTATAAATGTATGTAACGATAGAATTTAAAAACCCCTGTTATATATCTTTACTAGGTCCCCGATGACTTTCCCCCATTTCACCTTTTCTGCGTGATTTTGCTCCTCTCCTTTTCTCTCTTCTGCTCTCCCCTCTCCGGCACCCTCTTCGGCATCCTCTCCGGCACCCTTAGGCATCCTCTCCAGCACTCCTCTCTGGCACCCTCCACGGCTCCCCTCTCCGACATCACCTCCACGGCACCAGCATCACCTCCGCTCGCCATCTCTGGCGTCTACTTGTGCTCCAGCTCTGGTTGCCTGCTTCAGCTTTGTTGGGTAACTCTCAATCCCTCAGTCTCTCTCTCTCTCTCTGCTCTAACTCTCCCTCCATGTGCAGGTTTTTAGCTACCTCCTCTGCCCCCTGCTTTGGCCACCTGCACTACTGGAATCTCAAGTCAGCAAATCTCTCCTCCCCTGAAATTTTTTTGGGAATTTTCCTTTGCTTTTATTTGATCTGGGTTTTTTTTTTGCCCTTTCCTTTTGAGATATATTTGATGGGTATTTACTTCTTTTTTTCTCAAATTTTTTCTATGCATGTCTCTTGGGTTTGCCTTCCTTAATTTACTAGTTTTTCCTCCTTTGGTTTAGAAATAAACTGGGGTTTTTTCACATTTGTCTGCCTACTTTTTTTTTGTTCTTTCCTTAAATTTCATCTAGTCTTGCATATTGTACCATCTTATGAAAGTGTTTGTTTGTATGTTCTCTACTTCACTGTCTTCTACAGAAACATTTGATGGGCTTTTGCTATTTTTTACAATTCTTTCTGTTCATTACTCTTAGAAAGTTGTTCACTACAGAAACATTTGATGGGTTTATTCCTTTTTAATTTTTTTTTTTTTTATAAATAAAGATATATGGGGTTTCTCATTGATGTTTAAAAATCTGTTCATTTTAAGAGACTTGAGGTGGAGAATTTTCTCAGTCAAAACCTGCCTGAATCCTTGTAGAATTTGAGTTCCTTTAACCAATCGATTTCCATGTGAATTTTTAGGGTGTAGAATCAATTCCACTATTGGTCTTGTTTGATTCGAATGTGAGTTCCTTGTCGAATGTGGGTTCCTTTAACCAATCAAATTTTTTTTTAGGTTCATACTCCTCCAACCTAAGCCTAAATCCGAAGAACATAACAATTTGTGAAGGTCCTTAAACCCATTTGGTTGAAAAAATAAATAAAAGAAATACAGAAAAAGAAAACCTACTGTAATAGGACTTTACGGTAGGCCTTATCACGGTGGTTTAGAAAACTGCTGTTATATTTTGTAACGACAGTTTTTTTAGCTGTAGCGGCAGTTTTGAATTGCCGTTACAAACCTTAAATTTTGTAGTGGGTCCACCTTCTGATTTTATTTTGTTGGTATGCTAATTGCCCTAATTGTTTTTCAAATTCCTTGGTCTTGGTTGAGAGAGTAATTGTTTATCTAGGTTAGTAGTTTAGGGGGCTAGTGCACCCTAATATTTAAATACTACACCTTATTTTTTAAAGAGCAGTGATTAGCGGACCCATGGGTCTGCTTCATATCTTATCCCATGTCCTTGTGTCCCTTTTAATTTCCCTTTAACTCTAGCTAAGCTTAAGTGAATTAAAGTTAGTATTTTTTTTTTTGGAAAAACAATGTTTGATTGATTTTGGTGCAAAGGTCACATCACCAACCGGTACAAAGCCTTGCGAGCCTTCCTGGAAGAGCTGGTGAGAGCAGGACACCTCAGGAAGTACATCGGCCTAGAAGGCAGGGGAGGTAGGAGCCCGACCCGAGGGTCGGAAGGCGTGAACCTGCGCATGATCCAAGAAGTCGACCCACCAGCCCTGCCTTCGGGGACCATAAACGTGATTTAGTGTCCGCCTTCACCACAATGCAACTGGACCAGGAAAGTTGAGCCAAGGCACGAAAGATCTCACACCAAAATGAGGTCTGCAGAGCAAAGCCAGAGCAGGAGACCAAGCGAAGCAAGAACTGGTTTCCGCATTAGAATGAGGTTTGCAAGGCAAAGCCAGAATAGGAGACCAAGCGAAGCAAGAACTGGTCTTTGTCGACCCGGTCTCCCGAAAAGTAGCCTGGACACCTTATGATGCACTCGTCATCACTTTACGAATCGGGACCTGCCAGGTCAAGCGAATACTGGTAGACTCCGGGGGTGCGGTGTACATCCTGTTTGCCTCGATATTCAATCAGATGCGGTTTGCAGCTTAATCCCTCACCCTGTCCAAAGTGTCACTCTTTGGGTTCGAAGGAAGTTCTTCACGACCACTCGGAGAGATCACCCTCCCGGTAACCGTTGGGTCCGTCTCTATACTCACAAAAGTTTTTGTCGTGGACCTACCATCACCTCAAAATGACATTCTTGGGAGGTGGTGGACATGGGAAATGAGGGCAATCCCTTCATCCTATTACCAGGTCGTTAAATTCCCTACAACACAGGGGATAAAGGAAATTTGAGGAGATCAGATAGCCACACACAAGGGTGGCGTAGCCGCAGCCAGACTTGAGCTGATAGGACAAACCAGAGGTGAACAAGGATAACAACCACAACACGAGGCCGCGTAGGCCAAGACGGCCCAGGACAAGTTCGAGCTCGAGCCAGTGGAGGCCGTAGACATTAGAGACAAGAACGAAACTATAAAACGTGTACATCAGAATCAGGCTCACCTCAGATGAAGAGAGTAGACTGGTGAGTTTCTTGAAAAGGATCATAGTGACTTTCACAAGGTCATTCAAAGATATGCTCGGTATCAGCACTGACATGATTTGCCATCAGCTCAACACTTCGGATTCTGTCACTCCCGTAAAACAGAAGTCTCACAGTCTCGTCCCCGTATTGCATGAGGCTGTCAACGCTGAGGTGGATAAAATTCTCCGGGCCGGATTCATCAGGGAGGTCTAATACCCTGAGTGGATATCGAACATCGTGGCTGTCCCCAAGAAGAGTGGGAAGTCCGTGTGCGTATTGACTTCAGAATCTAAACAGAGCCTGTCCAAAAGACTCGTACCCCTTCCCCTTGATCGATAAGCTCGTAGACTCCATAGTTGACCAAGAAATGATGTCCTTTATGGACGGATACCCCGGCTACAACTAGATTCAGCTCACGGAAGAGGACCAAGAGAAGACCACCTTCATTACCGAGAAAGGGCTCTACTGCTATCGAGTAATGCCTTTCGGACTCAAGAACGCAGGTGCTACTTACCAGTGCCTCGTCATGAAGATGGTCGAGAAACTTCTAGGAAAAAGCATGATGACATGCTAGTCAAAAGCGAGCACCGAGAGACTCACCTCCCTGACTTGGAAGCCTTTTCAGATCTTAAACTATTACGACATGAAGTTAAATCCCCAAAATTTCACCTTTGTGGTCATGTCGGGAAGTTTCTAGGCTACCTCATTGCCAAAAGAGGGATTGAGGTAGACCTTGATCAAATTCGAGCATTAGTAGACATGTAGTCCCCCACAACGAAGAGAGGTTCAAAAGCTGATCGGAAGAATCGTCACTCTGAGCTGATTCATATCAAAATAATCTGATAGATGCTGACCTCTCTTCTAACTCCTCAAGAAAGAAAGCACGTTTAGTTGGACCAAAGAGTGCGATCAGGCCTTCCAAAAGCTAAAAGAGTACCTTGGGCAAACCCCGATCATGTCCAAGCTAATGCAAGGTGAGAAGTTGAACCTTTATGTTTCAGAAATTGCCTTAAGCTTGGTGTTGGTCCAAAACAACGTAGGGGTTGAAAAACCAATCTATTTCACTTGCAAGAGTTTGCTAGACGCCAAGACAAGGAACAGTAAGCTAGAAGATGTGGGATTAGCTCTTGTACACTCTGCCACGAAACTCAGACCTTATTTCCAAGCTCACACCATCGAAGTCATCATAGAGTAGCCCTTGAAGATTGTTATGGGAAAGTCAGAGCTGACGGGGTGAATGGTCAAGTGGTTCATGGCCCTAAACGATTTCGACATCTAATACACTCCCTGAACCGCCGAAAAGGGCAAGTGACGACTGAATTTCTAGCAGACTTCCCTATAGAGGATGTCCATCCTAGCCCAGAGCATGAAGCGCTAGACATGGAGTTGGGTGATCATGAAATCGAGGCAAACCGGCCTGGCCGGACTTGAAGATGTTCGTCGATGGGCCTTCGAACTCCAGTGGGTCTGGAGTGGGGTAGTACTCATCACCCCAGAAGGGATTAAGATCGAGAAATCAATTAGACTAGGCTTCCCAAGTTACAACAACGAGGCAGAATATGAGGCCTTGCTATTAGGACTCGAAAGTTCCACCGACCTCGGGATCAAGAGCCTTCTGGTACACAGTGACTCACAGCTGGTAGTGAACCAGCTCGGAGGAACTTACGAGTGCTAGGACGATCGGATGAAAAGTTGCACTGAAATTATCCGAATCAAGATGCTGGAGTTTGATTAACTGGGGGTGCACCAAATAACAATGTCGGATAATAGGCACGCGGATGTACTCGCATATGTGGCGTCTATGCTACAATCCGACCAGCCGCAAGCCATAGTAGTAGAGTACAAATAGAGTCCTTCGATCTAAAAACTAGAACCAATCATCTCGGTTAATAACAAACCTCCCAATTGGATCGACCCCATAATTGACTACCTTAGAAAAAGATCCTCCCCGATGACCCCAGAGAAGCCTGTAAACTAAAAGCAAAGGCACCTCGTTACGTAATCTATGATGATTAACTGTTTGAGATATCTTATAGAGGGCCCCACTTAAAATGCGTGCATCCACAAGACACAGAAGGGATCCTGGCCGAGCTCTATGAAGGAATCTATGGAGTCCATTATGGGGAACGCACCCTAGCTTTGTGAGCTATATAGGGCAAGAGTATTTCTAGCTCTCTATGCAGGTAGATAGACAGAAATACTCCAAGAAATGTGACAAATGCCAAATACATGCCCGAGCCATCCACCAGCCTGAAACCAAACTCAAAATGACTCCAGTCCTTAGCCTTTCTCGCAGTGGGGATTAGACATCGCTGGACCCCTCCCTCAGGCTAAAGGAAACAAGACTTTCCTACTCGTCGAAATCTATTAATTTAGCAAGTAGGTTGAGGCAGTCCTTCTAGTCTGGATCATAGAGTAAGATGTCAAGAAATTTATTTGGGAATATATAGTGTGCCTGTTCGGAATCCTGCACACCATCATCTCTGTTGCGCCCCAAAATCCCACCTAGGAGTTAGGCGTGACTTTGTGCATGACTAACTTATCATATCAAACCATCCTGTATAAAACACACAAGGCAAACTATAATGGAAGGGTAAACGTACTGAAAATTTCTTTTATATATAGGCAGTATTCTAAGTTTTTACAAAAAGAACAACGTAACCATAACAAAAGCGGACATGCCCACTTTAACAAAATACAAAAGACAATCTCTCCCTCACTCCACTCAATAGTAATCTAGGTAGGGACACCTATCTAGATCTCTATTCTCCTGAGGCTGCAATGGGATAGCCTCCTCTTCCACACACTCCTCAATCCATAGAGTTGGATTGCAAATGTCATACAGACCTGCCGACATCAAAATTTACGGCTGAGCATGGAATACTCAGTGTATACAAGCTACTAGCTAACAATGTTATAAATCAATAATACCATGCAAGGACTTAAAGATTAACAGTTCATCATTCATGCATTCAACTGAACTTAGAACAATACTTCAAATCTTAACTTAAAAATGTATAGTTTCCAAAACCTTTGCCTTGTGGGCTTTCGTAGAAAACAAAACTTGTCTTATGATAATCACATTTCTTATGTTTTCTTATGAGTCTTATGAGCTTATGAGTTCTTATGAAAGCAGCTAGCGCGTTCTTCAGACCAAAAGGCATGACCAGAAAATCGTAGTACCCATATCGAGTCCTGAAGGCAGTCTTGGGAATATCTTCGGCCATAATCTTCAATTGGTGATACCCCGATCAAAGATCAATCTTGGAGAAGAATCTCGCTCCTCTCAGCTGGTTGAATAATTCATCTATCTGATGCAATGGATAATGATTCTTGATTGTGATCTTGTTCAGCTGTCTTTAGTCGATGCACATCCTCATCGACCCATCCTTCTTCTTCACGAATAGCACTGGAACTCCTCATGGTGAAACACTTAGTCGGATGAAACCAGTTTTCTATAACTCCTCTATCTGCTCCTTCAACTCTTTAAGTTCCACTGGGGCCATCCTGTAAG
Organism: Tetracentron sinense; assembly: GCA_015143295.1. Lineage (NCBI taxonomy): Eukaryota > Viridiplantae > Streptophyta > Magnoliopsida > Trochodendrales > Trochodendraceae > Tetracentron > Tetracentron sinense. The sequence goes on from CM026563.1 coordinate 43,516,057, forward strand.
GTGCCCTCGAGATCGGAGCAGTACTTGGAGTTAACTCAATATTGACACTATCTCTCCATTAGGATGCAAACCCGGCAATTCCTCTGGAAATACGACTAAATACTTACTCACGACAAGGATGGCTGAGGAGTCTCGTGCATTTGGGTTCGAGACTCAAAGCTTCAAGGCAGGCGATGTCTCTCCTTCATAGCCCTCGGAAATGAAACAAGTTTATACCATTTGACCTGAGATCTACCATCTTCTCAAAGCAAGCCACATGCCCGTGGTGAGTCGATAGTCAATCCATCCCTAAGATGACATCAAAGTCTTGGAAGTCTAGGATGATCAGATCGGCTGATAACTCATGCTGCCCAACTTGGACTACACAACTTCTGTACACGCGATCCGCGACCACTGTCTTGCCAAGTGGAGTCGAAATGGATAAATTGTGCTTTAATGGACTCGTGTTGGAAACAAAGCCCTTAGCAAAATTGGGCGAGATGAAAGAATAAGTGGATCCAGTGTCGATCAACACTCCGACCAAGCATTCTCTTACAAGCAATGCGCCTATGCATTATACATGACTAAGTGTCAACAACGTATAAAACATCAATAGCATATAGGTATCATGTTCGTACACACAAAAGAACTTATTATATAATAGCAATAATTTACAACTCGGACCATTTATAAGCATAGCTTGCACAACATCGTTAGATGCATGTGCATCCTGCTCGGTCATGGCAAAGACTTGCCCTAGTGAGGCGGTTGTGTGGGTTGTGCGGGCTTAGAACCCTGTGAAGACCCTTGCTGAGAGGTTTGCCGAACTGGAGGTCTACTCCCTTGTGGTTGGACCTAATGTTGGCGATATGGGAAATCTCAGATCATGTGCCCCTACTCCCAATAGTGAAAACACTAGCCAGAGGCCCTCTGACACTCTCCGGCCCTGTGCCTCCGGCCACAAAATGCACACTCCTCAATGAATGACGAGGAGGTAGGCGGCATATATGGGGTGACCTGGGTAGTAGTAGGGCGAGGTGCATAAGGCGCAAAAGGAGGCCTGAGTTGGCGTAGAAGTTTGGTATGGGGTAGTCTTAGCCCTCTTCTCAGGCAGTGTTGAGCCACTAGATTGTCCTTGAACCATGCCTCTCCCTAGGCCACTATCTCTCCTCTTGAAGAATTCCTCGGAATTCTTTTTAGCAAGCTTTGCTTTGCTCACCACCTCTCCCCAGGTGCTCACCTGGAACATCGAGACCTTGTCACAAATGAAGGCCTTCAGCCCTCGCTCAAACTTCTAGACCTACATGTGCTTTGACACTTGTTGCCCAAGGATTGACCCTAGAGGGGGGGGGGGGTGAATTGGGTCTTGGAAAATTTAAATAACTACTTAGTCCATTTTACAGAATTTGAATTAACAAGAGAATGAAACTAGTAATTCTAAATTAAAACAATAAAGAAAAGTAAGGAAAAAGTTAGAGAATGCAAACATAAGATGTTGTTCACGAGGTTCGGCAATCCCACCTACGTCCCCGCCTCAAGCTACCCACTAGAGGATTCACCATGATTCACTAATCGGCGATCTTCTTACGGGTGAAGACCAAATCTTTACAACCCCCTTACGAGTGAGAATCAAACCTGACTTTGCAAGAGAACAATCTTCTATTGAATTTCCCGAAGCTTCCCGCTTCAATACAAGAATCCACCAATTCTTGATTTCACAATACAATGTATTTGAAATGGATATCAATTCATAAATTTGCTCCTTAATTGAGCTAAAAAGATTGACTTTGAAGCACTCTAATAATCTCTCAAAAGATGAGAGTTGAATAGCTCAAAGAGAAGATTTAGGATTTCTAGGTAGCCGTTGGTGAAACATTTAATGCGAAAATAGTCGTTTAAAAACTAGATGTTACAGGCATCTTATGTTTCCCGCATCATTTCGTTGACAAGATCGGGATGCCAATCTCAATTCGTCGCCGAATCAAGGACAGAGCTCAAAATAGTAGCTCTGCGGTCAGCTTCGTCGCTGAAATTACAGATGCTCTGTAATTTTGTCGATGAGATTAGTTCGATTTATCTGTAATCTCATCTTTAAATGGTCTAAATGATGAGGACCTTTTCCAAGGTCACTTGGTTTGACTTTACCATGATTTTCACCATTTTTATAATATCCTATGGCCTTAGAATAAATATGAATTATGGTCTTAGGCTCCTATGGCCATTCTAGGTATTTGAGCATTCAACTTACCATATTTTGAGGACTTCTTGCATAAGTCCTAGACTCTCTTAAAAATAAAATTAAGACTCTAAAAGATTCTTGAGATTTGTTCTTCAACTTGATCTGAGATCTTCAAATTTGACTTTGTCTTCATAATCTTCCAAGAGTTCTTCCTTTGAATTTTCCATTTTGGCTTCAAGTGAGTCTTGAGCTTCATGATCTTGAAGTTGACCTTTTGAGCTTTGACTTGGAGTAGTCTTTATATTTGAATGGATGGCTTGCATTTGATTGAATGTTTGCTTTTTGTTGATCCATCTTGAATGCTTGAGATCATTTCCATTCTGCATGCCTTGAATGATGTGCTAATACTCTTATTCACTGAATTTTACACAAAATTAGTGGAGACATTAGTACCACAATGGTCATTCCATTAATGTGCTTACAGCACGAAGTTACTTGATGTTCGCCTTCACCTAAGCGACCTCCCAAGCCCATAACCCTCCCTTGTATTGACAATAGTGTATCGAACAAATATAATTTGATCGTAGGTAAATAGATCTATTTATCTCCGTCCTATAAGTTTGATTTTTGACTTGAATTTCATTCAAATGATGGGTTAGTCGAATTCGCTGTGACACAAGAAGTCTTTTTTGAATGAAAAAATTGGATAAAATAAAATGAAGGGGGGTCTCTAAATTTTTACATTTATTTATATTTATATCTTTATATCTCTGTTCATTTTTATGTTCATAATTGATCAAAAAATTGTTATTTTTTTAGATCTTTTGCTAGTTCCATGTTTTGATTGGGTCGTGCAATCCAATCTCTTTAGTCTCTCCATTCGAAAGCGATTCAAGCTCCTTAGCTCCGCCTTCATCTCCTGGTCCGAGGTAATTATGGGTGATCGCTCCTTCTTGACCACTTCCCCAAGAAAAAAGAAAGAAGTTTATGGAAAAAGAAAGAAAAGAACGAGATCTCTATTCTTCCCCCTTCCTGGCATAGACACCAGCTTTTCTTCGATGAGAAAGATGCACCCGTATTGGTGATGAGAGAAAGTGCCCTTGAAACCAGTATAGATCTGCTTTATATATGATGGAATGGAATTTCTCATCAAAATTATTATGAGTACCCAAGGTTGTAACATTGAGGCTAACAATCTCCCCATTTTTTATGATGACATAATAATGCAATGAAATGGGAATAAGCTCCCCCTCAATAAATGATTTCAATATTATTTTTTAGGTTAGCTCCCCATAAACATATGCAATTTAATAATTATGACATTGTTCATTTCATTTTTCATATTTTAGATAAATCATTGTCAAGTTCATGATTCCAAAGAATGTTCAAGGACATGATACCAAAAATTAAATTATGTATATACATTCTTAGGTACATGATACCAAATTATAGAATAATTGGTTAAGTCATTCAAGCATTCAAAACCATTAATGCAAATACCAATATGGAATTGATCACAAGAAGACAATGGATATGTCAATAAGTACATTTCCATTCACAAAAATATACATCATTCACAAAAAAACGTTTGTCTTTTACATCATTCACAAAAAGATCCAAAATATTTCATTCATGTCACAAAAAGTATATCATTCAATTCAAAGTATGTCATTTACCAAAATTGCATTTCATTTCTCTCCCCTTTGGCATCATAAAAAAATACGAAAACCAAGGAAAAGCTACATTTGTGTCTTCTTCTTCTCCTCTCCCAAAAGAACTCATGACTGAGCTTTCTTTGTCTTTTTACTCACTACTCCCCTTTTCTTTGACACTTTTGAGGGGGCATCACTAGAGTCAAGAGAAGTGATGATGGGTTCCTTGAAGGTTCTGGGTGCCTCGAATGCCTAAGGTACCTCTGCAATTGTAGGTTCCTTGGGGTCTAAGATACTAGAAGAGTGAGGTTGGGCACTTATCACTGCAATGGTCAACTGATTTACTTGAGTGGCCATCTGGTGAATAATAGGTGCTTGAGCACCCATCAGAGAAGCTACCTGCTGAAGGACAGGGGCCTGAGCCCTGATAGTCTAATCTGCTACCTCAATCCTTCCTTTGATGAGGGAAACCTCATCACTTAGTTTAAGACCCTGCTCTATAGCATCCACGGATTTTCTTTCTATCAAGGATAGAATAGAGTCCACCCTGTTCTTTACCACATCCCCATCTATACCAATTTCACCCAATCGAGGGTCAACTGCCTCGAATCTCTTTCACATCTCTGTTTGAAGGCTGCCCACTCTAGTCTTGAGAGTATCCAACCTCTCTCAGACTTCAGCCTGGAAGCTGATCATATTACAGTTCATAGAATCAATCTTCCCCATCAAAAGACTGATAAGATCTTCATCTAAAGAAGATCTCATGGGAGACAGAGATCGATAGGATGGTCCAGCCTCATCTCTCTGATGTAGATCCTCTCTCTCGGGTGAGGACTCCTCTCTGTGAGGTGAAAACACAAGAGATCGAGGAGAATGATGCTCTACTGCTGTTGTTGCTGGGATCTCTATGAGAATGGCTGTAGAAGAGTTTGGAGCTGAAGGAGGAGGAATGATAGGCTCACTGGGAGGAGTACACTCTGGAATTAGAGGTATTGAAGGTTGACTAGCTGGAGCACATGTAGAAGACTGGGAAGTAGGAGGCTTTGGTACCCAGATCTTCATGACATTGTGCCATTGATAACCCATCCTCATGATGGTTGTCTTGTTGTAGATGTTTGAGGCATCAACTTCTACCTTGTTGGTATAGGAGAGAGGAATCTTGAAGTGCCTAAAGAATTTGGTGAGGGATTGCCCATTAGGAAGCCATCTAGATTTCCTTCTCTTGGCATCCTCCATAGTATGGACTATGATGTAAGAAAGATCAATAAGTTTACCAGTGAGAATACACCACATCAAGAATACATCAAATTAGGTCTAATACTCCCTATCACCTGCTCTAGGAACAAGATCATAAGTGAAAATGTGATGAAGAAGCCTAGATGTGAGGGTAAGTTCTTTGACTTTGGGTTGAAATGGTTTAGTGATGTCCTGGTTCACACACATGAGCTTGAGGGCTTCTATCACATCAAACACCCTTCATGTGTGGTCCATCTACCATTAACAAAGGACTAAAATGTGCCTTTGGGAAATTTGAAAATTGTTTGAAGATCATCTCTATGAAATGAGATGTCTTGGCCATGGACAAAAGAGGTTATGGTTTGAGTAGATTGATCGAACTTAAAGTGAGTATAGCAAATCCAAACAAGTTCGAGATAAATGTCTAGTTTGGAAGATACAAAAGAATCCCATTTAAGGGCTTGGAACAAATTTCTAATGATTCTTAAACTACATAACTCTAAAACAGAGTAATCGACAACCTTACCGTAGAGAGGTGCACGGTAGAGGAATGATTCCCTGAATTTCTTCTCGTATTTGTCTGATTTGAACTTTGAAGGAGTGGAGGAGGCAACCTCTTTCCCTTTGGTGGTTCGAGCTCTCTTCTTCAGTGGTTCCACATTCAGGTTCTTCATTCTAGGAGGGATGTTGATCGAATGAGATTGATAAAGATTTAGGGTGATTTGGATGGATTGGAATTGAGAATGGAGAGGATTTGGAGGAGGAATCAATGGAATAGAGAAAGGGAGGGAAAAAACCTAACTTGAGTTCAATAGGAATTGATTTGAATAAATTTGGATTCTAGGGTTCTATTTATACTTACGACCAATTTCGTCGCCGAAATGGGTTTGGGCCAGAAAATTCGTCACCGAATTGGAGACAAGAAACATTATGTTATTTCAAAAATAATATTCGTCGCCGAAATTGAGGAGTGGCTTTAGTTTCGTCACCAAAATGGGGACAGGAAACATTCTGTTTCTTGAATTTTAATAATTCGTTAATGAAACTCAGATGCCATCCTGATTTCATCGCCGAAATCAGTATAAATTCTGAAATTTTTATTTTTCCATCCTTAAGCTATTTTCCATTTATTTTTGATTAACTAAGCTTCCAAATTCTTGTTTCGGCATCCAAAAAAATCAAGTATAATCATCAAACAATTTAATTCAATTTTATATATCATGACATAAGATTTCATCATTGAACATAATTTGGCATTAGATGATCATTTAAGTTCATTTAGTCTTACCAAATCTAGTTCTCTTCTTAGAGTACTAAATCTTTCATATTGTAGGAGTTTTATAAATATATCAACAAGTTGGTTAATTGTTTCTACAAATTCTAACACAACATCCCCATTTTGTACATGATTTCTTATGAAATGATATCTTATCTCAATATGTTTCATTCTTGAATCTTGAATAGGATTTTTAGTCATGCATATGATACTAGTATTATTACATTTAATTGAAATTTGATTACAGATAATTTAAAGTCTTTCAATTGTTGTTTCATATACAGGGTTTTAGGACAACAACTCTCAGCTGCTATATAATCAGCCTCAGTTGTGACAGAGCTACGGAGTTTTGTTTCTTGCTAAACCATGAAACTAGTGAGTGTCCTAAGAAGTGACAGGTGTCACTAGTGCTTTTCCGATCAACTTTACACCCGGCAAAGTCTGCATCAGAATAACTAACAAGTTCTAGTGATGTGTTCTTTGGATACCACAATCCTAAGTCAATTGTGCAAGTAGGTATCTAAAAATTCTTTTAACAACAGTCATATGTGAGTCTTTAAGACATGATTGGAATCTAACACATACACACACATTTAACATTATATCAGGTGTCGCGCCCCAAAATACCCCCTAGGAGTTAAGAGATATTTTAGGTGTGACTATACTTAGCCTGACAAACCATCCTGTAATGAACAAGGCATAACATCATAAAATGAAATATGATACGGAGTGCGGAAGCTTAACACAATGCGGAAGCGTAAATAATTTTTTTTTTCTTTTCTATACATGGTCTGTATTTCAAATTTGTACAATACAAAACACAAAATAAGAGTAGACATGCCTACTCATCAAAATACAAAATGTAATATCTCTCTCTCTCTCTCAGTGGTCACCCTGATAGGGCCAATAGTCTAAGTCCCTTGCCTCCACCTGAGGCTCTACTACTAGCTCCTCATAGGGCTCCTTCTCGCCATAGTCCCCCTCTATCCAAGGACTCGGAGTACAGATGTCATAGGGAACACATGTACCTGCCGACATAAAATGTACGGCTGAGTATGGAATACTCAGCGTATACATACTACTAGCTAACAATGTTATAACAACAAGAATACCACATTTGAGTAATTAAAAGAAATACAGTTCACAAATTAGGCTTAAAACCAACATAGACATTCATTCGTCAAATCTTATCTTTCTTGGAAAACAAAACACTTTCTATAATTCTTATGAGTTCGTAGTAGCTTATGAGTTCTTGTGAGTTCTTGTGAGCTTATGAGATCGTTAACACTAATGAGTATTTTGTACTCTTACTCCTTCATCCCAACACCCATAAACTTAAGAAAATACACCTTAAGGCTTTAATACATGTCATAAAGATCCGAGGTTCTACATTAGGCCCACTAGTTGTAAGATACAATAAGCTACCTATTATACCTCTATATTTCTTTACTTAAATATTTTTGCTTTTTTCATCCTTATCAAGCTTTGTTGAGGGACTCATGGGAGTATCTATCTCCTTGGCATTGTCCATCCCAAATTTCTTGAGTAGCTCATTGGTGTACTTGGCTTGATTGATGAATGTTCTTTTTTTGGTTTGCTTGATTTGAAGTCGAATGAAGAAGTTCAACTCTCTCATCATGCTCATTTCAAATTCATCTTACATGTACTTAGCAAACTCTTGACAAAGAGATTCATTAGTAGACCTAAAGATGATATCATCCATATATATTTGAATGATAAGCATATCATCATCTTTGGTTTTCACAAATAAGGTTGTATCTATTTTTCCTCTAATGAATCTATTTTCAAGTAGGAAACCACTCAACCTATCATACCAAGCTCTAGGAGCTTGGTTTAATCCATTTAAGGCTTTAGTGAGTTCAAACACATGATTTAGAAAATTATGATTTTCAAAGCATGGGAGTTGTTCAACATATACTTTTTCTGAAATATAACCATTTAGGAATGCACTTTTTACATCCATTTGAAAAAGTTTAAAGTCTTTATGACTTGTAAAATCAAGTAGTATTCTTATAACTTCTAGTATAGCAACCGGGGCAAATGTTTCTTCATAATCTATACCCTCTTCTTGGTTGTAACCTTGAGCTACCAATCTTGCATTTTTTTAAATTATATTTTCAGATTCATCATCTTTATTCCTAAACACTCATTTAGTATCAATAGTAGATTTATCTTTTGGTCTATGTATTCATTCAAATTGATTTAGTTTCTCTTGCATAGTAATGCCCCATGATTCATTTTCAATGACTTTATTGACATTTTTGGGTTCAATTTGAGATAGGAAGACAAGGTTATTATAAATATTTCTTCAAGTTCTAACATCCTTTTCCATATTACCAAGTATGAGTTCTTTAGGGTGATCCTTTACTAATCTTCAAGCCTTAGGAAGTTGATATTCATTTCTATTTTCTTCCTTATTTTCAACTTCAATGGATTTATCATTATTGTTAGAGTCTTCTTCATCTTGTTCATTATTCTCTTCCTTATCAATTTCTATGTTTGAGATTTCTTTAGATAATTTCTCAACTTTATCACTTATCTCATCTTCATCATTTTTAGTCTTTCAAAGGGATTAGATTCATCAAACACAACATGCATTGATTCTACTACCACTAATAAATTTTTATTAAACACCCTATATGATTTACTATTCATGAAATATCCTAAGAAGATTCCATCACTAGACTTAGGTTTAAATTTCTTCAAATGGTATTTGTCATTAAGTATGAAACATTTACAACCAAACACTTTGAAATATCCTATGTTGGGTGATCTTCCTGTCCAAAGCTTATAAGGTTTATTTAATTTGTTTCTTATCACCACTCTATTAATTACATAACAAGAAATATTAATAGTTTCGTCCAAAAAATAGTTAGGTAGTTTATGTTCATTAAATATTGTTCTACCAATTTCTTGTAAAGACTTATTTTTGCACTCTACTACTCTCTTTTGTTGAGGAGTTCTAGGTGTGAAGAAGTTATGGCTGAAACTATATTCTTCACAAAATAATTTAAGTTCTTTGTTCTTGAATTCTCCACCTCTATCACTTCTAATGTTATTTATAGAGTATCATTTTTCATTTTGAACTTTCTTACAAAATTTGGCAAATAAAACATGAGCTTCACTTTTATGTGATAAAAATAACACCCAAGTATATCTAGAATAATCATCTACAATAACAAAGGCGTAAATTTTACCACTTAAGTTAGCTACATCATTAGGTTTAAATAAATCCATATGTAAGAGTTCTAATGGCCTAGATGTTTAAATTTCTTTATTCTTTTTAAATGATGTCTTAATTTGTTTTCCTAATTGGCACGCATCACACATTTTATCTTTTGTGAATTTAGTTTTAGATAAACCTTTAACAGGTTCATTTGTAGATAACTTAGATAGTAAATCCATACTAGCATGACCTAGTCTTTTATGTCATAGCCAATTAGCTTCATTTAAAGCGGAGAAACAAATCATGTTTTGAGAAATTAATTCATCAAATTCGACTGTATAAACATTCTCATTCCTATATGCGATAAACATAGTAACATTATCTTTATCTTTAATCATGCACATATTGAATTTAAAGGAAACATTAAGACATTTATCACATAATTGACTAATGCTAATTAGATTATGTTTAAGACCTTCTACTAGTAAAATATTCTCAATAAAGGTAGAGTTATTTTTACCGACATTACCTATACCAATGATCTTCCCTTTTACGTTGTCCCCGAAGGTCACATTTCCTCCATTTTTAGGAGTGATCGAAATGAAAAGCATTTTGTTCCTGGTCATGTGTCTCGAACATCCGCTATCCAAAAACCATGTGGTCTTGGAGGAACTTGTCTTTAGGCATACCTACAAGACAAATTTATGTAACTCCCTTTGGTACCCAAACCATCTAGGGTCCTATATGGTTAGTCTTCAGAGGGGATGTTCCCTTTGGAACCCAAACTTTCCTTATTAGCTTCTATCCATGATAAGTATAAAAAGCACTAGAAGTAGTTAATGGATTAGTTGTTTAGTAAAAAAGCGTTGGTAGTTCTTTTGTTTTGTTGAAATGTTATATCCAATTCCGACTCTACCAAAGACACATCTTTGTTGTCCTAACAACCTATCCAAATTCTTTTGTCCATTGGTGAATTTGGTCACGGTGCTAGTTAAGTCTTCAACCTTTGATTTTAAATCAATACATTTTTGGATTGAGACTTGGGGTCTAGAGGAAAGTTCTTCCTTCTCCTTTTTTAAAGACTCATTTTCTTTAAGTAAAACATTATTCTCATTTTGAAGAGAAGAGTTTTCCTTTTTAAGTTTGGAGTGTTTTGAAGCTAATTTTCGAAATTCATTATATAAATCATCAAATGCTTGCCTAATTTCATCATAGCAAAGAGATTCATTTAGTGAAGAGTTTACCTCATCCTCATTTGCTATGAGGCACAAGTTGACAACTTCTTCACCACTTGAGTTGTCTTTCGATCCACTATCATCGGAATCATCCCAAGTTGCTTTCATTGCTCTTTTCTTGATCCGATTGCTCTTCTTCAGTTGGGGACATTCCGTCATGATTTGTCCCGACTTCTTACACTCGTGGCAAATAATTGGTTCCTTCTTGCTTGATTCACCCTTTGAGATTTCCTTGGTGAATTCCTTCTTGTACGACCTCTTCTTGAAGTTCTTCTTATGCTTCAAGAATTTTTGAATTTCTTAGCCATAAGGGCTATATCTTCATCTCCCTCACTTTCTTCCTCATCACTCTCATCCACCTGAGAGGATTTTAAGGCTAGTCCCTTCTTGGCCTTTGGTTCATCATCTTGTTGATCCTTCATTATGACCTCATGGTTTATAAGTGATCAAAGGAGCTCATCCATCGCTAACTTGGTGAGATCCTTGGCTTCTTTAATGGCCTTCACCTTGGGAGTCCAACTTTTTGGTAGTGAGCGAAGTACCTTCCTCACATTTTCTGCATTTGTATACACTTTACCAAGAGACTTCAAGCCATTAGTAATGTTAGTAAAATGTGTAAACATTTCACCTATTGACTCATCTTTCTCCATTTTAAATAGTACATATATATGAACTAACGTGCTTATCTTTTCTTCTTTCACTTGGTTTGTCCCCTCATAGGTAACTTGGAGTTTATCCCAAAGTTCATTGACCAAGTCACATCCCAACACTCTATTAAACTCTTTGGGGCTTAGGGCGCAATACAAATTGCTAATTTCCTTAGCATTGATTTGAATGAGTTTAATATCGGTCTTATTCCACTCTTCCTCTACTTTGGGTACTTGTACCCCTTCAAGACTTTTAGTAGGAAGATGTGGACCTTTGAATATGACATTCCAACATTCATAGTCAAGGACTTTAATGTAATACATCATCCGGGTTTTCCAATAATTATAGAGTTCTTCATTGAATAAGGTTTAGTAGTGGATTGACCCTCTCCTAATGTAATTGCAAAAATGTTTGTCATTAAATATCTTTTACTCTAAGATTGTTAAATCTAGATATAGAGTCCTAGGCTCTGATACCAATTGTTGCCCAAGTATTGACCCTAGGGGGGTGAATAGGGTCTTGACAAATTTAAATAACTACTTAGTCCCTTTTTACAGAATTTGAATTAACAAGGGAATGCAACTAGCAATTCTAAATTAAACCAATAAAGAAAAGTAAGGGAAAAGTTAGAGAAATCAAATGCAAGATGTTGTTCATGAGGTTCGGCAATCCCACCTATATCCCCGGCTCAAGCTACCCGCTAGAGGATTTACCATGATTCACTAATCGTCGATCTTCTTATGGGTGAGACCAAACCTTTACAATCCCCTTCAGGGTGAGGATCAAACCTGGCCGTGAAAGAGAAAATCCTCTCTTGACTTTCCCAAAGCTTCCCTCTTCAATACAAGAATCCACTGATTCTTGATTTCACAATACAATGTATTTGAAATGGATATCAATCAAAAAATTTGCTCCTTAACTGAGCTGAAAAGATTGACTTTGAAGCACTTTAATAATCTCTCAAATGATGGGACTTGAATAGCTCAAAGAGAAGATTTGGGATTTCTAGGTTTTCTCAAAGAATAACACAGTTAAGATTGAGAATAAAGGATGAGAGTTAATGCTCTTGATCAATGGTAGTTCAATTAAATATTTGTAGTTCATAAATGAACTCAATTTATAGCTCTCAGATCATTCTAGCCATTGGTAAAACATTTAATGCGAAAATAGCTGTTTAAAAACTAGACGTTAAAGGTTTTATGTTTCCCGCATTATTTCGTCGACGAGATCGGGATGCCAATCTCAATTTGTCGCCAAATCAAGGACAGAGTTTAAAATAGTAACTCTGCGATCAGTTTCGTCGCCGAAATTACAGAGGCCCTGTAATTTCGTCGAATGTGATCAGTTCAATTTCTCTGTATTCTCATCTTTAAATGGTCTAAATGATGGAGACCTTTTCCAAGGTCACTTGGCTTGACTTTACCTTGATTTTTACCATTTTTATAATATCATAGGGCCTTAGAATAAATATGAATTATGGTCGTAGGTACCTATGGTCATTCTAGGTATTTGAGCATTCAACTTACCACACTTTGAGGACTTCTTACATAAGTCCTAGACTCTCTTAACAATAAAATTAACACACTAAAAGATTCTTGAGAGTTGTTCTTCAACTTGATCTTGGATCTTCAAATTTGACTTTGTTTTCGTGATCTTCCGAGAGTTCTTCCTTTGGATTTTCCATTTTGACTTCAAGTGAGTCTTGAGCTTCATGATCTTGAATTTGACTTTTTGAGCTTTAACTTGGAGTAGTATTCATATTTGAATGGATGACTTGCATTTGATTGAAGGTTTGCTTTTCGTTGATCCATCTTGAATGCCTGAGATCATTTCCATTTTTCATGTCTTGAATGATGTACTAATGCTCTTATTCACTGAATTTTACACAAACTTAGTAGAGACATTAGTACCACAATGGTCATTCCATTATTGTGTTATCATCAAAATTATTATGGGTAACCAAGGTTGTAACTTTGAGGCTAACAACGTGATCAGGTGAGGTGCGAACCTTGACAACTCTACTAAAGTAGCCTTATAGTCGACCACACTCAACTCTCCTTTCTTGAGAGTCATGAACTCGATCTCCTTCTACTCTTTGACCGCAGCTGGAAAATACTGCTTGTAGAAGGCATCCAAAAATTCTTCCCATCCCCAGGGTTCCCCTGCCCTGGCGACATCTCTCTGCCACAAAGCATATCTCTACCAGTGTTCGACCGCACCCTCCATCATGAAAGTGGCCCAGTTAACTCGTTGCTCATCGGAAAATCAGAGCACGCTAAAGGTCTTCTCCAGCTATATGATCCATGCCTTTGCGACCAAAGGATCGGTCGTCCCATAGAAGGTGGGAGGCCGAAGTCTCCTAAATGCCTCAAGCCCTGTAGTTTGGTGTGTAGGAACAGGTACGAGTGCAGCAGCAGTAGGAGTAGTAGGCTGTCTGGTTGCAAGCATAGCCAAGGTCTTTGCTATGGATCCCAAGACCTGTGTGAGGTCAGGCTTCTCATCACCCGATGGAGGAGGAGATGCTCCATTACTCCTAGTATGGTATCCGTGACCCCGATTACCACGTCTCATGATTTAATCTTGAGAGCAATAGCAATACATGAGTCTAACTTGGAAACCAGTCTTTATCGATCATAACAATTCAATCAATGAGCATAAGGTGCTTAGTAAGCATATAGTATACATTGAGGTACACACATCATAGTATAAGTATACAACTATTGTTTCTTAGCGTAAGGCACTACGTTTGGTTGAAGTGTCAACTGGTTATAGACTAAGACTAAAAGATTAGTCTATATTTGGAATACGACTCCCTATACGGACCTAATGCCTTGGCTTTGATCAAAGCATTTGACTCGAAGTGACCCTAGAGAACCTAATACCTAGGCTCTAATACCAACTTTTTCGCGCCCCAAAATCCCACCTATGAGTTAGGCGTGACTATGTGCGTGACTAAGTTATCATATCAAGCCATCCTGTATAAAATACACAAGGCAAACTATAGCGGAAACATAAACTGAAAATTTCTTTCATACATATGCAGTATTCTAAGTTTGTACAAAAAGAACAACGTAATCCTAACAAAAGTGGACATGCCCACTTTAACAAAATACAAAAGACAATCTCTCCCTCACTCCACTCAATAGTAATCTAGATGGGACCACCTATCTAGATCTCTATCCTCCTGAGGCTACAATGGGATAACCTCCTCTTCTACATACTCTTCCATCTATGGAGCTGGATTGCAAATCTCATATGGACCTGCCGACATCAAAATATACGGCTGAGCATAGAATACTCATCATATACAAGCTACTAGCTAACAATGTTATAAATTAATATTACCATGCGAGGGCTTAAATATTAACAGTTCATCATTCATGCATTCAACCAAACTTAGAACAATACTTCAAATCTTAACTTAAAAGTGCATAGTTTCCAAAACCTTTGCCTTATGGGCTTTCATAGAAAAAAAAACTTGTCTTATGATAATCACATTTCTTATGTGTTTTTATGAGTCTTATGAGCTTATCAGTTCTTATGATTTCTTATGTGCTTATGAGCTCTTATGAGCCTTGTGAGCCTTATGAGTTCTTATGAGAGATCCTTGTGTGCCTTATGAGTTATTATGAGAGATCCTTGTGAGTCTTGTGAAACTATCTTAGATTTGATTCTTATGAGTTTGTGAACCAATCTTAGACTTATTAAATTCTAATGAGTTCTTATGAAAGCCTTGCGAGACTTATGATCCTTAAAGACTTGTGAAACGATCTTAGACTTGCTAGGGAGTTGAAACCTTAAAAATCCCGAAATTTGGGGTTTTTTGTGACTTAACTAGGTGAGACCATTCAAACGGTCTTTTAATCGTTTGAAAGGTTGTGTATTGTTCGAACGGCTGAACCTACTGTTTTTGATTTCTAAGATTTTATTTATCATTTACTAGCATCGTTCGAACGGTGGCCCCAGTTTTCTTCCGTTTTTCACATTTTCTCATTTTCTTTCTCATTTGCTTAGACCTTTATACTTTTTAAATATTATGAAGGGTCCTTTAGGACCTTAGAATACATGCCATAACACATTTTTAAACACAACACTCTCATCTTCATTCATCTTATAAACCAAACCATCCATGGAAAGATTTTGGTCTTTACAGGCACTATTCACCACACTATTCACTAGTACTATACATATGGACTTTCCGGGGTTCTACAATTTCGGACAACGGAAGAAAATTCATTGCCAAAACAATAAGTTCGTTATGCAAAGACTTCAAAATCAGACAACTGTTTTCTACCCCATACTATCCCCAAGGCAATGGGCAGACAGAAGTTTCAAACAAAAGCATACTGGACAACATGAAAAAGAGGCTTGACTCAACCAAGGGGCATTGGACGGAAGAATTGCCCAGAATCTTGTGGGGATACAGGACGACCTTGAGAAAACCGACATGAGAGACATCATTCTCACTCGCATACAGCATAAAAGTTGTCATCCCCACTGAGGTCAGTCTTCCAACTCCTAGGTTGGAAATAGTAGGAGAACCCGAGAATTGGGAACAAATGGCACTGCAACTAGACCTAGTAGAAGAACGATGAGATCGGGTGGCCATCAGGACATTGGAATATCAACGACAGTTGCAGAAATCTTACAACTGAAAGGTCAAAGTCAGAGAATTCCATGTCGAAGACCTCATCTTAGGAGAGTCTTCCTGAGTACCCGAGAGCTAAACAACCGCAAGCTAGGACGAATTGGGAAGGGCCCTATGTAGTCACCCAAATCGATGCACTAGGGGTGTACTACCTTAAGGACATGCAAGGCACGCCAATGCCAAAGCCTTGGAATATTTCCAACCTCAAAAGGTATTTCCAATAATAGTTTATTCTTAGTTCATTATGATTGTCTACATTATACTCAAAATTCGAACAATCTCTGAAAGCCTCTTGTAATCCTTGATCATGAATCCAAGGCGCATGTTGTCTTATCAGAGGGATGAAGAACTGAGGTGTGCCACGGTCCCTCATTTTCCTTCGTCATGAATCTTGAGGCACATGTCGTAGGCTCGAAGGAAGGCAGGAGTGAGGTTAATATGGTCCCTCATATCCTATGTCGAGAATCCTTAGCTTTGGCTTGGATAATCGCAAGGGTGAGATTAAATACGGTGCCTCATATCTTACGTTGAGAATCCTTAGATTTAGCCTGGATAATCGCAAGGGTGAGGTTAAATACGGTGTCTCATATTCTTTTGTCATGAATCTGAGGCTCATGTCATCTCCTCGGAGGAAGGCAGGAGTGAGGTTAATACGGTTCCTCATATCCTACATTGAGAATCCTTAGCTTCAGCTCGGATGATCTTAAGGGTGAGGTTAAATACGGTCTCTCGTATCCTACGTCGAGAGTCCTTAGCTTCGGCTCGGATGATCGCAAGGGTGAGGTTAAATATGGTGCATCATGTCGTCACAACCCAAAGGCATATGTCAACACCTCGGAGCAATAAGGGACTATGGTTTGATGAAGTTCTCCACACTACAATAGTCCTGTCCCGACATTAGGTTAGCCCAAGTTCATAAGAGAACGATCATTATGAGCAAGCATGAAATTCTAGCAAAATGGACTACTTTCATTTAAATAGCCACTAAGGGGAGGAAACCCATTTACATGAATAGCATCAAAACCAAAAAAAGATGTACAGGACATAAGATGCAGAACGACAGCAAGAGTGTTAGAGCATCAAAGAAAGAAAAGATATACAACGAGGAGTCAGTTAAAAAGGATAAAAAAAGGGTCAAAAAAGAATCATGACTCCGCCTCGAGCTCTTTGCAGATTTGTCTTGCATAAGCACAACATTTTGTGTAACACGTATGCAAGGTGCACGAGATCGGAATCTATAGTTCCTCTGTGGAACTAGAGGTAGAGGAAGAAGAGTCTTTAACAACATTGGCCCAAGACATTGTCGGACCCCTGTTCCTAAGCTCCTCCATGACCAGATGACATGTTTCCTCCCGATTAAGCTCGACCATGTCATTCAACACCCCCTGGTAATAGGTGGTTAGGAACGAGTGCAACCTCTCGATAATCGCCTCGTGTTACCCCTCCTACTCGTGCAAGGTCTTGACCTCGAGCCTCAGCTCGGCCACCGTCCACCTTTCCGCCTTGAGCTCAATCTGGAGTTGCTGGTCCTCTCGAAGAGCACTAGCAATCTTCTCTTGCGAAGTCCTGATGGTCCTCGTGGGCCCTCCCCAACCGATCTTAGAGCTCGGAGAAAGCAAGGGCGATGGTGAGGAGAGAACCCTCACCCCTCAGCCTCAGGGATTGATCTCCCTAACTCCTCGCCTCCTGAACATCTTTAGGTAAGCGAACCCCATCCAGCAAGGCGCGAGCAATGCATGATTCATGAAGGCTAGAGTCTCCCAGCGAGAGGGGCATGTTCCCAAAGCCGAAACTCATGCTTCAAAGGTTGAGGCAGGTCACCTTCAAAGTCCGAAAACAAAATCGCAACTTGGACAAGGGCAACCTCCGCCTGAACAGGTGCTGAGGAGTACTCAAAGATCTCCCGCCTTGACCTCTTGACTAGCGGGGGATCAGAAAACTCCATTGTCCTGGATCTCGAAGTATGGTCTTCGAACCGGCCAAGCCATGACAGTAGAACTGGATGACGATCCATCTATGTTCAGACAAAAATAAAGAACACTAGAAACCGGCCAAGCCATGATTAAGAATTTTAATCATGGTTAGCTTAGCCTAACCCTAGGTCAAAACCCTAGTCAAATCCTAGGTCTAATCTTCGGTCAACCCTAGTCAAACCCTAGGCTAACCTTAGTTAAATCCTAGATCTAACCCTAAGTCAACCCTAGTCAAACCCTAGGTCTAACCCTAGATTAACCCTAAGATAACCCTAGGTCAACCCAGTCAAACCCTAGATCTAACCCTAGGTTAACCCTAATCAAACCCTAGATCTAACCCTAGGTCAACCCTATTCAAACCCTAGATCTAACCCTAGGTCAACCCTAATCAAACCCTAAGTCTAACCCTAGGTTAATCCTAGTCCAATCCTAGTCAAATCCTAGATCTAACCCTAGGTCAACCCTAAGTAAACCCTAATTTAACCCTAGGTCAACCATAGCTAGCCTTACTCAAGCCCAAGACCAAGAACCAAGCAAAAAACCTATTTTCAGTCAAAGTCGCGTAATGTTCCCACTTCAATTACCTCAATTTCTATTTTAGCCTATTTTAGAAATGTCTTCATTTGGATTTCCTCCATTTCTATTTTAGCCTATTTTGAAAATGTCTTCATTTGTATTACCGATATTTCAATTTTAGCCAAAATTCGTAATGTCCCCATTTCATTTATTGACATTTCCTTTATACAAAAAGGTCGTACTGCGTGCAAGCCAAAGTCAACTGGCCAGACCAATTTTTGGCAAAAACCTCTAAATGGCCGTAAATAATTTACCGTCATTTACTTTTTGGTCTTACAGGGGAATAGCGGTACTGGAATTACCGCCATTCCAGGAGTTTGCGTAAAAACGAACTCTGAGCCCCTTGAACACTCCAGGTACACTTCTGTCCGCTATTGGCTAGCCTCCCATGCCTCTGGGCTCCCCTCCAACCTCTGTCCTAATTCCTTTTGGGTCCCAAAGTCCCCATTTATAAATTCGAACCTCTTCCAAGCTTTCTTCCCCATGCCAAAAACCCTTTTAGAAAGCTCTGTAAGTTTGGAGAATCCCAAATACCAGTGGTAGAACCCTATTGAATACGACACCAGAAGCTTGAAGGTACTCTAGTGAAGTCTAAGCTTGAGGGAATGTCTTTCCCCCTCTGTACACCGCCATTCTCGCACAAGCAGCCATCACCAACACCACCAGACACATGCTAGCAGAGAAGGGTCCTCCCCCACCCCTGCTTTTCTTTTGTAAACTCTCTGTGAACCCTTGGTCATCTCCAGGGGGCCTTAGTTCAATGCTAATCTAAGAGTGGAGGCTCCCATGCCTTTCCCATAGGCATGGGGAGTCCCCCCTAGACAAAGGAGGGTGGGCATCATGCCTATTTTATATATATATATATACATCTCTAACCAGAATTTGTTTGGGTAGCTCAAAATCCAACTGGAAGGAGATTGGCGTAAGCAGTCTTTTTTCTGGTCTCTGCAGCTTAATGTCGCCATTGGGTTTACCGCCATTTCTAAATCAGTCTATTCTGGAAATGGAGTTAAATGCAGCAGAGACATTAACGATATGACCTATTAAAAAATTGTCTTCATTTGGATTACCGACATTAATTTTTAGCCTATCTGTGAAATGTCTTTGGAAGAAGTAAAGATATTAAAATTTGGCCTAATTTCGAAATGTCTTTAAACAAAATGAAGATATTTTGTTTTTACCCCAATTTTGCAATGTCTCTAAATGGATTATCGACATTATAGACAATATCTTAAAATGACATTGCTTGTTGTCCTAGGCCAGTCATAGGACCCCCTCTTCCTAACTCGGGTTAGTTTAAACCCCGGTTAAGCTTACCTTTCCCTTAGATTTTAATTAGGGTTAAATTTAACCCCGCTTGGCTTACCTTTGACCTAAACATCCCACCAATATTGGAAAAATCCACAAAAATAATACAAAAGGCAAAAAGATTAAAAAAAATGTTCTTGGACTTTCTAACCATGGTTAACAATTTTAACTCTAGTTAACTCAACCTTAGTTAACTTTTAACCATGTGATGCAAATCAAGTGATCAAAATTTGACAGCCCATTTATTGAGGCCACATGGAAGAGGTCATGTAATTCTGTTTTGAGTAAATTATAAGTCTGACGACTTAAGTCTTGTGCAACTGCAGTTGCCTCTATCAATAGAACCATTTCTCTTATTCTCCATTTTTCTCCACTGTTGTAAGTTTGCCTTGTTCATTGTTGCAACAATGTCCTTGTTTGCATCAAAGTGGTATCAGAGCCAAGTTCCGATTGACCATTAGTGGAGTTGCAATGGCGAATCATGGACATAGAGGTGCTCGAGGCTGGAACAATATGAATTTAGCTTCATTGGAGGAATTTGAGGCTATGAGAAAACGAGTGGAGGATCTAGAGCAAGAGTTGCTCTTGAGGAATCAATCGAGAAGAGGTTCAGTTTCCAATCATAGTAACTTATCTGATGACGAGAACCTGTTTCATTGCCAAAGGAATGAACCCCAACCAACGTGGGAAGAAAGATTGGTTCATGCTTTAGAAAACTCAGATCGTAGTATCCGAGTTGATGTGCTAGAATTTCAAGGACGACTTGAACCGGATGAGTTTATTGATTGGTTGAACAGTGTGGAGACCTTCTTTGATTGGAAAAATCTGCCTAAAGACAAGAAGGTGAAATTTGTTGCTACTCGATTAAAGGGCTACGCTCTCATTTGGTGGCAGCAATTGAAACGCACAAGCGAGCAACAAGGCAAGGGGAGAGTTCAAACTTGAGAAATAATGAAAAGAAAGTTACAGGCTAAATTCTTACCTGTAGATTATCATCAAGCACTTTATCATAGATTTATTCTTCGTCAAAAAGAAAAATCTGTGGCAGATTATACAGAAGAATTTTTTCAATTATGGAGTAGAAATGATGTCCATGAGTCAAATGACCAATTGATTGCTCGATACATTGGAGGATTAAGGATACCTTTGTAAGATGAACTTTCCCTTCACCACCTTACAACTATTGAGGAAGCTTACCAATTTGCTCTCAAAGTAGAAACCAAACTAGCCCGATCTACCCCATCCCGAACCAATGTTAGACCAACCTCATCTTCTATGTCCAAAAGGCCACAAACCCAAACTTTTCGATTCCGAAAATTCAGCCCATCTACCTCTTCAAAACCAACCCCTAACCCAAAACTCCATTACATGTTTCCAATGTGGTGAAATCGGGCATCGGTCTTATGAATGTCCCCTTCAAAGGCGAGGTGTTGAGACCCATCTTGTAGATCCCATTTATGATGAGGAGGAAGTTGAAGATCAGCCACTTGGAGGTCTTGATGTTGATGTTCAAGATGAACCCCTTGATGAAGAAGACTTATATCCGGATGATGGAGAAAACTTAGTCATCCGTCGTGTCCTTTCAGTTCCAAAGGTAAAAAGGGAACCATCACAACGTTCCAACATTTTTCGAACTAAATGCACAGCCAATGAAAAGATCTGTACCATCATCATTGATAGTGGAAGTTGCACCAATCTCATTTCACAAGAAATGGCTGACAAGTTAAGGCTCAAAATGGAGAAGCATTCGAATCCATATAGCATTGCTTGGTTCAAGAAAGGCAATGAGACTCCGGTAGGATCCCAATGCCTTGTGAATTTTTCAATTGGAAAAAATTACAATGAGTCAGTATTATGTGATGTACTCCCAATGGATGCTTGTCATATACTTTTGGGGAGACCATGGCAATTTGATAGAAAAGTAATACATGATGGCCAGTTGAACACATATTCATTTCTAGTTAATGGAAGGAAAATTACCCTTTGGCCAATGACTAAGAAGTTTTGGAATCTAAGCCTCATAGAGGGGGGGGGGGGGGGGGGGGGGAGGGTCCAAAGCTTCTCACCATGTCTCAATTTGTGCAAGAAAGCAAAGAAAGTGATGTTATATGTGTAATGATTGTAAAAGATGAAATCATCTACCAAGCTCGGTTGAATCTCTCCTTAGGGACTTTGGTGATATGATTCTGGATGAGTTACCTAGTGGATTACCTACACTAAGAGACATTCAGCATCAAATTGACTTCATTCCCAGATCTAGCTTGCCAAATTTGCCTTACTACCGAATGAGCCCAAAGCATTGTGAAGAGTTGAATCGGCAAGTTCAAGAATTGTTGTGCAAGGGCTTAATTCGTAAAAGTAAATCCATGTGCAGTTCCAGCCCTCTTGACCCCTAAGAAGGATGGATCATGGAGAATGTGTATTGATAGTCGTGCTATTAATCGGATTACTATTAAGTACTGGTTCCCCATCCCAAGGCTTGACGACATGTTGGACATGTTGGCTAACTCTAAGATCTTTTCCAAGATCGATCTTAGAAGTGATTATCATCAAATTAGAGTTCGGCCAGAAGATGAATGGAAAACGGCTTTCAAGACTCGAGAAGATCTCCTTGAATGGCTTATGATGCCATTTGGATTGTCCAATGCACCTAGTACCTTTATGAGAGTAATGAATCAAGCCTTGCGACATGTGATCGGAAAATTTGTTGTTGTGTACTTTGACGACATACTCATCTATAGCAAAGATGCAGATCAACACTTGGATCACCTTGGACAAGTGCTTCAAATCCTTCGGGAGGAGAGGTTATTTGTCAATCTCAAAAAATGCTCATTCATGGTGGAAAAGCTTGTTTTTTTGGGTTTTATTGTTTCTTGTGTAGGTGTTCAAGTAGATGAAACCAAAATTCAGGCCATTCTTGATTGGCCTCCACCAAAGAACATTGGTGAAGTTCGAAGCTTCCATGACTTGGCCTCCTTTTATCGGTGGTTCATCAAAGATTTCAGTTCTATCATGGTTATCATCACCAATTGCTTAAAAAAGATAGAATTCATGTGGTCCAAAGAAGCCGAAGAAAGTTTCCAACTTATCAAGAAGAAGATGACCAATGCACCTGTTCTAGCTCTCCCGAACTTTGAAAAGACTTTTGGAGTCCATTGTGATGCATCTCACATTGGAATTGGAGCGGTTCTCAGCCAAGAAGGAAGACCAATTGCATTCTTTAGTGAAAAACTCAATGAAGCAAAATCTCGGTATTCAACTTATGACTTGGAATTCTACGCCATCATCCAAGCCTTGAGATTTTGGCGGCGTTACCTTCTCCATGGTGAGTTTGTTTTATATTCGGATCATGAGGCACTTAAGTTCTTGAATGCTCAAAAGAAGTTGAATCATAGGCATGCTAAATGGGTGTCTTACTTACAAGAGTTCACTTTTGTTTTACGACACAAATCGGGTTCACAAATAAAGTGGCGGATGCACTTAGTAGAAAGGTTAATCTTCTTGGAACCTTTTCTACAAAAGTGGTGGGATTTGAGATAATACCCAAACTCAATGACAAGGACCCTTTCTTCTCAAAAATTGTTGAAAGCATAAAAAATGGTGAACATGACCAGCCACAAGTCTATGAGTTGCATGATGACTACTTATTCAAGCAAAATCGTTTGTGTGTCCCCAATAGCTCTCTTCGGATTAAAATCATTGATGAGCTACACAAATGAGACATTGGTGGGCATTTTGGTTGTGATAAGACCACTGCTCTCTTTGAATAAAGATACTTTTGGCCAAGGTGTAGATGAGACATTTCCAGATATGTTGCCCGGTGCTACACTTGCCAATTAGCAAAAGGACATGCCAAGAATAGCGGATTGTACACTCCATTGCCCATTCCAACAAACCCATGAACTGATTTAAGTATGGATTTTGTATTGGGATTGCCTCGGACTCAACGAAATGTGGACTCCATCTATGTGGTTGTTGATCGATTTTCCAAGATGGCACATTTCATCCCATGCGAGCACACATTGGATGCTTCAAATGTTGCCAACTTATTTTTCAAAGAAGTAGTTCGTCTGCATGGTGTTCCAAAAATAATTACTTCAGATCATGATGTGAAGTTTGTTAGTCATTTTTAGCAAACCCTGTGGAAGAAAATTGGTACAAAATTACAATACAGTAGTGCATATCATCCTCAAACTGAAGTTGTTAACCGAAGTTTGGTTAATTTGTTACGTGCACTTACTGGTGATAAGCCTTCACAATGGAATCTTGTTTTGCCTCATGCTGAATTTGCCTACAATCGATCAATTAATCGATCCACGGGCAAGAGCCCTTTTGAAATTGTGTATGGAACAACCCCTAATAGTGTTCTTGACTTGGTTCCATTGCCAATTTCGGATCGGGTTAGTGATGATGCCGAAGCACTTACCAAATGAATCAAAGAGCTACATCAAGATGTACAGAAAGCACTCCAAAAAAAGTATGAGAAGTACAAAAATGCTGCTGATCGTCATAGAAGAGAAGAACACTTTAAAGTTGGAGACATTGTCATGGTTTACTTAAGGAAAGAGAGATTTCCCAAGGGTGCATACCACAAACTTAAGTTCCAGAAGATTGGGCCATGCAGAATTTTGGCTAAAATGGGATTAAATGCATACAAAGTTGAGCTTCCTAATGACTTTAACATCTCACCAATTTTTAACATTTCTGATCTATATCGGTACTTGGGAGATGATATCATGCCTACAAAGGAGAAATCAAATGATCAAATCTCCAAACCAATTGAAGAAGAAATTGATGTCATCCTTGATCACCGAAGCATTACTACTCAAAAAGGTAGTGATACCTGATACTTTGTCAAGTGGAAAGGTCGTTTGGATACAAAAAATAGTTGGGTAGCGGAATCAGAAATGCACAATATTGGCCCAGATCTTCTATGGTAATACATAGCCACAACTCGAGGACGAGTTTCTCCTCAACCCAGGGTGGATGATGCAAATCAAGTGGTCAAAGTTTGACAGCCCATTTATTGAGGCCACATGGAAGAGGTCATGCAATTCTGTTTTGAGTAAATTGTAAGTCTGAGGACTTAAGTCTTGTGTAACTGTGGTTGCCTCTATCAATAGAACCGTTTCTCTTATTCTCCATTGTTGTAAGTTTGCCTTGTTCATTGTTAAAACAATCTCCTTGTTTGCATCACCATGGTTAAACTTCTTGTGGCCTCTAGGTCCAAACTTTGGCCTCCGGGCTCAACCCTTGGCCTCCAGGCCCAATCCTTAGCCTCCGAACTCAACCTTTGGCCTTCGGGCCCAATCCTTAGCCTCCGGGCTCAATCCTATGCCTCCGGACCCAATCTTTGGCCTCCAGGCCCCAATCTTGGTCTTCGGGCCCATATCCTAGCTTCCGGGCTCAAACTCTAGCCTCCGGGCTCAATCTTAGCCTCCGGGTCCAACTTATCGGCCTCTGGGCCCAAACCACAAAACCATGCACTTGACCACCCAGTCAATATTCAAACCTTAGTCCCGAACTAAGCCCTAGCTACCCCAGTGCACACACACACTCCCTTAGCATCGGCAAGGGCTCATGTGCCAAAACTACGCTCAGTCTGATCTCACCCTATGTGAGTACGTAGGCAACTCTACCCGGGTTCGATCCTAGTTAGAATTTTTCTCTTCTTGGATTAGTATAATCTAAACACTTAGGCATTTGATTAAAATTTTGGCATTAATTTGGCTTATACCTAGGGAGTAGGTAACCATTGTAAAATGAGGGTCTCAGGGTGCCTAACACATTCCCTAAGACTTAATCGAATCTCCTACCTGAACTCTCATTGAGACCATTAGACCTTATCCATATCCGATACTTATCCCTCAGAATTAATAAGTGGCGACTCAAACAAAAACCTTATGGGAGAAAAATTTGTGCTCACACTAGGAACATCACATTAAATGCACACAGAACTCGAAGCGTCCCGAGAATGGATGTTAGCACCCACCCGTCTATGCAATTGCCTCAAATGACAGTTATGCTTCTCAGAACCTCTTTTAAACCCTAAGGCCCTAAGAAGGGGGGCATATGTAAGGGTAAAAAATGGTAAAGACACATGTATGGACAGCTGTCAGTATCAATAGCCCTGATTACACCAAGACTCATGTTTTGACTGATCAACCCGACCCCGACCTCCACTGCGTACCTGAGACTAGGAGCACACCAGAGTATGTATTTTCGACCTGACCCTAGCTTGGAGAATCCATAACAAAAGATACCAATAATCACTGGATTGATTATACAGTTGTGCAGATAAATCTGATCGCAAAAGGCCCTGATCGAACTCGATCAAGGCAATCTCCCACACAAAGAGGAAACCAAATATATCTCCCCACTGGCAGGATATTACATGAAGAATGAAACTTTCATGCCGGGAAGAAGTAGAGGCGGGAAGGTAACTGGCTAACCCTAAATTGGTTTTCTATAAATATAGAGATAAGAAATAAAGAAATGATCCACATTCTCATGCATTCAAGCACACTCTTCATTGAAACCCTAAAACAACCATCTCTTTCTCCTCTTTCTATCTCCCCTTATCATCCTATTATTGACTTGATCGTTGGAGTTTATTCGTAGGTCATCTTGTCTATCAATTACAAGGGATCAAAGGTGCTGTAGTTGTTCAGAAGAGGACACGTAGTATCAAGGTCAGTACAACAGATATTTCCCCCCCACATAATTAAGAGATAGTCAGGTAAAAAAGGGGGTTTTGCTTTTCTGTTGTGGAGCAATTAGGTTTGTATTTAAACTCATATATATATATATATATATATATATTCTTTTTGAACGTTTTCCCTCTTTGTTTCTTAGTTTTTGGTGCGCCGTGCAAGGTGGAGAACCCAAATTGCATGAATCATCCATCCTCCTCAGCTGTAACTGCGATATAATAATACAACAGGCATTCTGAATCATTGGCACGTATGCTGTCGGCATATGACCCATTTCGACCAGGCAGCAGATATCAATGTCGCATGGCCTTCCTGACTAAGAATTTGCCATCACCATCAAATCCTATTAAGGGTATTCTCTCTCTATATATATGTAAATCCATTTCAGGTTTCGACGTCACAATGTCGACCAGGATTCCAAGAAGAGCAACCAACCCACCGCGTAGAAAATCAATGGTTCAGCACCTGACTTTTAAGGTGGTATTATCCCTTCTTTTAATATCTTAAATCATGGATTCTTTTCTGCCTTATCTTAAAGCTTTTCTTCCACTCACCTAATCAAAGCAATGTGAGAGAAGAAAATTGTTTGTTCGAAGAGACTAGGAAAACGAGAAAAAGAAGAGATAACAATGGGGGCATCCCACATGGCTTGCCATCCAAAATAGTAGGAAAGCTGCAACTGTATGATACGGTTAGGTATGGCAGTTAGCAAAGTCCGATCTCACGCTGTTGTACCAACACACACAACACAAGCTTTGTGTTTGGTTTGTCGAGAAATTCTGTCCTCACACACAATCACAAACCACAAACAGAGAGTCCTCTTTGGGGATAGATAAGTCCCGCCCTAAGATCGACAACATCTAACGTGCTCCAACCAAACATATCACATCACAGTCATAAGAGGTACTCAATACTTCTTCCGAAGACACCGCACCTAATCTTTGACGTGTTAATGACAAGGCAATCCACCCATCATCATCACCGGTCGGCCTCATATTCTCTATTGCTGATGTCAAAATAGTGGTGTCAGGTTACCACAAATGTGATGGTAGAAGTCAAATTATACTCCCATGATTTTGACTTCTCCTTATAAATAAGGCATGTGGCGATAAAATAGTAAGAAAAAATGGAGAAATATAAAGTGGGAAGAAATCAAAATCATGGAGAGAAAATGAAATGACTTAGTCTCCTTTTTTTATGTCAAGTGTCACACAATGTGTGGTAGCCCAAGATCACTTTTTTGGCACATGCTAGAGAGAATCAGAGGCCTCACCGATCACCGCCTCTAAAAGAAAAGGGGGAGGGGGCTTCGGGTTGTCTCTGGCATATGCCATAAAAGTGATCTTGTGCAACATATGGCCATAACAAAAGAAATTATTTCATTTTCTTTCATGTTTTTGACTTCTTTCCACCTTATATCTCTCTTTATTGCCACGTCGCATGACGTATAGAGCCTGTGACCACTTTTTTGGTATTTGTAAGAGACAATCCCAAGAAAAAAAAATACATCTCTTGGAGGACCAGGTCAATGAACGGACTGTCCATTGATGTCGGATCATAAGAGATATTTGTTCTTTAACCCGATAAGAACGCAATGGAAAATACACAATAAAGTTGTGCTGAAAATAGTCTTGTGTGTAGAAATATTGACAAAAATGATGCGAGGGAATAAATAAGACATCAAGGTCATGTTACGTGGTTTACCTACCATTTAAAATTCAAAATTTCACAACCCTTTTTGCTTTTCAACCTTTATCCATATGTATCTAATGGAATCAAATCGTTTGTGCCCTTCCTCTTCCATGTGCCATGAGTCTCGCGATTAAACACCCAGACCTTAGGGAAGAGCAGATGATTTGGTTCCTTCAGTGGGCTGCCCAGTATCTCCTTCCCCCACATTATCTGCGTGACTAGCACATGTCCTTATTTTTATTGGATGCTTTTTATTTGATTTGGATGCTTTTTATTTGATGGTTAAAACTTCAGCATTTAAACCTTTTTTGCTCTGCAGTTTTCACCGCTGCAAAAAGAAAAGGTCAGAATATGTGTTGGCTCAATAGAGTAACTGAGGAGCGTAAATGAGGCTACCAATATCGTACGTTTCGCAACAACATATAAAATACAATATCCTATTCAATATTTCTATTGAGGTTCACTTTCCGGTCATCTGCTACGAGAAGATAAAATATAAAATAGTACGACACTTTGTAAGTCTTAACCATATTTATTTTGTCGTCATATATAAAAATAGTAAAACCCATTAGAGAGTGGACGGTGGAAAAGTAGCCTAACATTCAGGGGCGGAGCCACATAGGGCCTGGGGGGGCTAAAGCCCCCCCTCAACTTTTGGAATTTTTTTTTTTTTTTGTATGGTGTAATGTGGGTGTGGCTTAGGAGCAAGGGGAAAGCCAGGTGGTGGTGGAAGATCTAAGCCCCCCCTGAAAATTTTGAGAAGAAAAAAAAATTATATTTATATAATTTAATTTAAGATGGTGTAGGCAAATGAAAATATTTAAATTGCCGGTGTTTTCCATCATGTAATAAAATGGCCGGTCCTCATTGGTCCACACCCCTCTTTAACACTTACCAATTGTGGTTAAGATTCACTCACCCATAGAGTTATTTTAGAAGAAAAAAACAATAAAAATCTTAAATTTAATTTTGATAAACTTACCCAGAGTTAAATGAGTGTTTAAAAGAAATACAAGGACACGACGATAAGTGAAGCAATAGGTCCGCTAATCATTACTACTCCAAACTATATTCTTTACTACCGGATAAAGAGACGAGATGACCCACAAACTTGGTACTAATTTTTTTTTTTTCGGGGGCTACGCCCTAAACCCCCACACCTCACCATTATCCCCCCTAACCGAAAATCCTAGCTCCGCCCCTGCTAACATTGCTCATTTCTATTTCTTCTTTGATTTTAATGTCATTTATTATAAAGTAAAAAATAAAATTTGCTAGCTTCATTCTTAGATTTCTAAGCTCTAGTTTTACATGTTACCTTCACAACCTTTGAAAGTTTCGCTTTATTAATTCTGTTGAATTTGTAGCAATGCCACGGTGATTTGAATGTGGAACAAGCCTCAAGTGAAAAACTATCCACTCTCTTTCTCTTCTCGGAAACGAGTCGTCAGTGTTGAATGAGTGAAATTAGGCAATCGAAGTGTTGTGTCGGCGGCGTGAGTAGCGCCAAAACCCAACCCCTAAACAACCTTCTAGTGTAGTCGTGTTTGACTAAAAAACCACGTGGATCCTCCGGACGATTTGCTCTGTTTTCAATCTTCGTCTATTCTAGAATGTAAGTACCTGGGGTAAGATTTTTTTATATATTTTTTCAAGATAGTACCACTCAGGGAAGATTTTTTTTATATTTTTTCAAGTTTTGCATGTGATTCCTTTCAGTGTCGAAGGTCGGTGTGATCGTCGGTCTCCCTCCCCACCTTATGCACTCGAGTGCAGTTTCCGATCTCTAAATCACCTTCTCTCGAAAGGTATTTATTCTAGCTAAAGCCGGACTAAGTTTTTTTTTATTTTAGGCATGGTAAAGCCCGAGTAAGTTACTCAAGCCTAAATCTGTTTGCCGATTGGGTGTTTTAAAAAAAAAAAACTTTTAGAATTAAATAATTTAACTTTATTTTTTTTAAAATTATTATTTTAAAACCAAAGTTGGATTTTTTATTCTTAATACTAGATTTATCGGAATCAGAACGGGCATCGAACTGGTAGAGTAGCCGGTTCCCTGTTCCACTGGTTTGATCAGTCCAACCAATCCGATTTGACTATGTACTTTTTGCCAAAAGTCCTTTTGTTTTTTTTTTAAATTTATTTTTACTATTGTTTTCCCTGGGTCTGATTGGTACCAATCGATTCTGATCGGTTCCCAATCGATTCGACCACCGGTTCTATCGGTTTTGGCCGATTTTGAGGGATTTGGGAATCGACGAGGGGGCCAATTCCTGGTTCCACCGGCTTGACAGATCGGTCCGATTCTGACAACAATGCTAATACTAGTGAATCTTAAATATAGTTAAAGAAAACAATGAATAGGCTAGGCCAACTAACTTGAGATAAGATCATTGTTATCAAAATTGGACAAGACCGATCGGTTGAACCGGAAAAATCAGGAACTGATCCTTTAGTCGGTTCCCAAAACCCCCAAAATCAGAACTCTTTAAGAACCGGTCAGAACTGGAGAAAAATAAGAGAAAATGAAAAAAAAAATTCACAAAAAGTACACATTGGAACCGAATTGATTGAGCCTATCAAACTAATGAAACTGGGAATCGGCCACTTTGCCGGTTCGATGCCCGGTCCGATTATGATAACAATGGAGAAGATCACAACTTATTGCAATTGTATTCGGTCAATACAATTACACATTGGTTGATGACTGGATGAGAGATAAAGAATCTAAAATTCAAATTTCGAAAACAAAAACTATGTTCTAATCAACATGCTCCCATATGCAATTGTATTGAATTGTATTGGCTTAAAGCAATTTCAATTGGCTGTGATACTAAACTTTGTACTAACTTAGTTGTGAGTTATGACCCTTAACGTTAACGTGTTGACGACCTTGGCCTCTAGTCAAGTTATGTCGGCAGCAGTTGGGAAATGGAGGGTCCTCTCAGAAACCGTACCATTGAACCGTCAACCGGCAGGTGGACCCAGACGTGGAACGAAAAGAGGAAGGACGTATTTCTAACGTGGCAACCGTCAAAACGGACAATTAACTCCCATTTTCGGCCTCTATTCAAAGTGTTTCCTAAAAGCCAATCGGTCAAAATTGATCCTCTCTCATGACGAGGGGGCGGTTCCGGTTCCGTTCCATCGATTCGACCGGTCCGGTTCGATCATATTCTTTTTTATTTAATTTTTATTTCTTATTTTTACTCATTTCTGATTGGTTCGGGCCGATTTAACCAGTTCTGACTGGTTTTGATCACCGGTTCAATCGATCGGTTCTTTCGGTTTTGACAAAAACGACTGATTTTTAAATATGCCGATTTTGGGGATTTGAGAATTAATGAGACCGGCCTATCCGTCCGATTCAGTTCTGACAATAGTGGTTGTAAGAGACAGGAAAAGAAAGAGCTAAAGATGGTGGAGACCATCACTACCAGAGACACAAGTACATAACAATCGAGGTCGACCGGCCAATCCAACTGAGAAGGCTAGAATGGCGTTGCTCTCGAAGCAGAGCCGTTCGTCTCAGCAATGTGGCAAGTACTGCTGACATGTGTTGTGTATCGTTGGGCAAAAGGTTTACTCTATTGCTCAGAGTATCACTCTTTCAATGGACAAAAAAATGTCACCTCACCCAGAAGTCATTTTTTTTTCCCGCCATTTTTTGACTTACTCCCATTTGAATTTTTTTTTTCCTTTTTTCTTATTTTTTGGACCACTGATCTGCTGCTCACCAGAGGGATACTCTGGTGAGCAACAGAGTAAACCTTTTGCCGTATCGTTTGGGGGTGTCTCTTAGAGCAACTGGGGGATAACAAATCTCTCCCTCGCCCTCTCAATCCGGCGCATAATCAGCATCGATGCTCTGACGATTACATCGAAAATGTGTTGCGCTTTAGACGGAGATGGCGCTTTGGCGCGCTACGCTTGACGATTACAATTTCATTTTTGTTCCACCTTTCGAGGTACATCTCAAACCAAATGTAGAAACATAACCGAAACTTACGCAAAGAAAGTGAAGTAAAGCATAGCCCACTTTTTTCTTGTCCTTAATTTCTCTCTCCATTTATCTATCGTTGGATTGAAAATTCAACAATGTTTTTACTGTATATATAAAGAAAAGAGGATTCTTCATGTTTTGAACGTGGATTGAATCTTTTGTTATTCCAAAACTACTACATAATGAGTTTTTGAAAATCGGATGAAAATTTGTAAAATTTCAAACTTACTCTTTAAATAATGAGCCCTTGAAAACATGATGAAAATTTGTAAAATTTAAAAATTACCCTTTACATATTGAGCCCTGAAAACGTAGATGAAAATTTGCAAAATTTTCAAACTACACTTATCATAATCATAATCATATCATTATATAAGTCAAACACTTAATTAAATATTTGCTTGATTCCCATATTACCCCCCTCATTCATCTATCTATTAGGCTTGAAATTCTCAATTGTTATAATCGGATTTCTTGGAGTCCGGTTATACCACTATGGTTGCCATATGACTCTTTCAACACTCTTTAACTGTGGTTAAGATTCACCCAATCCTAAGGTTCACCTACTTATTATTGGATTTTAGAAAAAAAAAAAAAAAAACCCTAGGAATTAGTGAATTTTAACTAAGGTTTAAAAAAATTAATATTTTTTTTCTAAAAATCAAGGATAGATAGGTGAACTATAGGGGTAGATGAAACTTAACCACAGTTAAGAGGTGTCAAAAGAGACACATGGCAACCTCAAGGGCATAACGGGACTCCAACTATGGTTAAGAT
The DNA here is from genome assembly GCA_015143295.1 of Tetracentron sinense. Lineage (NCBI taxonomy): Eukaryota > Viridiplantae > Streptophyta > Magnoliopsida > Trochodendrales > Trochodendraceae > Tetracentron > Tetracentron sinense. Next base: position 43,549,139 of record CM026563.1, read on the forward strand.
TCATTCAACCACTTATTTTGGTTTTTAGAAAAAAAATATTAATTTCTTTTAAACCTTAATTAAAATTCACTAAATCCAAAGGTTAATTAATTTTTTTATATATATATTTTTAAAAAACCAAGGATAAGTGGGTGAACCATAGGGTGTGTGAAACTTAATCACGTTAAATAGTGTTAAAAGGGACACATGGCGACCTCTGTGATATAACCGGACTACTCGCCCTCTTTGCAAATATCTCCAAAAGAAGAACGTCTCACCATGATCCCGTCCGCCTACTTGCTATACCCAACATGTCTCTAACGACTTTTTGGTTCTTAAAATATCCCAACATCATATTTCAATAAGCAATGTGACTCTCACAATTATTTTTATCCAAAATGTCTCTCAAGTTTTTATAGCCAAAATATTCCTTACTTTTTTTTTTAATTATCAAAATGCTCTCACTAGGGTCCCTCTTCTTAGTCTCTCTCCCCTTCTTCTCTCTCACGTGCATTGCACGTGCTGCCCACTAGTCGTATCAAGAGATTTTAATCACTTTCCATTTCTTATATTTTTACACAGACTCGACGTCGAATACCTTAAAATGAGGTGATTGAAATGTAAGAGTTAAAAATCAGTTTACACTTTACACACTTAGGTGGCGTTTGGTAACACTAATCTAAATAGGTAGAGCTTATTTGAAAATTATGCTTAGTTGAACTTTAAATTGTTAAGTTGAAGGTTAATTGCGTGTCTACATCTTTTTGAAGTACAGATTTTAGAGGTAAAAACCTCTACTTTAAAAAGTAATTCATAGCTACTTTTTACTTTAGAGGTAAAACCCTACTTCAAAAACTTGTAAACATGCAATTAACCTTCAACTTAACAAATTAAAGTCTAACTAAGCACAATTTTCAAATAAGCTCTACCTATTTAGATTAGTGTTTTTTGAAGGGTTACCAAACGCCACCTTAGAGATAGATAGGTAATAATTAGCCCGCCTCTTACGCCAGTAATGAGGTGTGGCCTCTTTGTTGAAAGAGGTCTAGGGGTCCAATAATCCCCTCAGGTGATGAGTCCGAAAGAGCTTCAATCCCCCAAACTAACCACTAATTGTACTAACGTAAATCAATTATATCCGAAGAAAAAAAACAGGTAGTAATATTATTGTGCTAAATTGACTTGCCAACACTTAAAATAATTTGTAGATTGACTAATAAACCTATTTCCAACGTCATCATCAGCTCGGTCAAGAGGGTTATACTCTTGACTTGAGCATCAACCTAGTTTGTGGATCCTATTACCCAATCTGGATATTAGCCCACCCAAATCAAGCTATTGACCTTCCAATCATGTAGAGATCTTCCAAGCTGCAATACCATCACTCAGTGTGTATTAGGAAGTTCCTAAAAAGAAAGGAATTACACCTAATGTCGTAGATCTCGCGCAAGATCATGATGCTCTCATACTAAAGAGAAAACACTGACTATCATCCTAAACTTAATTGGAAACATGCTCTATAATCTTTGTCATGTAGATAAGCGTCATGTAGATAAGCGTGCATAGATTAGATTCCTAATTCGTTGAGGAATTGGAATGACAATACAACTAACTAACCCTATTACTAAATTCTATACATAGGACTGGTTGGAGGTGAGAAAAGGATCCGACTTTGACCTCAATCTCAATTATAGACTTCATAGTAGCCTTTATCTTCTCTAGCCACCCTTCCCACATATTTCTTATGCTGACTTGATCGTCGAAGTGTCATCATAGGTCGGATGACCACAACTTCTATAGGATCAAGTAGTGTTGCAGCCAATCAGTATCAGCCACGTGTTCTAAAGGTATCAAATTAGGTATTTTTCTCCACAGAAATTGGCACCACCTATGAGTAATTAGTTTCATTTAAAATTGATCTCATCCTTCCCAAGAAAAATCAAGAAACCACATTTGTCTAAGAAGACCGGATCATGATGGCCAACTGAGATGGAGGTCCAACACAGTTCGACACACTCATGGCCATGCTGGAGCGAAAACAGACCACCTTGACCCGCTTGGTGGAGCAAAACCAAAGCCTCCACCATAGTCTGAAATAAGTGGAGCGGCCAGACTCAAAGAAAAACCATCCCCATAATACAAAGGCGACTCTCAACCAGTCGCAATCCAATTAAATGAGTCAAATTTGAATACTGAGACTCTTCAAGCAAAATATCACGACTCAAAATCTCATCTAGGTCAAAATGAAACTTTGTATCCCAACACTACATTATCATGAACTTACAAGGCATATTTAAGAATGAAAACTTAAAAATTCTTAAATAATATTCAATTCATAATATCGGATAAAGAAATCTCCAGCTAATTAACTTAACATTCATGACTAATTATCTTATTACAATTCCTTAAAATCCTCAACATAACTAACTAATAACTCAAAATCAGTAACATGAGAATTTGTCCAAAGGATCCTCCAGCTTGACAAAATCACCTTTGGTTTCCTTGATGTACTCTTCCTCTTCCCAAGGATAATCTCGAAATCTAAGCCTGTCGATAAAAATTATCCCGTTCAAGCAACATCTGACTCAATATATAAAAAGTCCTACCTAACAATATAATAAACATTAACAACTATGCTTATCAAAGCTTAACTTAACATAAATAACATATCTTACAGCAGAGTGCAAAATCATGTGAGCATTTTCATCTTGCATAACTTGTGAGCTTATTCAACTTGTAAATACTTGTGAGATAACTTTAAAAAACTCACCACTTATATAGGTGATGAGGTTACGATTATTATTCATATGATTAACCAATGATTTGACACTCGTTAATGCTCTATGATTCTTGTGAACCAGATAACTAGTACTTTTCAAAATCTACTTGTGAGCCAGGTATTATGTACTTTGAGTTCCTAACTTGTGGAGTCTGATACTATCATCATTGAGTAACATATATGAATACCCTTGAGATCTTAGACTTGTTGGTACTTGTAACTTGTTAAAACACATCATGTTAGTCATACATACATAGTCACTTGTGAGCTAAACTTGTGAGACTTGCAAGACTTATGATCTTATGAGACATAAGATATCTTATGAGACTTGTGAGCTTATCATACTTGTGATCTTATCATAGCGTCGATTAATATGCACCCTCGATTACAATCTAGTTTCATCGGAATCTATTATAACGTCTCATACCACCATGATAACTAACCTGAGCTACAAGACCGTAATTCAAGGTTTGTTTACTAGAAAGTAAATCACAATTTAAATACATCATTCATCACATTATACAATTCAAATAAATCATAGGGTGAACATACTTAATCATGGTTCATCGCAATAATTCATAAAAATCATAATCTTACTATTGTATTAATTTATTGTAGATCAATCCATCACAATTCATCCAATTTATATACATTACACATTTATTTATCCTATTAGTTTACATCAAATTTTACAGCATATATCTAACCAAGTCTTACCCCATTACTAATTGGAGACAATTTATATTTACTTGCAAACTTATCCTTATTCTCATCTAAAAAAAGATCTACTTTAAATTTTATGTTTATTCCTATTCTTAAATTAATGATCATGATATTACTAGCACAAGAAATAATATCTGCATTCAATCATATTTTTAATCAACTTGATATTCATGTTATTGATAAATAAGGAAAACATATCTTCATCCAGATTCATGCTTATTTTGCTTTGACTCAATGATTATGTTATTGTTAACACAGTGAAGATATATCAATTCTTATTTCCAAGCTTATTGTTAACACAATGATCAATTCTTATTCTTATCAATGAGTATATTATCATTAACTTGGAAAATTATATCTACCTTAACCGAAAAATTTCCTATGAATCGAAGGCTTCTCTTTGCTACAAATCCCTAGATCCAACGACAATTAGCATCCCTTTCCAATCACAATCACTCATTTCCAAGCTTTCCCCTCTTCTTTCTCTTTTCCCTTCTTTAGCAAAGGTTTTCTCTGAAAACCATAGGTTTTCCTCTCTTTGAAGTTCTAAAGCTCTTAGGTTGGATAATAAATTCTAAACCCACGAATTATACCCATTCATAGGCTTTTCTTTGAGAGTTTCCAAGTTTCTCGCGGATTCTGTATGGTTTAGCAGTTTTTAAGTGAGGTCGTTCGAACATCCTAAGTGCCCATTCGAATGTCTTGCCTTCTGCCTTGGTCATTCGAACACCCTACTAATCCGTTTGAACACCTAGCATTCGGGACGTTGAGCACTTGCTTAAACTGAGATGGCCATGGTATGACCATTCGAACGCTCTTGGGGTCAGTTCGAATGCTCATGCCTTTTTTTCTCTTTTTGTCATCTTTTCTTTTCTTCTTTTAAAACATGCAAATAATATTTATTCATTATAGAAACACTAACATACACCACATGAATGACCAGAATATATTAATTGAAATTCAGGTTTCTGAATCCTCCCCTCCTTGTAAGAATTTTGTGCTCGAAATTACATACTTTACCTAAACAAGTAGGGTTACTTCTCTCCAACTTTGTATTCACATTCCTGTCAGCACCCCATTTTTACACCCCCGTTTGACCATGGTTAAGAGTTTAATCATGATTTGCTCCACCTAACCCTAGGACAACTCTTAGATCAAGCCCAAGGCCTTTTGTGGGCCCAAACATGGGCCCATGACTTTCTATGGCCCATTAGGGTGGGGCCCACCCTTTCAAAATTCAAATTTGGTGCCAAAACCCTCAATTGGCAAAGCCAAGGGTGTATGGGCCACATGATACGGGGTAGGCCCATGAAGCACACAAACAAACAAACAAAAAAAAAATTCAAACCGGGGCACTGTTCACTGTCTTCCTCGTGGAGACAGTGTACAGGCCACCACCCAGGCTACTGCCCCTGCTCTTCTGCCTCCCTCCAGCCTTGTGTCCCCCACGCCTCCACACATTCCAAAAATGCCCCAAGCCTTATCCCTCTCGCCCCTCTCCTATAAACCCCCACCGTAGCCACTGTGCGAAAAAAAAAAAGAGAAGAAGAAAAAAATTCTGCAGATTTTTTTTCTTGCTGTCCCAAATCGTTCTAGCCTTACACACCCCCCCTCAGGCCATTCCGTCTTCCCCAACAGCCTCCTACACGGCCCTAGCAGCCACCGCCGTTCACCACCACGTCCACTGTCGAATTTTTTTTTTTAAAAAAAAAGTTTACAGTGAGGCCGCCCTCTTTGGCCAGCCGCTCCCACTCCACCCGGACTCCCTCCGCCTCGTCTCAGTCCATCCTTGGATCTCCGAGGTCTGTCGCCTCCATCCACTAGGCCCTCCCAGCCTCATTGCCGCCGTCCGCAGCCGCCACGCCCCAGGAAGCTCGCCACCGCGCAAGCCGGTCCGTGAAGGTATACACCCCCTTCCCCTTGCTTTAGCCTCTCGATTTAGCATTATAAAGGACCCCTGGTCCCATTCCAGGGGTCCCCATTTCGTTTTCTTTTAGTAGTTAGAAAAGGAAAAAAAGAAAAAAAATAGGCCGACCTTGAGGCGTGGCCACGGGCATAGCCCTCAACACCATGCACGACCACTCTCGGAGATCTGGGGGGGTCCTCAATCAATGAGTGATCCTCCTACACTCCCATTGCTCAACCTAATCAGCATTTTTCCAAAACATTTCAAAAAAAAATCATTTTCAGGACACTGCCTTTAACCCCGGTTTGACCATGGTTAGACCCGGCCTTGGTGAAAACCGAGGCCATGGTTAGACTCACCACACTCCAGGCTATCCCCTTGTACAATTTCAGCCCCTAACTCGCACTCTAACCATAGTTAAATCGACCCCAAAGTGGGGTCGACAGTGTGAAAATCTGTGCGAAGAGGCAACTTTGGGCCACTGTGGGGCCCACATACAGCATCTCCTTGGGCCGCACAAGGGTCCAAATTGTTTCCCTCATAGTAGGCTTCGCTAACATGGTCTCGGATCCCCCAGGGGTTGAGCCAATCAACGGAAAAATTGCCGCAAAGTTTGGAAAAAAATCTGTTTTGGTGGAAATCGTCATTTTATGTGGTGTTTGTCGGGGCAACTTTGGGCCACTGTGGGGCCCACATACGGCATCCCCTTGGGTCCCACAAGGGCCCAAATTTTTCCCCACATATCAGGCTACCCACTGGTGGTCTCGGATTCCCGCGATTCCCCTGTTAACCATAGTTAAATTCATGTTAACTATGGTTAAAAATTTGATGAAAATTTGGAGTTTTTGCAATTTCGGATATTTGTGGGGGCCCAGACCGGGTAGGAGGCCAGTCTAGGCCCTGCCATGGATCTTGGGCCCACTTTTGCTTCAGTCGGCCCCTTAACCATGGTTAAACTCACCCGTGGTTAACATTTAACCATGGTTAAGCGGTCCATGACCTAGCAAAAATTCTGAAAAAATCATCAAAAAATCATAAATATTACATGGAATCCAAAAATGTCTTCAATTTCATTTTTACCGTGGTTAAGACACTTAATCAGAGTCGACCCCATTTTGGACTCTTAACCACGGGTAAAAAAATCCTGACCCGGAAAAAATCTGGAAAAATGTTCAAAAAATCCAAAATATTAGGAGAAACCCAAAGATGGTCTCTTTTGACCATTTAACCATGGTTAAGACCCTTAACCATGGTGACCTCCCCTCCTTAACCACGGTTAAGCACCTTTGACCGCTGGAAAAAATCTGAGAAAATCCTAAAAAAATCAGAAAAATTCAAAAGACCAAAAAATCTGATATTGAACTTTTTAACCATGGTTAGCACCCCTAACCAAGGTTAATCACCTTTCTTAACCTCGGTTAGCAACCCTAACCCTTGGTTAAGACACCCTGGGCCTACCGGGCCTCACTCCTCGGCCTACCGGGCCAAACCCTAGCCTACCGGGCTCACCCTTGGTCTACCGGGCCTAATCTCGGCCTACCGGGCCCAAACTAGCCTACCGGGCTTCACCCTCGGCCTACCGGGCCCAACCCTAGTCTGTCGGACTTACCTTAGGCCTATCGGGCCCAATACCAAGCACTTGACCAACTCGGTCAACCACCCCTAGCCTCCCAGCTAGACCTTAAGCCACCCTTGGTGCACACACACACACCCCTAGCCTTGGCACGGGCTCATGTGCCAGAACTACGCTCGGTCTGATCTCACCCCTATGTGAGTACGTAGGCAGCCCAACCCGGGTTCGACCCTAGTCTAGGATTTTCTCCTTCTTAGATTAGCATTATCTTAAATACTTAAGGCATTTGATTAAAATTGAGATTAGTTTGGCTTAATCCTAGCAAGTAGGGAACCACTGAAAAGTGGAAGTGCCGGGGTGCCTAACCCCTTCCCCGGACTTAACCGAACCTCTTACCCTGACCTCGGATCACAGACCTAGACCTTATCCAAATCCCGGGGACTTATCCATTCCGAATGAATAGGTGGCGACTCTTAACTCAACCCGTGAGATGCAAACCAGGGTTTCCCCGAAACCCGCGCTCACAGCTCTGGCGACTCTGCTGGGGATTTTAAGGTTCAACCCGGAACCTAGGTTTAAGCCAAACTAAACCTCAAATTAATCAAATGCTTAAGTATTTAACATAATACTAATCATTTTACATCTCTTTGATGATTTGTGTACTGTGCATATCATTCATACCATTGTTGTGTAATCAACCCAATACCTAGTAGACAGGCTTATTACGCTCACGGCTGCTGGATGACTATCCTCAGTGACAGGGGCTTAACAGTCTTGGAGGTCCGCGGAACTAGCCTGTTGGGTGACTATCCTCAGGAAACGGTTCTGCACGCTCCCGCTTACACCAATCGTCCCTTTCAGGGAGTCGCATATACGGTGTTAAGTGATCCCCCCATCCTTAGGAACACACTCTTGCATACCCCAACATGCATACATATAGCCTAGGTTAGGGTATAGTTTACAAGCAGCCCACCTGGAGGGATACTCTAAACCCTAACTTGCTTGCACCCTATACCTGTCCCCAGTCATGGTTGACTACCCGGGCACACTCTACCTGGATAACCACCCATCAGGGGCATGTAATGAGCCAACTTTGTGCTTGTAATAAAATACATCCTACACTGCTTCCTGACATAGCATATGGGGTTCAAATCTCAGTCGATTAGGTCTTCACCAGACCTATACCCGACCTTGACCTGATAGGCCCCCGGTTCTCAACAACCCGGGTAAAGCATGCCGGAACTCTGTCCGTCTGCCCTATCGGATCACATGTGCCTTGTCACACCCAGAAAATATTGCATCATTCATACACAGTGCACTCACATCGAGTTTAGATGGCAGGTCCTTCAGGGATAACCCAGTCAATTGGTCAACCGGCCCGGCCTGTGCATTTGACTTCTCAGGGGGCATGTGATCACAACCTCCAGAAAGCAATTAAGGTCTTCACCCCGAGTCAGGGTATCGCTTGGGCTGAGTACTACAAAATCGGGACTATCCTAAACCTATCCATGGTTAAACTAGATCTGCGCCTCATAAACGTAGATTTCCAGTGTTGGAACCCATCTTACATGGTGTTCCGTTTTGATAAGAACAAACCGTGTTCAACACTGGAAGAGATTCAGCGCATCTTAGGGTTAAACATGGACTACGTAGTCATAGTACCGCACTACAAGACAACATACTAGGCAAACCTGTCTAGGTTTTTGCATATCAAGCCTGCCTGCTTGGAGCTCGGTCCTAACAGCTCTTTTTGGTCGGATACCAGTAGAGTATCTTGAAAGCAGTACAAGTGCAAGGGAAACCCTGACTATAGTATAGCGGAACTTCCCGGCCTCAATGCCCTTGCACTGATAACCATACCTCAGTTGGTATTCCCGAGAGGTCGTACCCTTGTCGAACCAGTTAAGGTAGGGATCCTCAAGGACATGCACAACTCCTGCACAGTACCTGTCATCTTTACAGAGCTTCTCAGGGCTCTCAATCAGGCATCAGACCACAGAAGGGGGCATCTTCCATGCCAGTGGATATCTCCTACACCTGTGGCTAGCAAGACACCTGCCTACGACCATAGCTGCACCAATCAACCTCTGTGAAGTCTACAGTCTACATCGAGAGATTTCTCAGAATCAGGGCTCGATAGCAACTACAGACATCAAAAAGCTCTACCAGCTTCTCCAAAACCCTGTCAGAGGAGGAGATCATATGGCAGTGTGTTGTCATCACCGGAAAGCGATGCATGATCCTTGCCGGACTTACAAGCTCCGCAATCTACAATCTATTCCGAGTCTTTCGATATGCGGATTCCCTCAGCAATCCAGTGCTAGAACGGCAGGGAAATGATTGGATCACTTTTCACTGTACCACTCCGAAGCTCCCCTGCCGTGATGCCAGAGTCAGATGGGCAAAAGCGTGGATGTTGTACATCCAATTCTTTTGAACATCTTTGCAAGTAGCATTGAACTCTTCAAAGGTTCTTAGCCATATGCAACATGTAGGATTTCAGACAATCTGACTTCCTACTTGTTCAACATAACCATATTAAAGGACTGCGGGAGTTTGTCGAAGATCTTATCCTCTAATCTCATAAATTTATCTCAGTTTATCTCAGCACCAAGAATTAGGATTTATGAATCCAATGATCTCTATCATATTCTTTGTGACTGGGGTTTCCCTAGTCAACTTGGTGTCCACTTGTCCTTTTATATAGTAAGCTGCCTAACAGCCCTATTGTATTCTGTAAACATCTCATATGAGATTTAACATCAGTAGTGAGAACTTGGGCGATTCTTTAGATAGTAAGCACAAACTTGAGATTCCTTTTCTATTCCAAACACTTTGAATTGGTCAAGAGATTCTCATTAAAGTCTTGGTAAAATGGTTATAGAATGACATGAAAATAAAACATACATCATAATATTTCACACATTATAATATCATTAGATCAGGGCTTTCGATCTTTGATGATATTGCGCATCATTTAGTCAAATTTTATAGACCCCTCAATCTATAAAATTAGGAAATATGCTACTTCATATTTCTGATGAGCATTGGGTGCCTTATAATACACATGCAATCTTCCATGCTAGGATAGTACCACACATGCACTACAAGGTGGATAGTAACTATCCATCACTGAACATCTCATGCATAACTCTTTATGTTAATCAGTGATTCCCAATTTTCTTGTGACCTCCAAGGACAACATGACTGTCACTGTGTCAGCCGTCATGTTCCTTGATTAAGTGAAACTCATTATTCTCGGTTGTCATATGATCAAGTAGGAATATGCCCCCATGCTAGTTGACACTCCCTATCAGGCCATACACATTCCTATCTACTATAGAAATAAAACACTAGGAGTTTAATTTAGACTGAATTATGTCCGATTCCTGTCAGAGAGACAAGACTCAGGCTAATTAATTCCTAGTCTTATTGATAATGGAAGGTCATAGGGCAACATTATCCCGTAGGATAGATTAGCCCATTTAATTCACTTAATATTTTTCTTGAGGGAAAACATAATATCATGAATAAATTATACATCTAATGCATATATCAAAAACATTCACAATATTTATCATTGTATCACATGTATAAAACAATATACAAATATCATCACATGATAATAAATCAAATTTCATTTAATTAGATCAAACTAATTCCAATGAACTCCCACTAGCCCCAGAAATCTTAATGGATCTAATCCAAGGGTACAAAGGTCATTTTTAACATCAGTGGGCTTTAAATGGTTCATACATCCATATGATGGACCATTGGTCATACCAAGCACCATGGGCCCAGAATAACAATTATAAAGTGTCCATGTGCATCACTAAAGCCCATAAGTCAAAATGGACTATATTACCCTTTAATTCTCTACGAATTATTCTTAGCACATTAGGGTTCAACAACCTTAAGTTTAAAAGAAATTATGGAAGTCTTTAAACAACTCTCTAAGACCTCTACTAGGGTCTATAAGTGTCACTCAAGCACTCCCCATAATCGTGAATATTGTTAGCTCACATCTATGCCAATTAAGACATAATTATCTCATAATCATGCAAGTAACATATTTCACGTAAAAATTTCAACATGGAATACATGAATCATGTCCAAAAAGGGCTATAATAATGTGTTTTATTTAAACACATACTTTTTATGTTTGAACAAAACACATATTGTGGGGTTTGATCCAATTATCCAAAATTTGCATAAAAACGATAATCACATTATCACAAGGATTATAGACTTTTCTAAGCAACTAAAAGTTATAATAAATCATCACATGAAATACATAATATAGCCGAACAATGGGTCAACATGATCATGCTATCTTAGAAATCCTACAACTACTCTTGTAGAACGCCTTCCAAGATTTATTCTCCATGCGATCACCATCATCTTCGATCTTCAATATGATTTCTCTATAGAGAAAAACCAGAAACTCCTAATACTAAGATTACATCATATTCAAAATAAGAACCCTTGAGAAACCACCCAAAATAGGGTGCTCAAAGGAAGTACAACTCATAAGAAGAAAGAGAAGAGAATAGAGAGAAAAGAAGAATGCATGATCATGGAACCCATCCACCATTCAACAAGAATATTTATTAACAATTCATCAACTATGAATAATAACATGGCATGACAAATTACTTAGAAAGTCCATAACCTCAACAAGGGTTTTGTTAACCTTAGGGAAACTCTTTCCCATATGGTTAAGGTCTCTATTAACATTTAATAGGAAAAACCCTAGATCAAAGAAAACAAGCATGTCTAGAATGAATTCTTAGGGTTTTTAGATCATCATTAAAAGAAAACAATTTTCCTTTAATGCTTGAAAATCATTAAGAGAAACAATTTCTCTGAGATTTAATCTAACCCTAAATTTCATCCTCACATTCCTCAATTGATAAACAAATAGAAAACACCATATTAAATTCGGCTAGTCTAGGGATCTAATCCCTTCTATATTATTTTGATCTAATAACTATTAAAAAACCAAAATAAAAATCAGCAAATTGCTAATTTTTAATATCACTTTATATTGATTCCAAATCAATAATAGGTGAATTCAAAATTTTCCATAATGGCCAACTGCTTTAGGGATTATTTGATTTAACAATTAAATAAAATAATACCCTAAACACTAGTATTAAATGTCCATAAAATGATTGATCTCTATCAATTAAAATTTACTTGAGATAAAACTCTGTATCTCAACCAATGGCATTTATGTAATTACTTGATTAACTATTAATCAAATAAAAACTTATAAATACTATGAAGCCGAAAATTTTGAGCACATGTAATTGATCCAAATCAACTACAATAATTATGGTATTATTCCCATAAACTTTTTAGGGAACCATAAAAGATATCATAATTAACATTTAATTAAATGATAACCCGTGGACTCGAAGAAGATAATTAAACAATTTAATTAAATCTCAGCCCGTGCTCTCGAATCAAATAATTAAACTATTTAATTAATTGAGAGCCCATTAAACGATTTAATAGCATCCCATGCTCTCAAATCAAATAATGGAATTTAGGAAAAATTTGAAAGCCTCTTGAAAAATTAATTTAGAAAACTCATTTTCCCGCTTTAGATTTTCGACTCAAGTTTTGACTCTCAAAACGATTGATTCTGGAAAAACTTTCTTCACGAAAGTTGTAGATCTTTTCGACGGCTTCGAAACGATGCACTGACGGACCTAAATCGGACTTACGGTCACAAAGTTATGGCCAAAATACCGAAACTGTATCGATTCTTCTAATCAAATACAAATCCGAAAATCCATGAATCAATTTTAATCGAAATAAGCTTTAATCTCCAAGAAAACTTAAGGAAGGGTGTCTAACACCATGAGATTTATTAATTAACATTTAATAAATAAAATCTCATCTATATATGCTAGCCAAAATATCAATGGGTATCTAAGTGGTATATATCAAAGGGAAAACTTGCCCGAGGCTCATAAGAATAAATTAAACAATTTAATTTAATATAAAAAGGATCTCTGAATCCTTAAAGGGCTTTAACCAAATTTATATCTCTATATACCTATCCCTAATAGAATCAAGAGAGATTTTAAAATCATCCAAAAACTGAAATTAGTATCACACTAATTTCTAGGGGCTTGATTACTCCCTCAATAACTAGAGGGGGATCCCTTAAGCCTAATAATGATTATCCAATAATCAAGAATCTAGAAGATTGATTCATTAGGGCTACCAAAATTCATAGGGGAGGCAATCTTGATATAAATCTTGATTAAACTCAAAAATCAAAGAGAAGCATAGCCCTGGCTCTGATACCAATGAAAGTATGCCACTTTTTAATTTTAGAAACACAGTTCTTGGGGGGCATACATCGAATCCCAAGATCTGACTAAGATTCTAATTGATTTTATTCAATGAAGGTTAGAATAACATTCACCTTTGCGACTTTGAAATTGTTAAGTCAAATCCACGTTAGAATAGTACTCGCAAAACTTCACAAGTGTCAAGTCTCCTGTCGATTCACACGAACCTTCTATTTCATTTAAAGCTTTCTCTAATGGAAGCTAATGGCCCTTCCAAATTTCCAGCTCTAGGAATCTTGAATAAAGATCCAATCTTTATTGATCAAGAACCTTTCTTGATGAACAAGATGAATTCTTGCTTTTCCTCAAGATCCAATCAAGAAGACAAAAGAAGAGAGAGATGGGTGTGACCGTACACCTCAAGGAGAGAGAGGGGAGGGCGTGAGGTTTTTAGGAGAGGGAGAGAAGAAAAAATTCTGGAGAATTATGTATATTAAAGGGCTGGGCATCCAATCCTTTATATAAGTTCTCTCTTGGTTGCTTGAATTGTAATCCAATTATAATTCATTAACCTTATCCTAATCCAATTAGGATTCCTCAATAGTTTCCTTTATTGATTATTCTCCTAATCCAATTAGGATTAATCTTAAAAGAAACCAACCTTATCCATTAGTAACTAATCTTATCCTTATCCAATAAGGAATCTTGAATTAGTAACTAACTAATGGAATCCCTAACAATTAGGGAATCTTTAATTAGTAACTAATTAACTAACTAACTAACCTTATCCAATAAGGTGTTAATTAATTAGAAACTAATTAAAATAATAACAATTATTATTCCTCCTTGAAGTGGGCGTCCCACCCTAGGTGGGTCCCACCCTACACGCTTAAAGGGTTTCCAAAACCCTCTTGGTCACTTGAATTATTCTTTTATAATAATTCCCAATGGGTCCTACCCATTTGATTTTTCACATCTAATGTGATTCCACCTTTTAGAGCTTCACTATACCATATAGTGATTACTTAGAGAAATTAATTAATTTAATTATAAATTAAATTAAATACTTTAAGAAGGTCCTTGTGTGTGGGATCTAAAGGGATCTCCTATTTCCGGTTGTGGGACCAAGTACTTCACCTTTTTGGTTGAAGCATTGTTACAGGGAAACACCTTTCCTAAAACTCCATTAGGATCATAGAATGTTATCTAAGTCCCTGGACTTCCACCAATCACAATTAATGTCCATTAACACAATGTGATTAACCTCCAGAAATTAGAGAATTGCTTGTAAGTACCATCTCATAATATATTTACAAATAAATCCTTCCACATTCCGATATCATATGTAAGCTTTCGGGATTGGAACAATTCCACTGTCTTAATCCCTAGCTTATGAATAGAACTCTTTCTCATGATTACTTTTCATTGAACTGAACCTCCAAAACACTTTTGAAGAAACATTAGAAATGAACTGACATATATATTTATATATACTTTTCCATATTAAAAATATCAACTTCGATAAAGACCATTTTACCGAAAAGCACCAGTACTGGATTTAACAGTTCAGTTCAACAAGTATCACCTTGATATCATTATCTCCAATTAAGGAGTTGTGGATTCCTTATTGAGTGTTTACACACTTCTCCAAACATAGTGTACATGACCCAACGTACCCGGAGTTAGTCCTGTGTATTGGACATTGCCGATTGGCACATCAAAGCCATATAGACAAATGTCTGAGAAAATGTTAACCTCTCAGGTCTAAGGATAATTTGTCAAATGGATAACCCTAATACAATCTGACAGTGTATTCCATAGGGTATCCACTAGTGACCCCGTTCAGTATTATGTACTTGCTACATATACTCACATGTTAGTCAAGAGTCACCACTCTCTGTGAATGAGATTCATCACACTATCTCATAGAACTACACATGTGCAAGCCATGATGAAGTACGGCGCCCAACCAGTACTCTAGAGGCTTCGAACAATATTAGGTTTACAAGGAACCGGAAAATCATATCTCCTCGCAACCTTTGCATGATTTTCCTACAATGTTACCTATGGAACTTTATGTCATCATCATATGAGACAGTAATTAATATAAATACCCTTTATAGTTGGTTGTGTGAATATGATGTTTGTCTAATCAACATAGAAAAGTCTCTTATTGGCTTTCGAGGGCATATATGTCCAACAAGATGAATATCTCTGTCTGCAGAAAATGCATGATAAGAACACCGAATGGGAGTCCATCGTGTACTAATAAAGAAAGAGATGCCTAGATCATCAACTGCACCATGTGAGCAGGTAGATCAATTGGTTTATGAGTCCCGATCATGTGTAGAAGCCGAGCTCGCTCCGAACTGATGTCACTCTTGTGGCCACGAGGATCAATATTGGCACAAATAATCATGTGAATCATCTAGTACTTCGTGGTCATCTCTCTATGAGTTAGGTTCTTCCCGACCCATTCCATTTGCCTACTACAAAGGGTTGTCGCGTTGTAGTCGAGTGGAGGCACATTGGGCTACATGCGTACCCAATGAGGGAAGAAGGCATTGGGGAATCGAGGGATGCAAAGGTAATCGGAAATATGATTAGAAGAGATGAAAATCTTTTGGTCTCTAACCTGAGTGCTAAAGGCAAGACCTTCATAGTCAATGTCATAGACATTGCTATTGAATTCTTGAACCACCTCTATCAAAACGATGTCGAATAGTGCAAGAATTCCCTCCCAAGCAAGGGTACGGAAAATAGACGGTAAACATTTGTACTCCAACTCATCTAGTATAATGGCATGTTCAACCATGATGGACCTACGAGAGATATAATGATCATATCGAGACAGCCTCTCATCATCTCGAAACTTACAAACTTGAGTAATAAAGGTAGTTACATGCTTAGGTTTGGGCTTAGAAATAGCCAGGGCCGTACCCTTATTGGCTTTAGATGTGGAGGCAGTAGCCTTTGAGGCTGTGGTAGTCCTAGCACAGTGAAACTGGAGATGGTGAAGGTTGGGTATAGGAAATCCTAATTCAATCTAAGGAGGCCCTAACTGTCTCAAAACAAAATATTTAAAACTCTAATATGTTCAAAGGAACAATTGGAATATATAGTGTAGCCAAAAACAGAGTTTGAAAGTTACTACATAACTGTCTTTGTGATACTCGCTTGATCCAACTTATACTTGCTCAAGCGAGCTGGTTTCAGGAATTCAATTTTGAATTACAGACAACCCAACCCGAGTGTAATTCGCTCGAGTCACAATTACCCATTTGAGTGAGTTGGCTTCAGGACTTCTTACAATTGTTTAAACATCGATGTCATTGTTTCCCGATAGCATTTTGATCGAGGAGGACAAAATTCAATCGAGAGCTACTTTGCAAACTTGAATAGTGTGATGTATTAACTGGAATTCCTAGATCATGATCAAGCCCCTAATCACCTAAGGTAATAACAACTAAGGTATAGATTAGGTATTTAGGTCAATTACTATCTTAAGTGGTGAAAGCGAAGCTTCTTTAGTTAAACCTCTTCAAGCTTCATCTTCACAAACAATATTGATATGGATGGACATGACTCAAGAAAACTACTTGATTTTATTTTGGCAACAAAATTTAGCCAATCACAAATTTTGAATTTTAGAGTAAATCATCATCGAATGGAGGTTTAGGGGTACCTAACACATTTCCCTAACTTAAGTGAATCTCTAACTCTAAATCTCACTTTTGATCATGCCTTATCCATTGACCCATGGGATCCATTTTTTCCCTAATTTAAATAGGTGACAACTCTGTCTTAGGTTGTTAAGTGTCATTCCGTTTTGGGATATTCTTACTAATTTGGAAATATGATAACTTGTTCATGTCTACACTGACTCTGTCGAGGGGTTCATGACTACAAGAAATCAGCTCATTGCTCACGATTTTTATCTGTAACCGTAGGTCATTGATCATAGTTATAGCATGCAAAACGAACAACAACCTTTCGACACGTGATCGTATGTCGTATCAAATATCACAGTTATTTAACCGTTATTGTATACGTAAATTAACCGAGATTATACATTCAAAATACAGTGATTTCAGATTCATCTTACAATCACGGTTTCATAATTGATTGTGATTGTTTAAAATTAATAGCTCACGGTGTTTTAATAAACTGTGATCATTGATTTTTTTTCCCACGATCTTTCTCCGTTTTGTTTTTCAGAATCCTCCTTCATACAACCTCTACCACCTGTGGCTCCTCACAACTACTTCTAAATTTATACATGAATAAAATAAAGCATCCATCCACATGCCAACTTGTAAATAATAGAATAAATTAACCTCCACCATGAATAATATAACAACAACAAACCAAATTTTCATTAATTAATAAAAAAAAATTACATTGTGATCAAAATACATATATGCACAAATGATAATTAATCTAAATAATCACACTTCTTAAGTATTCAGACATATCATTTATTAATTATTTCTATTGTTTTATCACTATATGGTTCATCACACTTAGCAAAACTGTAACAACCCGGAAAAGGTCTAGTAGTGGTCGGGGGAAAGCCCGAGATTTGTATATGAGTCTAAAAGACTCAAGGTATGATTGGTTGATTGTTTGAAATGATAACCTGGTAGATACGAATAATGCTGAATAAATGAACTTCATAATTGGAAAATACTAAGAGGTTGGGAACCTCGGATAGGGTGAGATAGCCTTGAGTGACCGTGGGTCACGTTTCCTATTATTATTATTGTTTTACTATTAAGCATACTATTGTAACATGGAAACTAACTATCCTACCATATCATTATTGATGTGTGCTATTACGTTGATGCACAATTTAGATGGATTGTGCATTTTATTGGGCTTCATATCTCACTGACGTTTTGTGTCAATAGATCACGAGACTGCTTAAGTGGATGAAAGGTCCTGACTGGACATTTTGAAAATAATTGTACAGACTATACCCGACATAATAGAGACACCATCTTTTGTAAATAAACTTGATGTAAATATAATACAGGTTTACGGTTTGTAATGGTGGCTATTGTGATGACAAGATTTATTGCTTTGAGAGCATCTAAAAAAAAGGAAAAATTCCCTCATTTTCGCTGGGAAAGTCTTTCGCTTGCGTGATTATCACGAACAGGCACACGTCTTTGAACATTATTCTTTAGACGTGGGTTCGGGGCGTCACAAAAACAATCAACAATCTTATCTTGTATTTGTATTTCATTGTTGGTGATGATGAACCTCAGGTATAGCATGTTTTAGTAACCACATTCCCAATTACCTTTTTGTTTGGTTCATTACAAAAAAATTAAGATTATGAATGGAATGTCAGTTATGTTTAATACATAAAATTTCTAAAAAAACAATTAAAATGACTAATTAATGTCAAATAGACCTTAATAATAATTGTGGGGGAGAATTTTCTCGGGTTCGGTACGTCAATAGCTGTTGGCTAGTAGAGCAGTCAAAATGGCATTTACCTGCAAATAAGACTAAAAAAAACAGAAAAAGAGAGGGCGTGTCTGCACCCTGAAACAACTCCGATGGTAAAGTCAATAAATGAAGAAGAAGGTAAATAGTAAAATCACAGAGGCACTGGAACACTGAGAGCTAGAACACTGAGATGAAAATTAAGGCACTATCTTCGGATCTTCCTTGATCATGCACTGGGTCTCCGGGGTATATATAGGTTAAGCTTGGGATGCCCATAGATGACCATCGATGACTTGGATGACCATGTTATAAGCTTGCCACTCATTACCAAATATGTCAAACATATTTGATGACGAACGCAGCACACGCGGGAGCTTACAATCTCTAAGTTGGTTCGTGGGTCGAAAACCCATCTGAGGTGACTAGCAATAAATGCTAAGACAGTGCTTTCCACCTAACGTCAGAGACAAATGATCGCCTCCTGAGGATCGGCTCCTAAAAGTCGGTCTCGTTGTTGACATAAAGCGCGTGCTCGTTGTTCACGACGAGGACGATACCGTTGTCTTGATGACTACGAGTTCGTTGTCTAGAGGACAACGTTCCCGTTGTGAGGAGCACAACGAGTTCGTTGTTATACACGCAACGAATACGTACTGAAAAACACATATAAGCTCGTATCCAACGTTTAACACCAAAAACATGTTTTTTGCCACAACACAAGTTAAAAATACGAATTTTATCCCTTACAATTAGCTCATTTATGATGTTTTGTACGTAGTTCAAAATATCATAAATCCTCTCAGCATTCCAGAAGAAAAATAACGTAATCCATGTTGATTGCACTCCGTTCTCTGTTCTTTATGTTTTAGCCCCATTGTGCAAACTTCGTTATGCATGTTCTGATGTCCTTGATCTCTGGCTTGTATTATACGCGAAGATATATCGCCGGAAACACTGTAGCACGTTTCTCAAATCTATCATGCCTCATTAATGTATGGCAGACTGGTCATCATGACTTTTATGGAACCCGAGACGATTCGTTTGCCTCGACGGTTATTCTGTCTTGTAAAAAAGACAATCTTGCCCTCCTTATCGTTGACGTGTACGGCCGAGATGCAAGCTAAATGCGTCCTACAAGATAGTTAATTTGACACATTATATTTTAAATTTCATGGAAATGACCATCTTACCCCATCAGGTGCTCACGTGTACGGCTGAGATATAAGGCCAAGTTAGTCATTTGCATTATGGCGCCATCTATATAAGATGCATGGACCTTCGTCTGCCTCACTTTGAGTTATTTGCACTGTTACTTCGCCGGATCTGCATCTCTCCAAGGATTTACAACTTCGAACCTTCTTACTCAAAGATTTTGCATAATATTCGCTGTGGTAAGATCTCCTTTGTTGTTGTTCTGCTTCCGTTTTTAATGTTCTTGTTGTCCGTAGTTTTTTTACCATAAACCTCTGTTTGCACCTTCATTGATTATAACCTTCTCACCATGTCGACTGAAATAGTTAGGATTGATAGCGATGAAGAACCCACCCAGGTTGATAAAACTCCCCAAAATATAGTTGCTTCTGCTCCCATACCAAAACCAGTAGATAGATACATTCTCAATTTCTACACAACTAGATACGAGATTCCTCCCTATGTCTACCTTCATTTGAATGAAGGAGACGTCCACCCTGACTACCATTCTTCCTGCACCACTGTATATACTGCTCAGTTCGAAGCTGGATTGCGATTCCCATTAGAACCCACTGTCGATGAAGTCCTCGTTGCTCTGCAAGTAACTCCTAGACAGATGCATCCTATGTCTTATAAATATATGTCTCTAATGACGAGATTCAACAGAGACGGATACAATATAGAACCTAGGCACATATTCCACTTCCGCCATACGGTGAAATGCCAGAAATTTCCTGAAGATAGCGATAAGACTTACTTCGCTTAGAATCAATGAGCTAAAATCACAGATATCGTTATGCACCTCCCTAACATAGACAAGAATTGGAAAGGAATGCCTGTCATCATCTCTGGTGCCTGGAGTAATGAGAGTGATCGACCCGTTCCCAATGAATTTGCTTCAGGATGTTATTACTATTCTACTCACTGTTGCTTCATATATATTTTCTGTTTATAACCGAAAATAGCATCTTGTGTGTATAGAAATCTCCAAGCTGCGCTATACAGAACTTACTCCTATAGAGGAACAACGACTAAGAAATATTCGTCAAGAGAAAGGAGAAGAGTATATTACATGGAGGCCACTACCAACACCGGAGTCTACAATTGCCGTAGATTATATTTCTCAACCAAATACCGTTGTTGCTGCTCCTGGTCAACTTGGAGAAAGAATGGCTGATCGCATGCCTCACTTGTATCGAACACCACGAGCTCCCAGATCTACCCGTCCTTCCCAACTTACCATAATAGAAAAGAGGGCTGAAAAGAGAAAGAGGGACAATGCTCTTAAACAACTGAAGGCAAAACAAGCTCAACGCGAAGCAGATTATGAAAAACGACTCCAAACTCAACAGGGCATAAAGTCGATTGCCACAATGTCTGCTCGGCTTGAAATAGATAGCAATGAGGAACTCTTCGGCTCTGATGATCTGCTAGAGGATGATCAACCTCTGGCCATTAGAATTTGAACCACTACTGCTACACCTGCTCTTACGCTGACTCTTGCCACTACCACTACCATTAAAATTCCCAACATTGCTTCATCATCTGCTCCACCTCAAGAAGAAAAGACAATGGACAGAGATGCTGAGAATTGGACTCCTACCTTCCCACGAGGATACCCACACCCTACCGTTGCTCATATGGCAATGGACCATGATTACATAGCCACATCCATGCTATTTGTAATGAGGCTTTCGGAAGATATTACTGCGACGAATAATATGCACTTCATGGAGAAGTTTGGCGCTGCATCCCAAGCTGTTGCCACGGTAAGAACTCGAGTTTTACCTACTCTGGCTGCTAATCTGTAAAACTTCATACTAACGATACTTCTTTGACTTAGATGAATAATATGCTGGCTGGACTATACAAAGACTATAATAATGTCCGGAACACGTCCACCAGACTAACAGCACTAGTTAACGAGCTTAAGAAGAAAGGAACAGGAGAAGAAATGAAATGGCAATACGAGCTGGAGAAAACTCAATTAGAACTGAAGACTACCAAAGATAAACTAGCTCTGATGATAGCACAACAAGATGCAGCTCGGCAAGAGGCTCGCAATGCAGAAGAGAGAGAGAAGAAGGCACTAGAGCAAGCAGAAAGTGCTATTTTTCAGAGTAGTGAGCTGGATGAAATTTTAAACACGCTGTGCCAACATCTTGAGGCATCTGAGGCTGAAAAAGAGATCTTGGCAAAACAGCTCGACGAAGCTCAAGTTTCAAAAGAGAAAGAAATTGAAGCTACTGAAGATGCTCTCACGGAGTCTCTCTGTATTCACTTTCAAACTCAAATGGATCAGTTACTGGATGAAGATCACAGAGAAATTGAAGAAATCATAATGCGGTAGCTCCGAGAACAAGGAAGACTTAAGGATTTCAACTCTAAATCCTCCGCTCAGGATAATACTCGGGATGATGAGATAAAAGAAACTGAAGAACCTCCTCTGCCCACCAAACCAACTCCAACTATACCTGCTCCCCCTACTGATCTTTCACCGATAGAAATTGTTAATATTGAAGATAACTCCATTGTATAACAATACTCATTGTTTCCTTTGAATGATACTTTTGATATGTGTAATCCAGAACCTCGTTCATTGTGCTATACTCGTTAGAAATTTTTACAAAGTATATGATAAATGTAACTCATGGGAATGCACAGTACTAACTCTTTGGGATAGGTAACAAAAATTAAAACTTCTTTTTATGAACACCATATGCATTAGCTTAAATCAATATTTACTCACCTTGATGACCGCTCTTTGTCTGTCAATTTCCGAAATGTAAAGCACTGAAATATATATCGGAAAGACACCGGAATATGCTTGGAGAAGACACTACGATATGTTGTAGAAGCGTTCGATGTCTCATATACTTGTAGTTTTTGAAATTAAATTCACTCTCTTGGATGTTGGAAATTTAATTCACTCCCACTAAGTTACTGAAATTGAATTCTCTCATATAACGGTAAGTTACTGAAATTGCATTCACTCATACGGCTCCAAAATTTACTTCTGACACGGCTCTAGAATTCTCTCTGATAAGGCTCTGAATCTGTGTTTTGTAAGGCACCGAAATGTTTTGCAAACACTAGTCCGTTGTGATATGATCGCTGAAAACTTTGAACACTGGGAAGGAACAAATAGACAACGAGAACGAGTTTGCGTCAACGATAACGCGCCAACGGGTCTGACATTGGGACAACGAGGATAAGGCTGTATTAATATCAATGATTTGTTTACACTTGTCTTTTCCCCTTTCCTCACACTCATGATGTCTCGACGAAGGATGATAGATTTTCCAAAGTGCACATGTTTCACACAACATCGGACAAAACAAAAGAGATTCATTTAGATAATTCACATTAAAAGAAGGAAAGTACAAAAAAGCATATAAAAGCCCCACACCAGCTGATATCTCAGCTGGATACATAACAAACAGATTTAAACAAAACAAAAATAAAAGAACTCAAAACACGGGTACAACAACATCCCCAAGTCATGGGGTCTCCGACTCATCAGCAGGAAGCACAAACTCAGCTAAGAAGCCTTCTCGCGCCAAAATATCCAGATAGGCCTTCAAGTTGCAGCTGCGGTTAGTTGTATGACCATGGCTCTTATGGAACTGGCAATACTCTCACGCTCGTGGCCCTTTGGTGACGTCCCTACTGGTACGAGATGGCCATTCGAAATTCGGATCATCCTCTATGGCTCGCATGATCGTAGCGGGGTGAGCAGTGAACATTATTGGGTCGGCTCGTCTGGAAGGGCGCTGCTCAGCTACCTGATGACTATTATCTGGGAGAAAGGCACGATTTGATGTATTCACATCTTGTGCCCAAGTTTCGATTTGCTCTTGTAACAACTGCTGCTGACTGGTGAGCTGCGTCAAGAGAGATTGCTGGTCTGTAGTAGCATGATAATCTGCTCTACCTGAGATAGCGCTAGCTTTGGGGTTTGTTCATCCATTGGTGAGACAGGAGAATGGTCAGCCATGGTGGTAGAGAAGCAAGGAGTCCTGGAGAATCTTCACACAAATCAACTTATCATATTGTATAGTGTAAATGATTTCAGAAAAGGTTTCCCACAGACGGTGCCATTTTGTGGGGGAGAATTTTCCCGAGTTCGGCACGTCAATAGCTGTTTGGCTAGTAGAGCAGTCAAAATGGCATTTACCTGCAAATAAGACTAAAAAAAACAGAAAGGGAGAGGGCGGGTCTGCACCCTGAAACAACTCCGATGGTAAAGTCAGTAAATGAAGAAGAAGGTAAATAGTGAAATCACAGAGGCACTGGAACACTGAGAGCTAGAACACTGAGATGAAAATTAAGGCACTATCTTCGGATCTTCCTTGATCGATCTTGATGCACTGGGTCTTCGGGGTATATATAGGTTAAGCTTGGGATGCCCATAAATGACCATCGATGACTTGGATGACTATGTCATAAGCTTGTCACTCATCACCAAATATGTCAGACATATTTGACGACGAACGCAACACACACGAGAGCCTACAATCTCTAAGTTGGTTCGTGGGTCAAAAACTCATCTGAGGTGATTAGCAATAAATGTTAAGATAGTGCTTTCCACCTAACGTCAGAGACAAATGATCGTCTCCTAAAAGTCGGTCTTGTTGTCGACATAAAGCACGTGCTCGTTGTTCATGACGAGGATGATACCATTGTCTTGATGACTACGAGTTCATTGTCTAGAGGACAACGTTCCCGTTGTGAGGAGCACAACGAGTTCGTTGTTATACACACAACGAACGTACATAAAAACACATATAAACTCGTATCCAACGTTTAACACTGAAAACATGCTTTTTGCCACAACACAAGTTAAAAATACGAATTTTATTCCTTACAATAATAAATTTTACTCTTATGGGTCTATTCTTGTCTTTTAATAGACTCGACTTGTATACAATTGCCCTTTACGACAATAATTTGATCAATTATATAAAGGTAGTACAAAACATAAACAAAAATATAAAATTGGTGAAATTTATAGCGTGCTTATATGCCTAATTGCAATGGATCCAACCAATACAATGAAGCTGTTCTTGGAAGGATTAAACACAAGGACCAGTGTTTCCTGAAATTTGATAATGAATCCGCAATTTCAAATGAACACTCAACTTTAAATATTAGTAATTATAACTAACAAAATGACATGAGAGCTGGATGTAGGCAGAAACGTATCCATTATTATATTGTATAACAAGTATTTAGTCATCCTTGGCTAAGACCTCTTTATTTATTACCGATAGTTTAGCACTAGTAGTATTTACTATTTGTTCAGAGTTAAGAAGCATATACCTACATTCCTTCTTTCTATCTCTCAATAATTCATTTATTTTTGTAAAATAAATAAGAATTCAAATTGTAAATCATAAAGTTATAATAATAGAAAGACAAATAAAATATCCTAAATTAATTATTGAGTTGTCTCGCCTTATGTTTAGCAAAATCAAATTTGCACTGATATCATTTTCCATACACAAATCCATGACATCTTATTATAGGATATATGTTGATAAAGTAACTCTTTGACCAAAGATTGCAGCATCAAATGTTATTAGTGGAAGTCCACCACTGCTTATTATCCAATGAAACTAATAACTAAAATTTTCAAAGAATTCGTCAATTGGTTGTGCAGTTTCAACCTAAGATATGTGAAATTTATTAATTCAATATGGACAACATTATCAAAAAATTCTAATAATTTTTTTTTCTATTAACCACAATTATGGGTGTTAAAAGGAACATGTGGCTTTCTGTGGAGGCATACGATCATCCACTTCCCTTCTTAATCGTGGTTAAGCTTAACTAATGTAAAGTTAATATTTTTATATATTATTTTTGAAAACCAAGGTTAGATAGATAACCCTAGGGATGAGTGAATCTTAACCACGGTTTATGGGAGTTAAAAGAGGCACATGGCATGTTGTGGAAGTATGCCATCATCCATTTTCCTTCTTAATTGTGGTTAAACTTAACTAATATAAAGTTAAGGAAAACACTCAATCACGTATTTGTCTTATATCTAAACTAGCGGGTGGCACGTGCGATGCACGTAAGAGTAAGGGGAAGGACTTAACCACAGTTAATAGGAGTTAAAAAGGACACGTGTTAACCCGTGGGTGCGATTGAACTCTCCCCCAGTTCAATCGTGATTGACTGTGATTCTATTCTTTAAATAGATAGATGAGGGTAGTTAGGGAATGAAAGTAAAACATAAAATTAAAGTTTTGTTTTATATAAGGATAGTTTAGGAATTTCGGAAAATTCAGGCTACGCTTGCCTCTCCCATTATAATATTAAAGATGGTTATGATAAAGGCAATTTGGGAATTACCAAAAATAGGCTACGTTTTTAAGGGGTGAATATATAAGAGCAATAGTTCCACAGGCGATCAGGAGTAAAATATTGCTCCTCGCTCTCACAAAACTCCCCTACCGTGAACTCGGGTTAATTTTTAACCCTATAGTTTAAAAAAAAAATTTCTAAAAACAAAGGTTAGATGGGTGAACCCTAAGGGTTAGTGAACCTTAACCATAGTTAAAAGGGAGACATGAAAAGGGGACCCAAGATGCCCCTCCTTACGTCAGCACCAAGAAGGTGATTATTTTCCAATATATAAAAGAGTTAGGGGTAGTATGGGAATTAAGCTAAAACTCAATCACGTATTTGTCTTCTATAAATAATTATGATAAGGGAAATTTATAAATTCTTAAGAAATAAGGCTACATTTTTAACCCATGTATTCTCAAGGCGGCACGTGAGAGAGAGGATAAGGGAGAGAGACTTGGAAGAGGGGTGAGAGAGGAGGAGGGGAGAGATATTCGGAAGAGGGACTCTAGTGAGGGCATTTTGGAAAACAAAAATTAAGAATATTTTGTGTATAGAAACTTAAGGGAGATTTTGGATTAAAAAATTTTTGTGAGGGACACGTTGGTTACAGAAATATGAGGTAGAGACATTTTGAGAACCAAAAACCTTTAGGGGCATTTTGGGTATAGCAAAGAAAGGGGCGGGTGGGGCCTTGGCAAGACATTCTTCTTTCGTAGCATTTTGTCAAGAGAGCGAGGAGTTCGGTCACGCCACTAAGGTTGCCATGTGTCCCTTTTAACACTCCTTAAATGTGGTTAAGATTCACCCACCCCTAAAGTTCATCCACTTATCCTTGATTTTTATTTTTAAAAAATGAAAAAAAATTTAACCTTGGGAGTTACTGAATTTTAATCAGTTGTTTAAAAAATTAATATTTTTTCTAAAAACCTATGGTAAGTGAGTGAACTCTGAGGGTGGGTGAATCTTAACCACAGTTGTAGTCCGTTTATGCCCTTAGGGTGCCATGTGTCTCTGTTGACACCCCTCAGCTATGGTTAAGATTCACCCACCCCTAGAGTTCACCCACCATTCTTTGGTTTTTAGAAAAAAATATGGAAAAGAAATTTAATTCTAAGAGTTAGTGAATTTTAACCAGGGTTTAGAAAAATTAAATTTGTTTTCCTAAAAACCAAGAATAAGTGGGTGAACCCTAGTGTGGGTGAATCTCAACCACAGTTGGAGTCCAGTTATGCCCTTGAAATTGCCATGTGTCTCTTTTGACACTCCTTAATTATGATTAAGATTCATCACCTATCCTTGGTTTTTAGAAAAAAATAATAATTTTTTTATACCCCTGGTTAAAATTCACTAATTCAGGTGGTTAAATTTTTCATTATATGTACTAGTGGGTAGCACATGCGATGCACGTGAGAGAGAAGAGAAGGGGTGAATAACCTGGGTTTAAAAAATTAATATTTTTTTCTAAAAACCAAGGATAAGTGAGTGAACCCTAGGGATGGGTGAATCTTAACCGCAATTGGAGTCCGGTTACGCCCTTAAGATTGCAATGTCTCTCTTTACACACCCCTTGATAGTGGTTAAGATTCACCTACCCCTAGTGTTTACCCACCTATCCTTGGTTTTTAGAAAAAAAAAAAAAAAAATTAAATCCAGGTTAAAATTCACTAACTCAGGGGGTTAAATTTCTTTTTCAAATTTTTTTCTAAAAACCAAGGATAAGTAGAGGGTCATTGGTTATAGAAGTATGACATAGGGACATTTTGAGACCCAAAAAGCTCTAGGGACATTTTGAGTATAGCAAAGAAAGAGGGCGGGCAGGGCCTTAGAGAGATGATCATTTTTCGGAGCGTTTTTCCAAAAGATTGAGGAGTCTGGTTACGCCACTAAGGTCACCATGTGTCCCTTTCAACACTCCTTAACTGTGGTTAAGATTCACCCACCCCTAGGGTTCAGTCATTTATCTTGGTTTATAGAAAAAATATGAACAAAAATCTAACCCTAGAAGTTAGTAAATTTTAGCCATAGTCTAATCTCTTCCGACACCCTTTACTATTTTTAGAAAAAAATATTAATTTTTTTAAACGTGGTTATAATTTACTAATTCCTAGGGTTAATTTTTTTTTCCCTAGAAACTAAGGATAAGTGGGTGAACCCTAGAGATGGTTAATCTTAACCACAATTATAGAGTGATAAAAGGGACACATGGCGACCTCAGTGGTGTAACCGGACTCCAAGTAGAAAATTTTAAATCAAATAAATAGATGAGTGAGGGTAGTATGGGAATTAAGTGAACATTTAGTGTTTGTCTTATATAAGGATAAAGATAAGGGTAATTTGGGAATTATAATAAAATCGGCCTACATTTTTAACATAGGTATTCTCATTATATATACTAGTGGGCGGCACGTGTGATGCACATGAGAAAGAGAGGAAGGGGAGAGAGACTAGGAAGAGGGACCCGAGTGAAGGCATTCCAAAAACAAATTAAGGAATATTTTGGGTATAGGAATTTGAGGGGACATTTTTTATAAAAAAAAAAAATCGTGAGAGACACGATGCTTATTGAAATATGATGTTGTGATATTTTAAGAACCAAAAAGCTGAAGAGATATCATGGGAATAGCAAAGAAAGGGGGCGGGCGGAGCTTTGGTGAGACGTTCTTCTTTCGGAGCATTTTGTCAAGAGAGTGAGGAGTCTAGTTACGCCATTGAGTTCGTCATGTGTCCCTTTTAACACTACTTAATTATGTTTAAGATTCACCCACCCCTATGGTTCACCCACTTATCCTTGGTTTTCAAAAAAAAAAAGAATTTTCTTTACCATATGAGTTAGTGAATTTTAACCACGGTTTAAAAGAAATTAATATTTTTTCTAAAAAGCAAGAATAAGTGGGTGAACCCTAGGGTGACTCGGTGAATCTTAACCACAGTTGAAGTCCCGTTACGCCCTTAAGGTTGTTATGTGTCTCTTTTAACACCTTTTAACTGTGGTTAAGATTCATCTACACCTAGAGTTCACCTACCTATCCTTGGTTTTTAGAAAAAAATTTTAATTTTTTTTAAACCCTAGTTTAAATTCACTAATTCTTAGGGTTAAATTTTGTTTTCATATATATATATATATATATATATATATATATATATATATATATATATATTTTTTTTTTAAAATCTAAGGATAAGTAGATGAACATTAGGGGTGGGTAAATCTTAACCACAATTAAAGAGTGTTAAAAGGGGCACATGGTGACGTTAGTGGCGTAACCGGACTCTAAGGAGTCCGGTTATAACCGTAGAAAATTTCTAGCCTAATAGATAGATGAGTGAGGGGTAGTATGAGAACTAAGCAAACATACAATTAAGTGTTTATCTTTACGATATATAAAGAGGATTCCCCCTGTTCAAAACGTTGATTGGATCTTTTGTAAAAAAACTACCCTTCGCATAATAAGCCATTGAAAACGTAGATGAAATTTTGTAAAATTCAAAACTACCCTTTTCATAATGAGCCCTTGAAACGTAGATAAAATTTTACAAAATTCCTAAACTACTCTTATCATAATCATAACCATTATATAAGACAAACACTTAATTAAATTTTTACTTAATTCCCATATTACCCCTCATCTATCTATTAGGCTTGAAATTCTCTACGCTTATAACCGGACTTCTTGGAGTCCGGTTACATCATTGAGGTCTCCATGTGTCCCTTTTAATACTTTAAGCGTGGTTAAGATTCACTCACCCATAAGGTTCACCTACTTATCATTGGAATTTAGAAAAAAAAAAATTAATCCTAGGAATTAGTGAATTTTAACTAGGAATTCAAAATAAAATTTTTTTTTTCTATAAACTAAGGATAGGTGGGTGAACTCTAGGGGTAGATAATCTTAACCACAATTAAGAGGTGTCAAAAAAGAAACATGGAAATTTCAAGGGCGTAACGGGACTCCAACTGTGGTTAAGATTCATCGACCCTTGGGGTTCACCCACTTATTATTGGTTTTTAGTTTTAACCCTTGATTAAAATTCACTAACTCCAAGGGTTAATTTTTTTTTTTTTTCTAAAAATCAAGGATAAGTGGGTAAACCCTAGGGGTGGTAAATCTTAAACATAATTTAGTAGTGTTAAAATGGACACATGATGACCTTAGTAGCATAACCAGACTACTTGCTCTCTTGGTAAAATACTCCGAAAGAAGAACGTCTCGCCAAGGCCCGCCCGTCCGCTTTCTTTGCTATACCCAAAATGTCTGTAAAGCTTTTTGGTTATTAAAATGTCTTAACATCATATTTCAATACGTAATGTGTCTCTCACAATTTTTTTTTAATCCAAAATATCCCTCATGTTTCTATACCCAAAAAAAAAAAAAAATATATATATATATATATATATATATATATTATTATTATTTTTTTTTTTTTTGAAATGCCCTCGCTAAGGTCCCTCTTCTCGGTCTCTCTCTTGTGCATCGCACGTGCTGCCCATTAAATTTTCTATAATGATTATGATAAGGTTAATATAGAAATTTTGTAAAATTTCATCACGTTTTTAAGGGAAGAAGATGAAATAAGAGAAAATGGTAGTTTTTGAATTACAAAAGATTCAATCAATGTCTTAAACATGAGCCATCCTCTGTATATCAGTAAAGAATAAGAAGAAGAAAGATAGTGTTGAGATATTTACAAAAATGGGGCATCCTCATGCATTTTGGGATTCTAGGCAAAACAAATGGCATAAGATAAACAAAGTAACAAATAGCAAAAAGAAAACTCATTGGGTTTGTAGTTGGACAAGGTGTGACATGGTACTAGGCTTGAAATTCAATTCACCCCTTTGGGATTATATCCACTCAGTGTAAAAGGTTTCTTTATGCAATTGATCTCCAAGAAACAACCCCTATCCACCTTTTTTTCTTGGATGCACTCTCAAGCATGCATGGTCCAAAATATCATCAAGTGAATTTAAGAGGCGTATTGTGAATAGGCTAAAAAGATTCATATATGATAAGAAGCGCTCGGATATGTAAAAAATAAAAATTTAATACCTTGTATTACTTTTTTTAAAAAAACTGTAAAGATAGGCAAAAAAAAATAATCAAAGCCCTATAAGCACCCCATTTTTACACCCCCTACTCTTCTTTTTCCTCTTCAAAACTCCAAGGGATCAACTAAAGCTCAGTATCTTCAACTTTCATATGAGCCCAGAGCCTGTTTGCACCTGTCCCAATAAATTTTGCGCTATGATTCAGTAGTCTTGGGTCGAGCTACACCGTTAGCTCACTGGGAGTGCAAGGGGCAGCACGCCCCCTCACCGGGGTACGGGTCCTTGTCATTAGCCTTTCTTTTTATTAGTTTGGGTTAGGCTCTCCCACTAGAACTTTAACCTCCATGTTCAAATTTTACCTCACTTCAAATTTTACCTCACTAAGGTCATTTTAATTATCATATCAAATTATGAGTCCTTGTCATTAGTCTTTGTTTTCATTCATTTGACCTCCCTAATTTGGTTTCATCCAAATAACATTTTTGTTAAGTTATGCCTTATAACCTTTTTTTTTTTTTTTTTTTCGAAAATCTTAGATTAGATTTTTCTTTAAGTGTTAGACCTTTTCGTAAATTTTGTTCTAAGCCTAGGGTAAAATTTTATTTGCGGTTTTTCTTTCCATAGAGTTTAGGGGATCTTGTAGTCAATCTTTTACTCCTCTTTATGTTTAGTTTTATATTTAGGGATTTGAATTCCTTTATTTCTTTTACCTTTTTTGGAGTCCAAATATAGAAGAATTGCTGAATCAAAGTCCTCATGTACATTCTATCCATTTCGTGCATTTTTTTCTTCTTTTTCAAAGCCGTTTTTTCAAGTAGACCCATTAGAAGAAAAAAAAAATTAGCGAAATTTAAGTCTCTAATACTAATACCGACGGTAAAAGATACCTTCACCATTTTGTGGCAGTGCTAGCGTCCATAAAATTTCTAGTGACCGAAAAACATATCCATTACTATGTTAAGACAAAGCTCTTGTGTTGCTATAGATTGCTTGTTCCGTTAGTAAAAGTCTAATAAGTAGGGCTGTCAAAGGACCCGGTAGGGGTAGGGTCGGGGTCATCCCTAGCCCTACCATTCCCTATAAGAGTTGGGCCCTAGTGTTGTCCTATCCTTTCAAGGGCCGGGATTGATTGGACCCTAGTCCTGCCCTCAAGGGCCGGGGTCAGGGCCGGAAGAAAAAATGATAATTTTTTTGTCATTTGTGATGAGTTTTTTTTCTACACCGACTGTCAACTTAACATGGAAATGGATACCTTCCTCTTTTATCCGGACTTGAGACCAACATTGCAACAAAAAAAGAAGAAATGGAAGGAACTTGAAGCATGGGCATATGAATGGTAGTATAGCTACCGCGTGAAATGACATTCAAAACACATGATTCATTACAAATATGTGGAATGAACAGAAGTATGAAATCATGATTGGCAAGAATAAAGTTAGCCTCATAAATATAATATAATTATATATTCTAGCAAATGACACGTGCGATGCACGTGAAAGTGAGGGAAAGGAGTTAATCACAGTTAATAGGAGTTTAAAGGGACACGTGTTAACCCGCATGTGCGATTGAACTTTCTACGAGTTTAATCGCGATTGGCAGTGATTCTATTCTGTAATAGATAGATGAGCAAAGATACTGCCTCTCGCGTTATAATAGTAAATAAATAAATAAATATATATATATATATATATATAGACACACACACGTATAGTGTTGTGATAACATTCATGCTGTACGTGAATGTTAACAAGATTCACGCAAGCATGAAATTGTGGCAGTTTAGTAATTCTTGCTTGTATGAGTGACAGTTTTGTAATTTTATGAAAAATCTGATTTTTAATAATTACCCAAGCAACACTCCTTAATTACAAAAATGACATCCAAACAAACCTGCGTGAATAATGTTAACCTTCACGTAACTCGTGAAAGTTAACATTTCTCGTACTTATATTAGTTATATGTATAGGATTATAAACATTAGTTACGGTGCAACAACTTAAGAGAAAGGTCAGACTTCAAAGGGCTGGGCAGGAGAGTGTCTTAGCCCGGCTACAACAATGGCTTTGAATTTTTTGGCCTTACCCGGCCCAAGGATTGGGGAAGGGTCGGGCTTTGACGGACTTTGGAGGGCCGGTACCTTTGACAAGGGCTGTTTTGACACCCCTACCAATAAGGCAACACATTTCTAGGTAAGTGACATGAAAGACTTTCAACGATGGAGTTTATCAACTCAGTGACGGATATTTTCCGTCAGTAATCAACTTTTACCAACGAAACGTTGATTGTCACTGAAGACACTTATGTAGATGGAGAGTAAGCTGACACGATGGATATATTAACCGTCACGGATGTATAGTATACAGAGATTAAATAAACCGCGTGATAAATGATGTGAAAGAGATGCATCCTATTGGGCTCCTATCCCTCTAGATTTGCAGCTCGCTTTGATCATGGAAAATATATTGTATTAATAAAATTATCTCTAGTGAAGGGTTTTTTTTTTTGGTAATTTAGTGAAGGTTCAAATTAATGTTTAAAAAGAAGCATTAAAACATAGATAAATGATGTGAACGTTAGAACCTCATTTGTGCAATACCTCATAAGGCTTCGTTCTAGTGGTGTGGGGGAATTAGTAGCTTGCCCCTGTTGCTTTGTTCCTCGCATTAATTTCCTATATTAGAGGAATGCTTCTCATTAACATATTGAATATCTATAAAATAATAGATTTACATACGTATATATAAAAGTGTTTTTGAAAGAGCTTATCAATAATGACATTGTTATTAATTTCATACCTCTACTGCCTCGGATCTGAAATAGTTAACAAATTCTCTCCACTGTGTTGGATCCACTCTGCTGTCACAGTGGAGTTACTGCTCCAGTAATGGCATATCTGGTTTGAAATACTTTTTCTTTAGTTTATGCTTTCACTCCTTCCAACATAAGCGAGTTTTTTCATTACTCATTTCTTGGTGATGTCACTCTCAATATCAATTATTTGCTAAATACATTCACACATAATAGATTCATAAAATTCTAAACGTTTCCTAGAAACTGAAATTTTCCTAAAGCATGAAATACATGAACAAAGATGCTGTTCTAGACCATGGATCCTGCTTTTCGTACTTCTAATGACTAAACCAAGCCATTTTTTTCGACATTTGTGAAATTTCCTGTGAAATCAAATTTTAAAACTTTGGTTAGATAGCCCATTAGCCAGAATCAACTAATAATTAGCCATTATTAAGGGCTCAGCCAAATGCTTTAAGAAAAAATAGGAAGCCCCTCTATAAGAGCATCTCCAACGGTTGGAAATGGCAGTGTCAAATTATGACATATGTCATAATTTGGCACACCCTTTGATTGGATGACTTTTGTTGAGTATTTACCTTTTTGCCCTCCAACGGCAAGTTTTTGTTTTACCATTTTACCCTCCAACGGTCATATTTAGTTTTTTTTACTATTTTGCCCTCACACGGTTATATTTTTTTTTACCATTTTATCATCTGTCCTTGGTTTTTAGAAAAAAATAATATTAATTCTATTTTTAAATATTTAAAAAATATTTTTAGGGGTGGATGAATCTTAACCACAATTAAGGGGTGTCAAAAGAGACATGTGGTGACCTCAGGGGTTGTGATTGTGAAAAATATGGAATTCGTACGGCCAATTTGGCATAGACCATTAGAATAGCTCGTGCCAAATATAACATTTTGACACTGTAGTTGTGCCAAATTTGGAATTGGCACAACCAATATAACATTCCCCATTGGAGATGCTCTAACAACCTAAACTTAACCTTAATAAGAGTCTAATGTAGGGTGGGCCTAGAAAATTCAAATACGTATGGGAAAACTATTTGGCAACACCTTCAATCAAAGAAAATACACTCATAATTTTTTCAGGACGTATGTATTCACAATATTAGCTTAAGAGTTACAACCCTATGTATTCATAATAATTTTGATGATAACATAGTAATGAAATGATCATTTTTGTACTAATGGTTCTATAAAGCTTATGTAAAATTCATATTACAAGAACATTAGTCCAACACTCAAAGCATGATATATGGAAAAGACTCCATATGTCTAAGATGAACTATCAAGATGAAGCATCCATATTCAAAGTTGAAGTTAAGATCAATCCCAAAGTACAAGTTGGATTATCAACAACAACAAAAGATCATGAAGACCTAATTAAGTTGGAAGATCCAAAATCAAGTTGAAGACTAACTTTTAAGAAGATTCAAAGTAATTTTTATTTATTTAAAAGAGTGTAGGACTTATGTAAAAAGTCATCAATAGTTTGGAAAGTTGAAATCCTCAAAGCCTAGACTGATCTTAGGAAACCATGACTTAATTGCTAATCATTCCAAGACCTTAGGACATCTTAAAATATTGTTAAAATCATGATAAAAGGTTACTAAAAGACCTAGAAATTCATTTTCATTGCATTGGTCTTAAAAATATGAGTTTTTTGTTGAAAAACAGAGGACTCGTCCACAAGTGAGACAGTGGTCTTATCACTCATCGACAAGTGGAAAAAACAGTAGCTGAATTTCATTTCAGCAGTTTCATTCGTCGACGACTGCTTACGGGAACACTCCAACGACTAGTTTTTGAACGGCTAAAACCGCATTAAATGAGTTCCCAATGGCTATATTGAATCAACAACTATAAATTGAGTTCATTTATGAACATCAAACAACACTTGAATAACCATTGATCAAATCTTTAAGCTTCATTCAATTCTCATCAAGTCTTTGTTGAAAACCTAGAAATCACAAACCCTCATTATAAGATCTTTCAACTCCCATTCTTTTGAGATATTTTTAGATTATTAATTTCAATCTTATTCAACTCATTAAGGAGCATTTTATCTGGATTCAAATCCAAACACTTATTTGTATCAAAGAAAATTAAGAATCGAGGATTCTTCTCCAAGAAGCCGGATAACTTAGTAAAGACAAGAGAGATTGTTCTCTTGCTTTCAAGGTGGTAATCGTACTGAAAAAAAGATTGTAAATGTTTGAGCTTCACCCAGGAAAAAGCTTGTGTGATAGTGGATCGTGTTGTAACCTGTGAGCCAGAGAGATTGAGTCGGGGACGTAGGTTGGAATTGCCGAACCTCGATAACAATTTTTGGTGTTTGTTTTTCTTATCTCTTATCTCTCTTTCATCTTTGCATCACTAGATTATATCTCTTGATAAATTAGCTTAATCTTAAATTCCGCAAACATAGGATAAGATAGAAATTTTAATTTACCATAGACCCTAATCACCCCCCTTTAGGGTCCATTTACTGGGCAACACACAAGACCCAGAAGGGGTGATTAGGTCTACCTAAGATTATCAACTAATTTTAATTATCAATTAAACTAAAGAAAGACAAATCACAAACCATAGATCACACAAGATTTTTATGTGGAAACTCTCTCGGGAATAACCATGGGACCTCATCCAATGAAGAGATATCACTACAAGTAAAACAAAAATACTTACAAGACTCGAATTCTATCCACCGGACTCGACACAATAATCTCAGTACCCAGTCCTTCACGCCTCGCTAAACAACCACGAACTCGAAAGTTCGATCTCCACCACAATGGCTCTAGTCTGCACCGCCCAAGTTTCTCTTAGATCTCAACAACCACGATCTCAATGATCGACTTCCATCAAAATGGCTTTGGTTCTCACCAACAAAATATCCACAAATTCACAGATTCAATATCTGTCTAACTCGCATTCGGCTTTCTCCGACTAAAATCAATAATAAGGTCATCTGTCCAAATCCCTCTCTTCTTCAGAATTATCACTTGCAGATTCCTCCTCAATTCAAGGTTCCGATGTGCATATGTCAAAGCCTGAACTTACTGAAAATAAGAGTTCGACTGAGCATTGATTTTAGTTGGGCAACCTACTCAAATTCTAGATCAGAAGGAGCAAGTCTTGTGTACTAAAGAGGATTCACTTAGTTTTCTTGCGTTGACAACATCATTTTGCAGAAGAAGCGACATGGGAAGACGAGATGAAGTTTGAGAAAAGTATCCCCACCTATTTGCTTAAGGAATGTAATTTTGAGGACGAAATTCTTATCAGAAAGGGAGGATGTAGAGACATGTTTTCTTATATATATATATATATTATCATTTTTATGTTTTATATGCTTGATATCAACGCTCACATAAAAGTGACAATTTTTTTTTTTTAAATAGGGAATTCCGTTCGAACAAAAATTCAATCCGTTCATACGAAATGGATTTGGTTCGAACAAAATCCAAATTGGTTCGAACGTTTACAGTTTAAACAATTGACAGACTTCTCGAATGTAATTGGTTCGAACAAAGTCAAGAATGGTTTGAATGAAACCACGATCATTCGAACAATTACTAGCTTTTTCAAAAAAAATTGCACAAAAAAAAAAAAAAGAATTTAATTGCGGAAAACTGCAGGGGATTAGAAAACTAACCCTCATATATTTGTATTTTTTTAAGACTAAATTCGTGGATTTAGGGCTTTCAAATCATATTAAACCAAATTTTGAGAGAAAAGAGAGAGAAACCTAGGGTTTTGATATAATTCTTGCTTAAAAAAGAAGAAAAAATTTGAAAGCTTGGAAATGAGTGACCGTGATAGGAAGGGAATACTAATTCTCGTTGGATCCACAAATTCACAGTGAAGAGAAGCCTTCTTTATTGCCGAGGATTATTGTTTTAAGGTAGATATAATTTCTCAAGTTAATGATAGTATAATCATTGATTAAGAAGAAGGATTGATGAGCATGTAGATCTAATTTCTCTATGCTAGTAAGGCTATGATCATTGATTTAAGCTAAAAATAAGAATAGTCAAAGCCTCAATATGCAAGGAAAAAGCAGCCATATCTCCCGAATAAAAGTCAACTTAGATTCAATTTATCAATCCTTACGAGTTTGCACTGCTCGATGAATGATGGTGCACCAAACCTCTTTTAGAATAGCCCGAATAATTAAGTTAAAGTCCATTAAATTAATATAGTTCTCAATTAATTAAGTATATGAAATGTTCATTCCATTTTAATTAATCCAAAACTCTTAAACATAATTTTAGTCCAAAAATCATTTCACGATTCAGCCAATTAATTAAACTCATTTTTTTAAATTAAAGCACACATTTAATTGACACCCAATTAAATCATAAGTTAAATCCATTTTATTTAACTTAACAAAACTAATTGTTTATTAATCAGTTTTTAATCTAGAGATTAGATCAACCATAGTTTCTACGATGATTTTGGTAGCATAACGGTATATGGACCCATTCTTAAGGAGTGGTCCAGTGGTTGAGTCCATTTGGACCATCTCAATTTGATCAGTCAAATTGGTTCAGTCCATGGACTAATTGGTTAGACTGGTCTGTCAAAGGTGTCCATTAGGACGATTTAAGCGGTCAGCTAGAGGGCTCCATTAAGACGATTTAGGCGGTCTGTTAGGGGGGTCTATTAGAACGGGAAGATTTAGGCGGTCAGTTAGGGGGGTCCATTAGAACGATAGAGCTGCTTTTTTCTTACACATGGGAAGCTTCAACCATCTTCAAGAAAGACTCTTTCGAGGGCCTCTCAACTTGCATAATTCATTTATATATATATATACTAGATAAGTAGCACGTGCAAATGCACGTAAAATTTTCAATAATTAACTTTTTAAAATGATACTAAAGTTTAGTATACTTCTCGTACTTTTAATAGTAGAGAAATGATACTAAACCAACTTTCCTTTCTCGAGAGACTTTCTTTCTATAGAAATAGAATCTTCCCTAAAATATGGTAGAGTCCTAAACCAACTCTCCTTTCCTTGAGACTCTCTTTCTATAGAAATAGGATTCTTCCCTAAAATATGGTAGAGTCTCAAACTAACTCTGTTTTAGGATTCTTCCCTAATATGTTAGAGTCCTAAACCAACTCCCTTTTAATAATGGATCCCACATAATAAAATAGTGATTTAATTAAAGTTTGGTTATATTATAAGTTATACATTAAATAAATTAAGTTAAAGGGTATTTATGACCAAGTAAAGTTTTGCATACTCCTTTTTATACATATATATATATATTTTGAGTGTTGGATTTACTTACTAAATCTCTGCACAAAGTTAGACAATTGAACATCAATTATTATTGTGAGGGGAATTTACCGAAAGGACATGCGTCAGCAACAGCTCCTCCCACGCTCTGGTTTACTGATAGAAGGTTGGAGTGGAGGGTGTGGCACCCTGACCTGTACTCCGATGATAAAGTCAGTATAAGGCACAAGCACATGAACATATGAATATAATATTATAGAGATACTTATCGTGAGGTCATTGAGCATATATGCTTGAGGACGGGCACTGATGTTGTGCTTTGGAGGATGAGCCGTGGAGAGGTATAGGACGCAGCTCGGGAGGCACAAAGGATGTAGCTCTCGGACAACGTATACGTTATGCATTAGACAACGAGTACGTTGTGCATCTCACATCGGACAACGAGCTTGGCACTATTCACAACAGACAACGTGACAACGGGCTCGGCACTATTCATCAGACGACGTGACGACGGGTTCGGCACTATTCATCAGACGACGTGACGACGGGTTCGGCACTATTCATCAGACGACGTGACGACGGGTTCGGCACTATTCATTAGACGACGTGACAACGAGCTCGGCACTATTCATCAGACGACGTGACAACGGGTTTGGCACTATTCATCAGACGACGTGACGACGGGTTTGACACTATTCATCAGACGACGTGACGACGGGCTCAGCACTATTCATCAGACGACGTGACGACGGGTTCGGCACTATTCATCAGACGACGTGACAACGAGCTCGGCACTATTCATCAGACGACGTGACAACTGGTTTGGCACTATTCATCAGACGACGTGACGACGGGTTTGACACTATTCATCAGACGACGTGACGACGGGCTCGGCACTATTCATCAGACGACGGGTTCGGCACTATTCATGAGACGACGTGACAACGAGCTCGGCACTATTCATCAGACGACGTGACAACGGGTTTGGCACTATTCATCAGACGACGTGACGACGGGTTTGACACTATTCATCAGACGACGTGACGACGGGCTCGGCACTATTCATCAGACGACGGGTTCGGCACTATTCATCAGACGACGTGACGACGGGTTCGACACTATTCATCAGACGACGTGACGACGGGTTCGGCACTATTCATCAGACGACGTGACGACGGGCTCGGGCATAGTTGACAGCATCAGGCACAAGTGCAAGTATGAATGTACTCGGCAGATGATCAATTGAGAAGTGTGACCTGAACATTTCACCAAGTCGATAAACATGTGATATTTAACAGTGTAAGGGGACCTTACATGGAGAACAACAGGCGGATATAGCTGATCCGAGAGAGCATCCGGTGGCCATAACCGCTTGTGAGGCCATAAAGAGTATCAAGTGGCCGGAGAACACCAAAGAAAGATGAGAGAATCAGGTGGGTGACCGCCTGCATAACCCTTCAGGATAGGGGTGTGAATGACTCAAGCCTCCCAGATCTCCTTCTTCTTCTTCTCTTGCCTTCCTTCACTTTCCCTTTTGCCTTCTGCACCATCCTCCCTTTCTCAGGTGATTCATGCTTATTTGTAGGCATTTGGACTCATCATGACTGGTGTAGTCATGATGAGGTCACCTGTCAGATACCACTCAAGATAGCCTAGATAACACTCAAGAGAGCCAGCACATAGCCCAAGTGGGCTTATGTCAGCTAAATTGTTAGAATTTGAAAGAGTATGGAAATTTCTATTTTACCCCTTCTTTTTACGAATTTTACCAATTACAATTATATATTACGAAAATTAACATTTCTACTAATAAAGTCTAAGTAGGCCAGGGCGGGCAGGCAATTTTTCTTAAACTCCCTCTTTCGTTGTTTATAATAATAATAATAATAATAATAATTATTGTACAGGCATGGTTAGAGGTTCCCCTTTTTAGTTGAGTGCAGTGTCCCCGTGTCCCTTTTAATCCCTTTGTAACTATAGTTAGCTTAATTAAATTATAATTAATTTCTTTAAAAACAAATATTGGGTTGATGAACCTTAGGGGTGGGTGAATCTTAATCACAATTAGTGGGAGTTAAAAAAGTGGTCGTGGATCAATGAGATTCCAAGCTGACAGTGGTATCCTTTTCCATTTCCCGACTATGTTTGTTTGCACGGAAAATGAGATTGAAAATAAAACTTTTCCAAGAGAATTATTTTCCAGATTTTTTTTCCTAATCTTCACATTTCTATTGTTTGGTTAGAAGGAAAAAAAAAATATTAGAAAATCAAAGAAGAGTTATCATTAAACGTTAAAAATTAAAAAAAAAAAATTTGTGGGAGAATTTGTGTTTTTATTTGGAGACCTTAGTAAATGGTTTCTCTAAGGAATTAACTTCCCTCCATATTTGAGTAAAAAAATTTCCATGGAAAATATTAACCCGTGGGAAAAGTTTTCTACAATAAAGTATATTTTCCAGGATACCAAACACTTGACATAAAATTTTCCCTTAAAAATGATTTCCTACACCTATTTTCCTCTCAAACAAACATATAACTTATGATATTTAACTTTCCCCTAAAAAAAAAAAAAAAGCTCTCGTTGAGCAACAAACCCGAGCAATTGAAAATTACATATAAAAATTTTAGTTTATAAACATAAACTTTCTTTTAAACCCTAATGCTATGTTTGGTTGCCGAGAAAATAGGTAAAAACATGGAAAAGAAAAGATAATTTTGAATTTTTAATACAATTCTTAGTTGAGTCTTGTCCAGTTTTCTTTTCTTTTCCATGTTTTCATTTATTTTCTTGGCAACCAAACATAGAGTAAAGGTGTGTTCTTTTGGCAAGAAAGTGAAGGAAATGAAAAAAAAAGTATGTTTTCTTGCACATTTTTGCGTTTGGTTTGCAAGAAACACATTTTTATTTTCTTACACTTTTTCAATAGTGACAAACTTTCTCTCAAAAACTTCATCAATCTTTTAATGGTTATTTTGCAAGAAAATTAAAGTTTATTTTTTTTTACTCTTTTTTTCCTTTTATTTCATTTTATTTTAATTTTTTTCACCCACTTTCTTGCCAAACGAAGGCACCCAAATAGGAACAGAAAGAAAGAGAAAATATTTCTTCTTCATTGCTTTTCCTTTATATACCATGCTTTAAGAACACATGATTTCAGGTGACCTATCATGTGAAATGGGTCCTACCTGAAATCCCATCGTCTAAGAGCATGGTCCCGGTAGTTTCGACCCTAAGAGGGTCTCAGTAGCAAAGTCCTTTTCCCTCGTTGCCAGTAAAACAAGACAAGGACGGTCTTGGGGTTGTTTGTTTTTGAAAAATGCTAGTGAGACCGCAAAGGGCCAAGACTAGACCATGCATGTGATGTACATTTTTTTTGGGAGGTTTGGGGGGAGAGTGGAAGCTTTATAAATCGTCCAACGCCATTCCCTCCCCTTCCCATTCACTCATTCGGTCATTCCCCATTCTCATTTCATCCCCACCGCCACTTTGTCCACTCTAGACCATCAAGTATGGTTGAGTATCTTTGTTGGCCTTGGCTTGTCTCTGGCGAAGCCAGAAACTCCTCTCGGGGTTCCATACATTGTGCGACAGTTGGCAAAAATATGGGGAGAAGTCATCTTATTTTCTCCCCACTTTTTTGACTTCTCCCCATATGATATCTCTTCCCTTTATTCTCACACATTTATCGCCACATGTCTAATTATAGGTGGAGAAGTCAAAATCGTAGGCCCCATGATTTTGACTTCTCCACACACAAATGGACATGTGGCGATAAGTGTGTGAGAATAAGGGGGAGAGATATCAAATGGGGAGAAGTCAAAAATCATGGGGAGAAAATAAATGACTTCTCCCCATTTTTCTGCCAGCTGCCGCAGAGCCCTTTCAGGCTTCGCCAGAGACGATCCGAGGCCATTGTTAATAGGAAGAAGAAGAACACGAACCAGTAATAGCTTTGTAAACCCCGTCGTGGAAGAAGAAGAAGAAGAAGAAGAAAAAAAAAAAGAAGAAGAAAAAGAAGAAGAAGAAGGTCCCATTTTTATCCCTTTCTTTCTGCCAAAATGCCTGTTTATGGAAAAGCTTTGTTTTTGTTTCTCATTTTCTTTATGTTTTCTCATTCTGTTACAGGGGTGGTGGTGTGCTTGTTCTATTGGATCGGAAAATAATCGGGAGAAAATGAAGTACATTTTGGTGACGGGTGGCGTCGTTAGTGGTCTCGGAAAAGGGGTGACGGCCAGTAGTATCGGATTGCTTCTCAAGACCTGTGGACTTCGCGTTACTTCCATCAAGATAGGTCCGTGTTTGTTCCTCTCTGTGTGAAAGAAACAGAGTATCCGATGTAAAGGAAGAGATACTTCCATCCCTTCTCCATATCTTCTCTCATTCTTCAATCTTCCATTCTTTCACTTCCTCTTGTTCTGTTATTTTTTTAATTCCTTCCTTTATTTAAAAGCATGTTCCTCCTTTGTCATGCAACGATTTCCCCCCTTTCCCCCCTCTTTTACCTTTTTATAGGATTGGGATTTTAGTGTTTACGTGCGCTTTAGTGTTTTCGTTTTCTCCTCTTTCTTTTACAATTCTTATTAGTTACATGTCTTATGTTT
Organism: Tetracentron sinense; assembly: GCA_015143295.1. NCBI lineage: Eukaryota > Viridiplantae > Streptophyta > Magnoliopsida > Trochodendrales > Trochodendraceae > Tetracentron > Tetracentron sinense. The sequence continues at coordinate 43,593,122 of CM026563.1, forward strand.
AATCATCGTCGCTGTATTAGCTCTATTTCGTACCACTTATTCTTAACTTTTCACCTAGTTGGTGTAGAGCTGAATTATCTTTTCAAGTATCTTGAAGTTACTGGTAAGGTTTCAATTGAAAGATTGTTTTCTTAAAGAATTATTTTCTTCTGTTCTTTTTAATTCCCCCGCTTCAGAATAGATCGGATATGATATTCTTCTGATATTGTGAAATGAAAGTTTCGAAAATAAAAAAGGTATTGTTTTCAGTAAAATGGTTTCATTTTCAATGCGTGTCTCAAATTTGTTGGTGCGGTTCGTTCAATTTGCATTACTCATGCAGAAATTTCTGTTTATTTGATTTGTTTTCAATACCCAGAAATATCTGTTTCGTTACTACTATACTCATTTTTCAAATCCGAGAACCCATTTTGAAGGAGAAGGTTAAGGCCACAAATTAACAGTTCCTGTCTCATTTCCTCCCCCTAATATGCAGATCCATACCTGAACACTGATGCGGGGACAATGTCCCCTTTTGAGCACGGGGAGGTGTTTGTCTTAGATGATGGTGGTGAGGTAAAGACACTTCTTTCGTAGTATGTTTGCTGTCTATGACTATATTTCTTTGCTTCCGCACCTTTTCTGACAGCGAACACTAGTCTTTAGAAGCTCAACATTTCCTTCTACGATTTGAACGCGAATGGATGTTGGGGCCATATCCATCATCATCATAATCATGCTTCTATTGTGCTAATTGCTGATTTTCTATGTTTCACCTCCCTTTTGTATTTGAAAGCAGACTTGATTCTCTCCTCTCTGCTTTCTGCACAGGTGTTGAATTGGAAATTATAATGTTATAGCAACCAACTTTGAGTTGTTTTTGTGTTTCGAAGGTGGATCTGGACCTTGGAAACTATGAGCGGTTCCTCGATATCAAGTTGACTCGTGATAATAATATCACAACTGGGAAGATTTACCAGGTAATTTGGCTAATTTAACATCACCTTATGGTTATCATTGTCTTATGTACATCACTAGAGAATCCAAATATCATATAACCTGGCTGAACCCCGGAGTTACTGAAGTCAATAGTTTTTTTCCCTGATGTATAACAGTATGTTATTGACAAAGAGAGAAGAGGAGATTATCTGGGAAAAACTGTCCAGGTCTGTCTCTACTGTTAAAATGGGTTCTGTTATTCTCGTATTCCTTCTGATCAAAATTTGACATCTTAATATATAATCATTGTACTTGTATCTTCTTTCCTGTTGTCTAGGTGGTCCCTCACATTACAGATGCCATTCAAGAGTGGATTGAGCGTGTAGCAATGATACCAGTGGATGGAAAAGAAGGTCCAGCTGATGTTTGTGTTATAGAATTGGGCGGAACTATAGGTAAATCTAAAACAACATTCTTTATGCAGGGTACATGCGTTGTTGTGTAGCATTTTGGTTAGCTTAACAGCTTTCCTTGGTATAGGGGACATTGAATCTAGGCCATTTATTGAGGCGCTGGGTCGGTTCTCATACCGTGTGGGTAAGGGGATTGTGCATACACCTTTTTATCAACAAACTCATGTAAACCAATTTGTTTTCTGATTCCTTACAGAGTTGATTTCTCTTTCTACATGTTCTTCTTGTCAGGCTCTGGCAACTTCTGCCTCATTCATGTGAGCCTTGTGCCTGTTTTGAATGTTGTTGGTGAACAGGTATATCTGAATATTTTTTTTATGTTAACACTAGCTTCTTAAAAATGTGAACACTAGATCTGTGCATATTATGCTGGATCATATATGGGACAGTAAGATGCTTAAGCAAGGAGTCATCTGTTTATAAGAACAATTACTTACTGGCCCATGATTACGTTTTCCATTTTCAGAAAACAAAGCCAACTCAGGATAGTGTTCGGGAATTAAGAGGACTGGGGTTGACACCAAATATCTTAGCGTGTCGCAGCACAAAGGTCTCTCTCTCTCTCCCTCTCCCCTGTGTAATCAAAGCATCCAGGTGACGCCTACGCAATAGGGGGCTTTGTAGTCGAGGCAATGCATAGGCGTTGCTTAGGCGACCAAATTTTACCCTTTGTTTTTAATTAATAAGCCTGCTTAGAAGAGACAGGGGGTCTGACAAACCCCTACCTGTTGATTAGATAGAATGATGAAAAGTACAACGAGGGGACATAAAACCAAATGAAAATAATCACCTCCTCATTGGTGGGGCGAAGGAAGGCTTCTCATCCACTATTTTCTCTTCTGTCCCCTTTTTAACTCCCTTTAACAGTGGTTAAGATTCATCAACTCTTAGGGTTAAAGTATCTAACCTTGGTTTTTAGAAAATAAATTAACTATTGGGGGTTAAAACTTGTTAAACATAGTTCAAGGGCAGTTAAAGGGGCTTTGTGAGGGCGAGGAGTAATAGTCCGTTCCACACCTGAGGTTTTCTCCTCACCTGAGGTAATATGGATATTTCCAATACCCACAAAGTCCATCATTAGAAGACCGTTAACTGGTTTAGGAATTTCCACTATAGAACTAAATGAGCCCAAATTTTGGGTCAAACAAGTATTATTAGCAAACCAATCCGCAATTGTATTAGATTCTCTATAAATCTGATGAATATTATAACTGAATCCAGGATGCTGCTTATCAATAAGTTTCCTCTAATACCAAGCAGGCCAAGGAGTAGTCAATGAATTTACAACCAGTACAGAGTCAGACTCTCAATATACTTGATGGTCAATGAAAACAGACATTTAAACCATCAAGTAAATCTCTGAATTCAGTTGAAACATTAGTAGCATGCCCATAAAAATTGTAGAATCCTGCAATAAAGACTGTAGAATCCTCCAATACCAAAGTTTACTTTTGTCTGTTTATATAATATATTATTATATAAGATTTCATGGGTGCCTGCATAGATCATGTTCTAGGCGATTGGGGTCCTGGCTAGGTGAGGTGGTGGTCTAGGCTTCGCCTAGGTGAAATTTTGACTACATTGCAGTTCTCTCCCTTGTCAGTCTCAAGTTTCTAAATTTTGGATGTCTTTGGCAGGCACTTGACGAAAATGTGAAGGAAAAACTCTCTCAATTTTGCCATGTTTTGGTACTAAAACAAAAGTGCTGATTGTACTCCATTCTACTCCTTTAAATAATTATTTACCGTGCTATGCAAGATGCTACGTATTGAACCACCTATTTTCCAGGCAGAAAACATTGTAACTCTTTATGACGTTTCAAACATTTGGCACATTCCTTTGCTGCTAAGAGTAAGTAGTTCTTTATTGCTTTGGAAATTAAATTTCAGTTGTAGTTATCTTTTCTTACAACAATTACTAAGATTATTTTTTTTCTTCTCAATTAGGATCAGAAGGCACATGAAGCGATCTTGAAAGGGCTGAACCTTATTGGGTTTGTCTAATGAACTGGCTTCTCATTTTTTGTTTTGCCAATGTTTACTCAGTGACAATTGTTGGTAGTTTCGCGGGCAGCCTGTTGACGTCTTGTTTCATAATGTTCAGTGTTGCTAGGAAGCCTGCTTTAGAGGAATGGACTACTAGGGCTAAACTTTGTGATATGTTGCATGAGCCAGTGGGTCCCAAGCATTTCTCAAATGCGAATTGTAGTTTTATGATCTGTTTATGGAAAGTACTCAATTCACTTGAATGTTGTGTAATTTACAGGTAAAGATTGCCATGGTTGGAAAATATACTGGCCTTGCAGATTCTTATCTCTCTGTAATAAAGGTTTACTCAGCTGTTACTTGGAGTTATTTTCATGCATTATTATCCAATCTCCATTTACCTTTATACAGTAGCGGGTGGCATTTGTAGCCACTGAATTCTTATATATATATATATATATATTTGTTCTGAATTTTGAGTACAATATGCTGTCTGACACTCCTCATTTGTGCTGTATGTGCACATTGCATATTGTAGTTTCCAACTTCACTTTGAAATATTAGATAGTATAGCATGATATTTAGTCCATGGCCTCCTCGTGGTGTATTGAACTTCCATGACAGACATCATGCATCTTTTGCAGCCTTTTTCTTATAATAGTTATAATTAGATTGACAAAATAAGTGGAAGATAATGGTAAAGTGGTACCGTGCCACATGATATTGAGACATGTTCCATTTCAGCTAATTACGTAATACTTTGCATCCAATTACTGTCAAAGTGCTCTCTCTCTCTCTCTCTCTCTCTGTTAGAACGTCTCACCAGAAGTCTTTTCTTTTCACATTCTAGTTTTATAGATGGTCCAAAAGTCACTCAGTTTCGCATTTTTGTTTTTTGAAGCACTTTTTATGTGGCATGCCTTGAGTTGACTGGTTCAAAGTGTTAAGTCAATTGCCGGTTGATTTTTTTTTTTAATCTCTTTGTGGCACTAGGCAGCATGTTTTAGCTCTCAGGCATGGCCTGCTATGCCATATTACAAGTTGCCCGATGGGGTTTATACCTGTTAAATACTTTTTATCATAAGAGATTTGTCAGTTCTGAAATTTGAACTTTAGCTGCAACTCTTTATTTCCACAATATATAGTTGGTAGCTAGGTTGACTTTCATATTTTGCATGAAGATGCCTAAGCTAACCTCTTTCGGTCAAATTTTGAGATTCACCGCCTCTTGGAACATCAATTCTGAAATTTGAACTATGGCTGCAACTCTTTACTGCCACCTTATACATTTAATAGCTAGGTTAATTTTTTTATTTTGCATGAAGATGCTTGAGCTAACCTCTTCCTCTGTAGGACTAAATTCAACATTCACCACCTCTTGGAATTGATTTATTACTTTCAGAAATTTCTGTACATTAGTACCTTCTGAATTTCATGGTCAACTGTCTATCACATTTAGGACACCTTTGGCATCCTATTTTAGATGTTGATTTTTAAGAACTAGCCACATCAACCCTATTAAGGGCAACATGGAGCTAATATCGACCTTGGTGGCACCACCATGGCGCCCCAAGCCTTGGACAAACTGAGTTAGGGTAGTTTCGAAACCCCACAACATTCTTTCAGACATACCCATCCTTTACTAGTCCTTTGAAAGGAAAGCTGTCTACAGGCTTGGTAAGATTTCCTCACTCTTACCTTCCAAAAAAAAAGATTTCCTCACTCACTTGGGGATACTTTCTCGGATCTTTCTCAAGAATTTGCCAGGGGGAAACATTCTTTCTTGGTGCGTGTGGATTGGGGGGTTTTGCACGTGCCCGGGGGATTTAGTCGGGTGCATTAGGAGGCCTGGGCACCCTCATTACCCCTAAAAAAAAATCCAAATTTCTTAGTCTTTCCACATTATTTTTTTGTCAATTTTTGGTGTTTAACTTGCCACCATTTCTCATTTCTTTGTGTTCCTCTTTTCCTCTTTCCTTTTTTTTTTTTTTTTTCTTCTGTTGGATATTTTAAAGAAAAAATTGGTGTTTTGAAAAACAAAGTTTGTTTTTGGAAGTTGTTTTTCAAAGCAAAAATTTAGTTCCATATTGGAAAACTACCAATACTTTGACAAGTATAAATAAGATAGTGTTGGAAGAAGGCTTGGGCCTTAGGGGCATTGGAATTTATTACCCATACCCACTATGCTAACATGCAACTATTATGCCAAACCACACGCGCGCAAGCGCGTGCCGTGCTGTGCCAAGCCGAGTCGAGCGGGCCGGACCGGGCTGGGTTGGGTTATAGGATTCAAATGATTTTTTTTTAATCTCTTGTTTAAACGTTTTTAATCAAACCCGAAACTGTTTTAAGTTTAAATTATAACTGTTTTATGACTGTTGGGTTAGTTTATGACTGTGGGACTCTTTTTCAAACCTTTGTGCCTTTTTGAAAAGGTGTCTTTACTCTTTAAATAAGAGTCTTTTCTAGTCTCAAACTATTTCTTTTTTTACTCCCCTTCTCTGAGCAAATTTTGTAAGATTCTGTGTTCTGGAACAGACTTAGTACAACAAACTAATTCTGTTAAATAACATCCAAAGTAGTGTCTGTTGTATCCCGGAACTGATTTGTTGGACCCATTTGCTAACTTTGTTGTGGGGACGAATACGGTTTAAAGAAAGTATAACCTACGCCTCGGATTTGCTTTCTGTAATTCTGCGATATTTGAAACCATTTTTCCAACAATTTTAAATTGTATTCGATGGCAACCAGAAATCAAGTACAGCCTCATCCGAACCTTCCAAGGCTTGAGAACTTCGATGGAGCACACTTCAAACGATGGCAACAGAAGATTCATTTCTTCCTTACTTCACTGAATGTCGTATCTGTTCTCACTATAGTTTGTCCTACCACAACTGATGATTCCACCATTGAAGATATCCGGAAAAAACAGAAGTGGAAAGCAGACAATCATGCATATTGTGGTCACATCTTCAATTACTTGACTGACTCTCTGTTCGATGTGTACCAGTATACAAAGACTGCAAAAGAACTTTGGGAAGCGCTGGAAAAGAAATACAATACAGAGGATGAAGGATATCGATCCTATCTTGTAAGTCAATTTTTAAATTATAAGATGACTGATGGAAAACCCATTATTGAATAGGTTCATGAATTTCAGGTTATCATAAATAACCTCATTGCAGAAGGAGCCATCTTCAAGGAATTCTTTCTTGCGAAAGCAATAGTTGCAAAACTACTACTTTAATGGAAAGAATACCGGAAAACCCTTATACATACTAAGGAAGAAATGGCTATAGATGATCTCTTCAAGCGTCTTCGAATTGAGGAAGAGTTAAGGTTGGGGGATAAACTGGAGGAACAAACTGAATTGGTCTCCAACGCGAATCTGATTGAGAATGAAGAACCTGATAAGAAGAAGCAGAAATTCAAACACTCCTTCCAACAAAAAGACAAGAAAGACAAGAAGAACACTAAGGATAAGAAACCTAAGAAGGGGGCTTGCTACCATTGTGAGAAGCCCGGACACTTCAAAAGGGATTGCCGACACTTTAAGAAAATTCAAGCAAATGTAGTTGAAGAGAAGTTTGTTGCAATGCTTTCTAAAGTAAACCTTTTAGGAGATCAAAAGGAATGGTGGTTTAACACAGGTGCTACAAGACATGTATGCAAAAACTATTCCATGTTTTCTTCTTATGAAAAGGTAACAGAAGATCAAGTTCTCTACATGGGAAACTCTTCTACGACAAAGATTGAAGGACATGGGAAGGTGGAAATGGACTTCACTTCCGGGAAGACAGTTACTCTTAATAATGTCTTACATGTACCTGAAGTCAGGAAGAATCTTGTATCAGTCAGCTTGTTAGTAAAACATGATTTTAAGTTAGTATTTGAGTCTAATAAATGTATTCTATCTAGGAAAGAGATTTGTTGGTAAAGGCTATGCCTTAGGAAGATTGTTGAAAGCCAGTATTGGCTATGATGAAATGAATGAAATTTCTGATTCTACATATATGGTTGATTCTTTTAATTTATGGCAAGCTAGATTAAGACTCAAAAATCTTAGATATATGAAATTTATGTCAAAATTGAACTTTATTCCTTCACTTGAAAACTCAAATGTTGATAAATGTGAAATCTGCACTAAGACTAAGTTAACTAGAAAGTCATTTAAAAATGTAATAAGGAAGTCTAATGTTTTAGAATTAATACATTCTGATTTATGTGATTTCTCTAAAATTACTACAAGATGAGGAAAAAGATATTTTATAACATTTATTGATGATTGTTCTAAATTCACTCAAGTATATTTAATACAAAATAAAAGTGAAGCTTTAGATAAGTTTAAAACTTATAAAGCATATGTAGAAAATCAATTAGATATTAAAATAAAATGATTAAGATCCGATAGGGGAGGAGAAAATATTTTTAATTAATTTAATGCTTTTTGTGAAAGCCAATGAATTAGACATGAATTTATAGCCCCTTATACTCAACAAAATGGTATTACAGAAAGAAAAAATAGAACTCTAGTTGAAATGATAAATGCTATGTCATGCAATTCAAATCTTGATTTAGACTTATGGGGTGAAGCAATTTTAACTGCTGTCCATGTATTAAATAGAATTCCAAATAAGAATTTGGATAAAACCCCATTTGAAATGATGATGAGAAGAGCACCTAGTTTACACTATTTTGAAGTGTGGGGGTGTAGGGCATTAGTAAGATTGCCAAATCCTAAAAGGCCAAATCTTGGTCTAAGGGTCATTGAATGTGTATTCATTGGATATGGACAGAATAGCATAACATATAGATTTATGGTTATTGAAAATAATCAAGTAATAAGTAAATATTCTATCATTGAATCTAGAGATGTTTTTTATGAAACTTCATTTATAACAAAACCAAGTCAAGAAAATACTAATCATAGTATAAATAGAAATCTAACAAAAATTTCAGAAATTCCAATTATGGAAAATACTCAAAATGAAGAAATTCAAGAAATACCTCAAGATCAAGAACAAAATCTTGATCCAATCCCAGAACTTAGAAGAAGTAAAAGGGCTAGAAAAGAAACTAATTTAGGGAATGATTATTTTCTATACTTAGTAGAAGGGGATCGAAATGATTTTTTTCATGAATTTCTATATTGTCTAAATATAGATAGTAATCCATTAATATTTCAAGAAGCTATTAATTCAAGAGATGTCGATTTTTGGAATGAAGCTATTAATGCTGAAATAGACTCAATAATGGCAAATCAAACTTGGAAACTAGTAACTTTACCTAAAGGATCTAAAACCATAGGTAATAAATGGATCTTCAAAAGGAAATTAAGAGCCGACGGTTCTATTGAAAAATTTAAAGCAAGATTAGTTGTTAAGGGATATAGACAAAAAGATGGAATAAATTTCTTTGATACTTTTGCATCTGTAGCACGTCTTACTACAATAAGATGTTTAATTGCTTTAGCTTCAATTCATAAATTAATAATTCATCAAATGGATGAAAAAACTGCTTTTCTAAATAAAAATTTAGAAGAAGAAATATATATGGATCAACCTGAAAGATTTGTTTTACCAGGAAATGAAAACAAAGTATGCAAATTAACTAAATCTTTGTATGGTTTAAAACTAGCTCCTAAACAATGGCACACTAGATTTGATGAAGTTATTTTAGACTTTGGATTTAATATAAATGAATTTGATAAATGTGTTTATAGTAAATTCCATAATAACAACAGAATTATAATATGCTTATATGTGGATGATTTGTTATTATTTGGAACTAATAATAATGTGATAAAAGAGACGAAAAGTTTCTTAAAATCTGTCTTTGATACGAAAGATATGAGATTAGCAGATCTTATCTTAGGAATTAAGATAATAAGAACTTGAAATGAAATAATAATGTCTTAAATCACATTATTTTGAAAAGATTCTTAAATAATATAACTACTTTGATATGGATTTAGCATTTACATCTTACGATACAAATGTAAAGCTAATTAAAAATGAAGGAAGATGTATCTTTCAACTTAAATATGCAAGTCAAATAGGAAGTCTTATGTATGCAATGTATTGTACTAGACCTGATATAGCAGATGCTGTTGGAAAATTGAGTAGATTCATATTTAATCCTGGTTATATGCATTGGAATGCTCATACTCATTTTTTTAGATACTTAAAATATTCAATGAATTATGCTTCACATTTTTCTAGTTTTCCAAATGTATTAGAAGGTTATTGTGATGCCAGTTGAAATTCTAATGATTTTAAATCCACAAGTGGGTGGATATTCACTATAGATGGAGCCGCGATCTCATGGGGATCAAAGAAGCAAACTTGCTTAACTCATTCCACAATAGAATCTGAGTTTGTTGCACTAGCGGCTTGCAGCAAGGAGGCAAAGTGGCTAAGGAATTTAATGTTAGAAATTCCATCAATGGTAAAACCATTGCCACCGGTTTCTATACACTGTGATAGTGAAGGCACACTATCAAAGGCCTATTGTAAAACATATAATGGAAAATCTAGACATATTGGTCTAAGGCATAGCTATGTAAGAGAATTATTCAAAAAATGAGTAATCTCTGTTTTAAGTATTAGGTCTTTACAAAACTTGGCGGATTCGTTTACTAAAGGCCTGGGTCGAAATGGTGTATACAAGACATCGAGAGAAATGGGTTTGAAATCCATTAACTCATTGAAATCACTTATAGCAGAAACCCAACCTAATATTCATTAGGTTCAATGGGAAAAACAAGCTATAAATATGTGATTGAAAGTGTACTAACATACACTTTAAAACTGTAATAACAAAAGAGAGGTTGAGCATTGACTCTTAATAGGTCTATAACTAAGTGTTGAAGTGTACCATTTACAGTTACACTTTTAATAGATCTACCTATGTAGGTGTGGAAGTTTGACCGCTTCTAAAGTGAGAAACAACTTTCTCATTAAAAACTCACAGAAAATAGGATTATAGCACAAGGCCATAAAAGTGCTAACATAAATGAACACTAGAACCTTTTGAGAAAAGTATGTGTATACATAGTCCGATTCACCATCAAGTGTAAGCAGTTCAAGACTAAGATCACTGCAAACACTGGTGGATTTTGACTCTATAAACTTAGGTGATGGTTAAAGTCCAGAAGACACCATTCACTGAAATATGACTTCTCCTAGTTTGCTCAAAAATTTCTTTATTTTATTTAAAATAGTGGGGGATTGTTGGATATTTTAAAGAAAAAATTGGTGTTTTGAAAAACAAAGTTTGTTTTTGGAAGTTGTTTTTCAAAGCAAAAGTTTAGTCCCATATTGGAAAACTACCTGTAGACACCCCATTTTTGCACGCCCCGATGATTTAACTCCAAGTGTCAAAAGGCGAGCTTCAAATGACGAGATCCGGACTCCAAATAACCCAAAGATCCAAGGTAAAAGTCAAAGCCCAAACCGAGCCAAACGGAACCAAACCAACCAAGACCCAAGGGATAGGGGCCCGTCAAGCATAGCAGTAGGCCCGCGCCCTTTAGAAGGGCGCGCCACCTATTATGCCCAAGAATCCTTCCCGCGGCCTTTAAAAAGGCGCGGTACGGAAACCCTTATTGGTCTTCGGTTTCCGTGCTACTTCGTTTTCGTGTTTTGGGTTATTTTTTTTAGTCCTACATCGGAAAAAAACGTGAAAATCCTTCTTTTTCATCCTATAAAAGGAGCCTCACCCCAAACCCATAACTCATCTTGGAAAATCCGGAAAGTCTTGAAGACTTGAAAAAAACGGTGAAAACTCTTGAGAATCGGAGGAGAATCCTTTAGGCTTTCAACTTGAAACCTAGGAGAACTCTGAAAAAGCCTAGCTTAGCCCTCGAATCCCAGAAATTCCAGCCATCAACCTAGGAGGGATCTTCACCAACTTTGGGGGGAAATCTTGGGAGTTCGGATCTCGTCGAAGCATTCTCTTCAAACACTTGGAGCATTTAAAAGGGAAAAGGTATGCCACATCCCCATCCTCTACTTCTACCCGTCCAAGTCTCTTATTCCCTCACTTTCTCTGAGTAGCTCGGAGATTTCCCTCTTCACGGTTGTGCGGACGAGGAAATCCGGGTGAAGGAAATGGCCGGAAGACCAGATCTTCGACTTCTTTTTAAGCTTTTCTTTATTATTGTTAGTAGTTTCGTCCCTTTTCCACCCAAAGGTAGGCGGGGCCCTTCTTAACTCGGTTGAGGAGGGATGTGTGGCCGTTCGCCGATTTAGGGAAAAGGGATTTTGCAGCACAAGTAGAGAGAAATTCACCCTAACTCGGTCGAGGAGGGGTGGCTTTCCAATCTCGAAATAAAAGAAAACAAGTAGGGATGAAATCGCCTTAACTCGGTCTAGGAGAGGTGGTTTTTCTCGAAATAATAAAAAAAGAGAAAATAATTTTAAATTAATTTAATGGAGAAAGTTAAGAGGTAACCGTCGCTCGACGGATGAGGTGGGGTGCCTAACACCTTCCCCAACTCATAAAAGAATCCCCGGACCCATTCTCGGTTTTTTTATTTAATCGAGGGTTCTTAATTGTGGGTGACCAATCACACCCAGAATCTTGATTGGTGGCGACTCTAACAGATCTCGGCTTCACATCGGTTGAAAAACACGGATGTGGGGAGGGGATCGACCCGGGCCGGCTATCGCACAGCTGGCGACTCTGCTGGGGATCTAGAGGATTCAAGCCTCGATTTAATTTTCTCAATTAAATTAATTTTTTGTTATTTTCATTTTTTTTATTTGTCGTTTTCTTCTGTTTTATCTTGTACACCGTTCACGGCATTCACTTTCCCCCATGTTGTCCGAAACCGGACTTACCCCCATATTTGGAACTAAGTAGTTGAATGACCGTGGATAGCATCCCGGAAACGGCGACGAAACATTCCAACCTCAATCGTTTTGAATAAAGGAAGTGCACGGATCGTGCACAGATATTCTGTGATTGTGGGACCCTTTTTAGGTGGATATTAGAACCCTACAAATCTCATATAGAAATATTTGTTGAGGACACATTAACTTGCATGTTTTCTGATGATAGTATTGAATGATGTTAATGTTTAAGATAGTCATCTGCACAATGTTCAACTGAGTAGTGCCGTAAGTCTTTGGTATCCGCACTGGATATTACAGAGCAACTACCCAAAAAGCTCAGGCATTAGAACATTCCCTGTTCACTATATTGGTTATCTCGATGCTTTATTACATATTGATGATTCGAGATTTCTAAATCTCTGTTGATGGACACTAAGTCGTGAGGAACTTTTCTTTAGCTGAACCTTCGGACTTCAAAAAAAAAAAAAAAAAAAAATAGGAATGAGTCATTGTTTTTTTAATTCCCTTAAGTCCTACGGGCAACCTGGTTAGAGGCTAAAAACCTCTAAAAAAATTCCCTTAAGTCCTACGGGCAACCTTGTTAGAGGCTAAAAACCTCTATCCCGCCTTTGTTTTAAAATTCCCCTAAGTCCTACGGGCAACCTTGTTAGAGGCTAAAAACCTCTATCCCGCCTTTGTTTTTTTTTTTAAATTCCCTTAAGTCCTACGGGCAACCTTGTTAGAGGCTAAAAACCTCTATCCCGCCTTTGTTTTAAAATTCCCCTAAGTCCTACGGGCAACCTTGTTAGAGGCTAAAAACCTCTATCCCGCCTTTGTGTTAAAATCCCCTAAGTCCTACGGGCAACCTTGTTAGAGGTTATACCTCTATCCCGCCTTTGCAACATTGACTCACTTGTTTTGGAAAAGAAAAAAAAAAAAAAAATTCGAATCGAATCAAAATTTTAGCTAGAGGAAAGTTTCCCACCAACAGAAGCATCCATCTTCAGAGATTTTTCCATATTTGATCTTTTTGGTTTTCAAGTTATTCTTAACAGCTCCAGGGAAGGAAGTATCGTCTGCATTCACTCAGCTTATCAGGAGCCTCCCTATTTACTGAGGTCTAGACAAAGCATACTCGGGATGGAAGAAGGTAATGGCCCCGCCCGAGCAAAATTTAGGCAAGAAACCGAAGCTGGTTTGGCCGAGTTAAAAGGCAACCTTCAGAACATGACACTAATGATGGAACGGCTCTTGGCTCGATATGACCGGAACAAAGGACCAAAGATCCCTGAAACATCTGATGTACATCCCCCAAATTCTCTAAAGCAAAAGCGGACAGATACTCCGCCACCACATGGGGATCAAAAAAATCCAGTCTACCTTCAAAGGAAAGAAGAATGGCGTCATGAGAAACCCAAGAGCGCGCTAGCCACACAGGTTGAAAAGCTTGCAAAAGATCTGAGATCGGTCAAAGGCTTCGACCCCTTTTCCAAGATTGGTATTGATGATCTCTGCCCTTATTCCCTCTCAAGTCTCCTGCCGAATTTTGAGATTCCCAAGTTCAACAAGTATAGTGGCCAAAGCTGTCCTGTGGCACATTTAAAACTCTATGGAGGTACTCTAGGGATATACGGGAAGAATGAGCAGCTGATGTTGCAGCTTTTTCAAATGAGTTTATCAGGAGGAGCTCTTCAATGGTTTGCAGAACTTGATCACTCCAGAATCAAGTGCTGGATGGACCTAGCAGAAATGTTTGTGGCTCGATATCGGTACAATATGGAGGTAACTCCCACCCGGTTAGATCTCCTCAAAATGGAGAGGAAGGCATCAGAATCATTCAGGGAACATGCATACCGGTGGCGCGATACAGCCGCCAAGGTCAGGCCTCCCATGATGGAAGACGAGATGGTCAGTACTTTCATTTCAACATTGAAGGCCCCGTATTACGAGCGCCTAGTGACACAAACAAAGTCAAGCTTCGCAACTATTGTCCGGTATGGGGATGACATTGATGAAGGGGTCAGGACTGGGAGAATCATGGATTATACCACTTTTCAGAAGGTAATGTACTATAATGGTAGTGAGAATCCTGCCCCAACAAAAGCATATGAGGGGAACTCTCAACCGTTTCAGGTGCACTCTCAGCCTCAACCATCAGAAGGATATATGCAACCCACTCAAGTGGAAATGCCTCAACAAGAGCAACAATGCATAAATCGGAGTCAAAATTCGCTGTCGATGTATGGTGATGAGGACATCACAACTACCTCTCGGGCAATCAATGTCATAAACATGGAAGGATGTGATGTTGACCCATCTCCATTTCAAGCCCAATTTCAAGCTCATTTGAACAAGAGTCAAGTCTCCCCTATCTCCAGCACCATATCCAAACAGCGACCATCAGTTCAACAACAGCCTATCGTCTTTAGCCGGCCCTCCATCATCGTTATCTCATCCAATCCCACACCACCACCAATAGTGCTTGATAGGCCTACTCTTCCACCACCTAAACCCATGCCACGACCAATTGTGTTTGATTGGCCTACTCCTCCACCACCTAAACCCATGCCACGACCAATGGTGTTTGATTGGCCTACCCCTTCACCACCTACTCCTATGCCACGACCAATCGTATTTGATTGGCCTACCCCTCCATCCAACCAAACTCTAACCCCACAACTTGTTGTATTTAATTGGCCTACCCCTCCATCCAACCAAACTCCCACCCCAACAGACTTGAAAAGGGCTCCCTACGATTGCAACAATATCCAACCGATAAAGAATGAAATCCCAGGAGAGGTAGTTGTCGAGGTCGAAGATTTTAGTTAGTGCAGACAGACTTGTAAATCGGACTTGGCCAAAGAGAAGGAGAAAATCAGAGAAGATGAGGAAGAAAGAGAAGAATGTGAGAAAGGAAAAGAGATTGAGGGAGAAAAGAAAGAAAAAGAGGCTGAGGGAGAAAAGAAAGAAATAGAGACTGAAAGAGAAGAAAAAGAAGATGAGGAAGAAAGAGAAGAAGGTGAGAAAGGAAAAGAGATTGAGGGAGAAAGGAAAGAAAAAGAGGCTGAGGGAGAAAAGAAAGAAATAAAGACCGAAAGAGAAGAAAAAGAAAAAGAGGAAGAAAAGGAAGAAGATGAGAAAGGAAAAGAGACTAAGGGAGAAAATAAAGAAAAAGAGGCTGAGGGAGAAAAGAAAGAAATAGAGACTGAAAGAGAAGAAAAAGAAAAAGAGGATGGGAGAGAAGAAGAGAAAAGAGATGATGAAAGAGAAAGAATAAGAGAAGATGAAAGAAAAGAATCTGGAAAAACAAAAGGGTACAAAATCTTCAATGGATCTATGGAGGATATCTCTGAGCAGGTTGAGAAAACAGAGCATTCTGTCTTTGAACAGATGAGTCCACAAGAAAAAGCATCCGAGGAAGACTGGGATAGAAGTCAGAATGGTCAGAAAGAAGGTTCAGATCGCTCAGGTATTTTGTTTTATGCAGGTAAGGAAAATTCAATCTACCATTTGAGGGCAAATGAAAAGGTGATGAATTGGGAGGTGGCTCCCATCAGGTGGCGCAAGCTTGACCATACCTCAATGGTCTCCGAAAAGCAAGGTTTCATTAGTTGCTTGGTTACCACCCGAGGATAGGCCTTCGGCCTCGGGTGGGATTAATTTAGAAGGCAACTCTTTTTGTAAAAAAAAAAAACAAAAAAACAAAAAAAACAAAAAAACAAAAAAAATGGAAAATTAAAATTGAAAAAAAAAATCTGAGTTTTTTTATTAGGCTATTTCAAAAAAAAAAAAAAAAGGGAGAGTTTTTATTTACTAGTATTTTGTTTTTGTTTTCAAAAAAAAAAAAAAAAAAAAAAAAAACTTTGGGAAAATATGATGAGAAGAATTTGACTGAAATAAATGAAAATTGGCAAAATGGATCCTCTAAAGAAATTTCAGATTTTTTCTGGATCATCATGAAAAAGGCATTAAGATTTAAGACCAATGTAGGAGAATCTGAATCCAAAAACCTAGGTTCAAAGGAGAAACCCAAGATGGTGACCATCAGAGGCAGCAAGCTAATGTGATTGACATGCAGATATGAGATCCGAATGAAATAACTTCAAGAACAAGCAGATGAAAGTACTATGCGAGCAGTTCAAGATCACACACCATAATTCCTTCTGATATGGACCATGGATGAATGAAGTCATAGAAGCAGCAAACAAGAGACCTGAAACGGATAATTGAAGGATGTTCATTGAATATCAGGTGATGTCATTTCATGATGAAAGCCAAAACATGTTGGCACGAGTTTACCTCAAAGACGATGGTGCTTCCACACAAATGACTCACTTCAAGAATCCATGTCAAATCATCTCAACATAATCAGAATGGTATTTTTCCGGGGGAGCTCTCATCATGATAGACAAAAAAGATTTTCCTGAGCCAATTAATTTGGACTCTATCAAAAATTCAAAAGGTACTATGCATAGTTCAATCTTGAGTTATATGGTTAAAATTGAAAGGAAGAGAGGCCATCCTTGCATATCTCCCATCAACATTATATGTCATCTAGTTAGCCCTTTGAGCCTTAACATTCGTTTCACAACCAAACTGAGACGTTTTGCACCCACACTGGGGCATTTTGGGTACAACCAAATAAAGCCAAAAGTTCAAGGTACCCCAGTGTTCATAAACTGGGGCAATTTTTGTGATCAATTATGAAAAAAAAAAAGAGGTCAATTGCTTCCGCCAAAATTCAAGGTACTCCAGTGTTCGTACACTGGGGCAATTTTTTTTGTCCCCTATAAAAAAGAAAAAAAGGGGGGGACAAAAATGAGAAAATCAAAGCAGTACAAGTGGGTAAAAGCGAAAAGTTAGAGTAACCCTAGTGTCCATATACTAGGGCAATTTTTAAAATGCCCCATAAAAAAGTTGGGAAGGGAAAAGCAAGACAAGCGGGAAAATCGCCTAAGGAGAAAAGGAGCAAAACCCAAAAGCAAGCAGATGTCTCAGTTCTTCCCAAATATCAAAATCTTTGAGCCTTCATCCTTTCTTTCAAAAGCCTTAACCATAGCCCACGTTTCGTCCAACCATTAAAGTCCTCTCGGATCAATGATAACCATAAAATCTTAAAATTGGACTACACATATGCATACATGAGTTCGGGCGATGACGGATTAGAGTGATTAAGAGAAAACTATAAAGAAAAGCATGACTTGAAAGGGCACAATGAAAACCCGAAAGGGCGTTGCGAGTAAAAACATCAAGTCATGGCAAGATCAAATTACTGCGGGCATGATGAAAACCCCTTTGGGGGTGTCAATGCGCAAAAATTACACAGGCCAGACCTGTTGAAAACCATAACTGGCATCAGGGGTAAAAAATGCACAAAAAAAAAAAAAAACCTTCAGCAGTCAATTTTACATCATAACCAGGTCTCAATGCTCAGGATGAGAACAAAAGCAGTTACAAGTCAGACGATATCATATAGTTGTTGCACCATTGAGGGTTAATCCAAAGGACTTAGGCGAATGTGATAAAGTGGATACTATGTTGGTCTAAACATTCTGAAAGTGGTCTGAATCATGCCCATCAATTTTAATCCTATCATAATTCTCATCATCATATTTTTCAAAGGAAAAAAAAAGTGTGTGCTTGCTTGGATGTTTTACGCTGGTCTGATTCTCTTTTCAAGGGATACGTAGGCAACCGTCATAGGTGCGACCCCACTGATGGAAAGTTTTCTGTTTGTTTTTGTTTGTTTCTTTATTTTTCTCTTTAAAAAAAAAAAAAAAAGGGTTTGTGATCCCCATTGGACTCTGCAATGATTTCCAATAATATTCTTTATTTGTTTTATTACAAATTACATACAAAATCATAAATGCAGAAAGTGAAATCTCTAAATCTTTTCCAATGGTTCTCGGTTCAGTACAGTCGACTTCAGCGACACCATGCCCATCATCAGCCTCTGGCTCTTTTCTACTCCGTCCACCTTCACCTGCAAAGGTATTAATACAGGGAGTAAATTGCATTATTTTTCTTGACATAAATACTACTGCATAAACTGATAACTTTCAGAGAATCAAATGATCAATGTCAATGTATGAATATGCATGTTTTGAAAGAAATATCAACTAACTAGTATTTACCTGTGCAGGACCAGGAGCAATATCAAAGTTCATATCCGGGTCGAAATAGTACTTTCAGCTGGAGCTCTATGCTGCAAAGCAAGAGGAAAATCAACAATGGGTCACAAATTATTTAAAAAAAAAAAAAAAGACTTTTAAGCACGCTTACCTCACTTACCTGCAATCAATCAATGGTTGTATGGTTGGAAACCGTGCTACATTAAACTTTAGGTTTGTTTTTCGAACTTAATATGCATACCAATCGACAGTCTGATTCATTCCATAATCATGATTGTTTGACTATTACTGCTATGAAAATGATGTGAGCATCCTCGAACTGAGTTACAAATTTGGAATATATATATATATTTTTGAAAAATTGTTTAAAAGCTTTCAAATCTACCTTATTTACCACCCCCTTTGCGCAGGTTCGGATCGAACCTGTGAGGGAGATTGAGGTCCATGATAGTGCCCACGTGCCGGATCCGTCTCCGTTTTCCTTTTAAACTACCCCCTTTGCGCAAGTTCGGATCGAACTTGTGAGGGAGATTGAGGTCCATGATAGTGCCCACGTGCCGGATCCGTCTCCGTTTTCCTTTACTTCTTCTTACCGAGCTTTTAAATTATTTTGAAAAAATTGATTTGTGAAAAATGTTTGACTCAATCACGGATGCACACATTAGTTTTCAAATGCAAAAATGGGCCTATGTCTATTCTTCTTTGTCGTTCTTTGCAAGCAAATCCGACAAAGAGGGGCAGCTGTAGACACCCCATTTTTGCACGCCCCGATGATTTAACTCCAAGTGTCGAAAGGCGAGCTTCAAATGACGAGATCCGGACTCCAAATAACCCAAAGATCCAAGGTAAAAGTCAAAGCCCAAACCGAGCCAAACGGAACCAAACCAACCAAGACCCAAGGGATAGGGGCCCGTCAAGCATAGCAGTAGGCCCGCGCCCTTTAGAAGGGCGCGCCACCTATTATGCCCAAGAATCCTTCCCGCGGCCTTTAAAAAGGCACGGTACGGAAACCCTTATTGGTCTTCGGTTTCCGTGCTACTTCGTTTTCGTGTTTTGGGTTATTTTTTTTAGTCTCACATCGAAAAAAAACGTGAAAATCCTTCTTTTTCATCCTATAAAAGGAGCCTCACCCCAAACCCATAACTCATCTTGGAAAATCCGGAAAGTCTTGAAGACTTGAAAAAAACGGTGAAAACTCTTGAGAATCGGAGGAGAATCCTTTAGGCTTTTAACTTGAAACCTAGGAGAACTCTGAAAAAGCCTAGCTTAGCCCTCGAATCCCAGAAATTCCAGCCATCAACCTAGGAGGGATCTTCACCAACTTTGGGGGGAAATCTTGGGAGTTCGGATCTCGTCGAAGCATTCTCTTCAAACACTTGGAGCATTTAAAAGGGAAAAGGTATGCCACATCCCCATCCTCTACTTCTACCCGTCCAAGTCTCTTATTCCCTCACTTTCTCTGAGTAGCTCGGAGATTTCCCTCTTCACGGTTGTGTGGACGAGGAAATCCGGGTGAAGGAAAGGGCCGGAAGACCAGATCTTCGACTTCTTTTTAAGCTTTTCTTTATTATTGTTAGTAGTTTCGTCCCTTTTCCACCCAAAGGTAGGCGGGGCCCTTCTTAACTCGGTTGAGGAGGGATGTGTGGCCGTTCGCCGATTTAGGGAAAAGGGATTTTGCAGCGCAAGTAGAGAGAAACTCACCCTAACTCGGTCGAGGAGGGGTGGCTTTCCAATCTCGAAATAAAAGAAAACAAGTAGGGATGAAATCGCCTTAACTTGGTTGAGGAGAGGTGGTTTTTCTCGAAATAATAAAAAAAGAGAAAATAATTTTAAATTAATTTAATGGAGAAAGTTAAGAGGTAACCGTCGCTCGACGGATGAGGTGGGGTGCCTAACACCTTCCCCAACTCATAAAAGAATTCCCGGACCCGTTCTCGGTTTTTTATTTAATCGAGGGTTCTTAATTGTGGGTAACCAATCACACCCAGAATCTTGATTGGTGGCGACTCTAACAGATCTTGGCTCCTCATCGGTTGAAAGACACGGATGTGGGGAGGGGATCGACCCGGGCCGGCTATCGCACACTACCAATATTGTCAAGTATAAATAAGATAGTGTTGGAAGAAGGCTTGGGCCTTCAGGGGCATTAAAATTTATTACCCATACCCACTATGCTAACATGTAACCATTATGCCAAACCACCCGCACGTGTGCCGTGTCGTGTCGTGTCGTGCCGAGTCAGGTCGGTGGGCCGGGCCGGGTTGGGTTGGGCTGGGTTGGGTTGGGTTGGGTTATGAGATTCAAATGATTTTTTTATAATCCCTCTTGTTTAAAATTTTTTTAATTAAACCCGAAACTGTTTTAAGTTTAGATTATAACTGTTTTATGACTGTTGGGTTAGTTTATGACTGTTGAACAATTTATGACTGCTGGACTCTTTTTCAAACCTTTGTGCCTTTTCGAAAAGGTGTTTTTGCTCTTTAAATAAGAGTTTTTTCTAGTCTCAAACTACTTCGTTTTTTACTTCCCTTCTCTGTGCAAATTCTGTAAGATTCTGTGTTCTGGAACAGACTTAGTACAACAAACTAATTCTGTTAAACAGCATCCAAAGCAGTGCCCGTTGTATCCTGGAACTGATTCGTTGGACCCATTTGCTGACTTTGTTGTGGGGACGAATACAGCTTAAAGAAAGTATAGCCTACGCCTTGGATTTGCTTGTTATAATTCTCGATTTCTGAAACCATTTTTCCAGCATCCTCTTTACAAGATTAAGATACTCAGGTGCCTCACTCTATCTTCTGCAATTTCTCATTTCCAATAAGTTTAAATTGTTGCTAAAGGTTTTTTTTTCTTTTCCATTAGTATCTTTGGACAAGTTTGAACCTGCACATTCCAGGCTTAATCTGTATCTTAAGAAAACTAAATATTTTTCTGTGAATCATATAAACTTTTGAATGTTTTTCTCTAGTAACAAACTGGCATTTTATATTCGTTCTTCATGTATGCAGGGTTTAGATTGCATACCAACTTTGAAATAAGGCTCTGTTTTGTTAAATGTTCAAGTTATTTATCTGACTATTTATGATTCTCAACTTGTCTCTTGTACTCAAGTTCTTTTTTCTCCTAGTTTTTTTCCTTTGCAACATCTTAAACACTCCTATGCCTATCTTTATCCACTCCATTCCCCCATCCATAATGGTCTCCAATAGATAGCTTCCTTGAACTATTTTTTAGCATTTTCTGGTTACAATCGAAACATTATTCAATCAGAATTTCAACGAACCATAATTAGAACCTTTTATCAATGATGGTTTGGATATGCATCAATTATGAGACATGCTAATAACATAAATGAAGAGATATGTTGGAATGTAAAACAACTATTATTTACTCCTGTAATTTCGGGACACAACTGGTCTATTCTAACCAATGAGAAAGTCTGTGCTACTATATTGGCCGATTACAGTTAGGCCTGTTTGGAAGTGATTTGGCTGCCCATGGAGACTAGCTAATGTTCCCGAATATATTTCAGATTTAAGGATAGGGATAAACATTTTGTATGGACATACTCATTGAAGTACCACAAGAATTCTGGTATGGTATCTGTATTGTACATGGCTCACTCTGCCAAATTTTTATATGAAAAATGTTAAATTGGGTAATATATCCTTAATTGGGAAAAATAGGGTCATATTATAGGATTAAATTTGATAATATATTGACCATATGGCCATAATGTTATAGCTTGAGATTTGGATAATGTAGAGTAGCTGAAAACTAATAACTAATCTTGGTGTGAACTCACAATCTGCATAATGTCAGCTATCTTGCATTGTGGTCTGATACTAGTGCCATTATTGGCAAGGTTCGTAATATCGAAAATATCGGCAATATATCGCCGATATTTTTCGATATCGTTGGACACCGATGCATCGACACCCTGTTGGAAAAAAAATACACGATATCGGTTTGTATCGCCGATATATCGTCGATATATCGTCGATACAAACCCGAAATCGACCAAAACCAGATGAGTCCCATCCGAATCAGAGATTCGGTCAGGGTTCCCCTTTTTTTCGCATGCGCAAGCATCAATTCGAGAAAAAAAAAAAAAACCAGTACTAACTAGTAACTACAGAAAACCCGTGAGTCCCATTCGATGCCTTTAAATTGTAAAAAACCACATACCATTCACGATATAGTCCATATCTTGAGAGTTCACACTCTGATTTAGTAGAAAAAAAAAAGGGAGGGGTTGATTTAGAAGAAAGAAGAAGGAAGAAGAAGGAGGAAGAAGAGGCCAGAGGGTACCCGTACCTGAGCCAGTCCACCGTCGCTGTCCAGCGTTGCCGTCGCCGTCGCCGTTGCCAAACGCCCAAGCAGGTTCCTCCTTTCCCCCTCGGTTCCCCCTCTCTGCCGTGGTTTTTTTTTTCGTTCTCTGTCTCATCTCCCTGTTACGAATTTGTGATAACTGATAAGCTTCAAACCCTTATAAGGGTTTGCTAAGCTCACTCCTTTAACTTAAAACCCTTACAAGGGTTTGCTAAGGTCACTCCTTTAACTTAAAACTTAAAACTCTTATAAGGGTTTGCTAACTTCACTCACTCGTATTTTAAACATAACACCTGGGTTTGCTAACTTCACTCACTCCGAATTAAAACTTAAAACTCTTATAAGGGTTATCTAACTCCACTCCTACGTAAAACTTAAAACCCTTTTAAGGGTTATCTAACTTTACTATTACTTTTTATTTTTATTTTTTTAAGGGTTTTATTTTTTCTATGAAACTAGCATTACCTTATAAACCCTTATAAGGGTTATTTAATTGTTAACGCTTTTTTTTTTGTAAAAAAGTTATCATGTTAATATTAAGGATTTTAACCTAAAATTTAAAAGGTAATGCTAGTTTCACACTTTCACTCTCTTTGTAAATTATATGGAGGCTTTAATTTTAAAAAAGCTTCACTATATTGAAATATAACAAAAAAATAATAATTTTCAGATAAAGATGTATCTCTAGCAAATTATGCCCATAAGACCTTTGTACTAATATTAAAAAAATAATAATTTCTTAATAATATTTTATAAATTAAAAATAATTTATATGTAATATCTCTAACCTCATAAGGGCTTTTTTAAAATATAATAACACCTTGACTAATTAGTAATCACTTAGCTATTCTTTTTAGTATAAAAATTTAGCATGCTTTCTCTAATCAGTAATCACTTTGATTAATAAGTTAATATACTTTTGCCCTACAAAAATTTATAAGTTAATATACTATTTTTATTACATAATGTTAAAAAATTATAAAATATACTATTTTGAAGACAAAAAAATTTAAAAACTAGTCTGCCATATTAGAAATTATATTATATGACAAAAAGTAATATGTTATAATCTTTTAAGATTTTAAAACTGGTCTTGATAAAGATGTATCTCTAGTAAATTATGCTCATAAGATCATTTTAGTAGTATTAAAAAATTAATAATTTGTTAATAATATTTTATAGATTAAAAATAATTTATATGTAATATCTCTAACCTCATAAGGGCTTTTAAAAAATATAATAACACCTTGACTAATCAGTAATCATTTAGCTATTCTTTTTAATACAAAAATTTAACATACTTTCACTAATCAGTAATCACTTTAATTAATAAGTTAACATACTTTTTAGTATAAAATTTTATAAGTTAATATACTATTTTTATTACATAATTTTAAAAGATTATAAACATATTGTTTTGAAGACAAAAAAATTTTAAAACTGGTCTGTCATATTAGAAATTATATTATATGGCAAAAAGTAATATGTTATAATCTTTTAAGATTTTAAAACTGGTCTTCATAAAGATGTATCTCTAGCAAATTATGCTCATAAGACCATTTTAGTAGTATTAAAAAATTAATAATTTCTTAATAATATTTTATAGATTAAAAATAATTGATATGTAATATCTCTAACCTCATAAGGGCTTTTTAAAAATATAATAACACCTTGACTAATCAGTAATCACTTAGCTATTCTTTTTAGTACAAAAATTTAACATACTTTCACTAATCAGTAATTACTTTGATTAATAAGTTAACATACTTTTTAGTATAAAAATTTATAAGTTAGTGTACTATTTTTATTACATAATTTTAAAAGATTATAAAACATACTATTTTGAAGACAAAAAAATATTAATACTGGTCTGCTATAATTTGTATATTTTTATTTAATTATGATCAATGTTATATATATATATATATATATATATATATATATATATATATATATATATATATATATATAACTATTGAAACTTGATTATGAGTACACATTGCAAATAAGAGTTGATTATATCATGTGTTTAACTTTCTTATATTTTTTAGTGATCCATTGTACAGTATTTTTTATATTGTAAAAGAATTAGCCCAAGTAATTCCACCACTCTATAATTTGTAAAAGAAATAAGAATCTTTGTATTTTGTATTTCGACGAAGAAGTCTTGCTTGATGACATTAAGCTTGTAATCATCTAAACAACACTTATTATATATAGATTACATTAAAATAAAAATTCTATATATTTAAAACTTAAACAGGAGTCCCGCACATTTAAATAAAATTGCATCAACTTCTTTTTACATAATTACATCCACTTCATAGTCAAATAAAATTACATCCACTTCTTTTTACATAATTACATCAACTTCATAGTCAAATAAAATTACATCCATTTCTTTTTATATAATTACATCAACTTCATACTGAAATAAAATTATCGTCTTCCTTTTTTCTTGATGCAGGATCTCCGATCAGTTAACCATCTCCTCTCTTCTCCATTAATTTTGTCCTGTAAAAACATTGAACTCATCAATTGCATATAAAAATAGTTTGAGAAACTAAATTAAAATTCAATTACTTATCATATAGAAACAATTTGAGAAACTAAATTACATTTCAATTAGTTATCAACTGTAATGTGCATTCATAAGCTTTTCATATTCCTAAAACAATTAACATGGATAATCATTAAAAAAATCACGGGTTTTGGTGTTTGATTATATTATGTGTTTGACATTAATATTTATTGGTGATCCACTAGGAGATGGTACGGGACATAGGTTGGTCGCATGGCAAACAAATAGAAGGGAACAAGAATGGAGCAATATGTAATTATTGTGGCAAAAAAATAAGGAGCGGTGGAATTACCCGGTTAAAGTGGCATCTTGCCGGGGGTGATTCGAATGTGGCAGACTGTCCAAGTTGTCCGATGGAGGTCAGACAAGCTATGAAGGTTAACCTTACCATTGGGGCTAAGCAGAGACTGGAGCATGTCGCAGAGCAAAAGGCAATCCGTCAAGAAATAAGGCGTGGTCTACAGCCACCAGTAGATGTGGATGATGACGACGAAGATGATACTTTATACCCAATCGACTGTATTGGAGTTGACGAAAGGCTAGCATATCGACAGGGCTATCGTCAATCTATGCGCCAGCAGTGGGACAGAGATCAGGAGCGTTCATTTGCAGCTCGCATGCAGTCTGCCGATTTCAGAGGCAGTGTCGGAGCAGGACCATCTGGTTCGACTGGTAGGACATCTGATTTTGGGACTGGGACACAACCACATGGTATGTTTGGCCGCAGCCAAAGCATGAAAGTCCCGGATCTGCCACATGATTCATCTCTGTACAAAAGTCGAAATGCAAAACAGAAGCGGCTGAAGGAAATGTGGAGTGGAGGAAGTCTGGTGGAAGCGCTTGGAACAGCTGTATCCAAGTTTTTCATACATAGTCATGTGCCTGCTAATGCAGCCTCAACCCCACAGTTTAAAAACATGATTCACGAGGCAGAACGGGTTGGGCCGGGGGTAGAGCCTCCTTCTCCATATGAGATTACAGGTAAATATTTAGACGCAGAGGAGAAGGAGATGAAAGACTATATTGACACTCTAAAGCCAACGTGGGAAAACTTTGGTGTCACTATTATGTGTGATGGTTGGACAGGACCCACTAGGCTTTCGATCATCAACTTTATGGTGTACAGTCAGGGAAGGACAATATTTTTAAAGTCCATTGATGCATCTGATAATATAAAGGATGCAAAATATATATATGACTTAATGAAGGGTGTTGTAGAGGAAGTGGGAAAGAAAAATGTAGTCCAGGTGGTGACTGATAATGGGAGTGCCTTCGTGAAGGCTGGGAAGATGCTTATGAAAAAATATCCCTTATACTGGACCCCTTGCGCAGCCCATTGCATAGACCTGATGTTACAGGCAATAGGAGAAAGGAAATCTGTGAAGGAGGTTATTGACGAGGCAAGAACGGTAACCAACTTCATATACAACCACAGTTGGGTTCTAGCAAATATGAGGGCTTTGTGTGGTGGTGAAATAGTACGGCCAGAGGCGACGCGCTTCGCCACGAATTTTATTGCCTTAGAGAGTTTGTCCAAACATAAAATTGGACTAAAGACATTATTCACTGGGACTGATTGGGCAGAATATGGACAAAGGCGCACTATTTTGGCAAAAAAAGTTGAGGACATTGTCCTTAATAACAAATTTTGGGACAAAGTGAATGATACGGCTGCCATACTAGAGCCTATTTACCGTGTCTTAAGGGTGATAGATGCAGATAAGTGGCCGACTATGGGTTCTGTGTACGAATTAATGCGGGTAATGAAGTTGTCGATAAAGAATGTGTCCCCTCGTGGATACAAGTGGGTCCACAAGATTATCGATGCTCGTTGGGATAAGACAATGGAGCATCCCCTTCATGCTGCTGGTAAGTTTGATGTTTATTAGATGTTTACATTAAAGTTATTGCATGCTTGTAATACTAATTGCATGTCGTATAATTTTCACATTTCAGCATATTATTTGAACCCAAAGTATCACTATAACCACAAATTGGGGAATCGGGATGACTTAATGAAGGTTGTTCACGACGTCTTCGAGACGTTGGACCCGAAGTGTAAGAGAAAGGGAGACTTCGGGAATGAGGTGAAATGTCTTTATCTCGTTAACTATAGCATATTTATGTGCATTATTGCATTCTAATATATTTTATCTAATTAGAACATGTTTTCTCAAAATCTATAGCTAGTACGCTTCAGGGATGCGCGAGGGAGCTTTGGAAGAACTGCTGCTAAGGAAGGAAGGTCTAGGATGACGCCATGTGAGTAATTTCTTCTCAATAAAGTAATTATATGTTATTTCTCTACATCAAAATATATATGAAACTAATGGATAACATCATTTAATTGTCAGCTGATTGGTGGCAAATGTACGGAACCGACTGTCCGACCCTCAGAAAATTGGCGGCTCGCGTGTTAGCACAGACTGCTTCATCTTCAGCATGTGAGCGAAACTGGAGTACATTTGCCCTCATCCACACAAAGCAGCGGAACCGACTTGGCTACAAAAAGCTGCAAAAACTGGTCTTCTGTCACTATAATATGAAGCTGCGACTCAGGCAACTGCAGATTGACACTGGGAAGCAACCTGAGCAGGATCCTTTAGACCTGATGTTAATCGGTGCCACTGAGGATCAAGATAATCCACTTTCTGAGTGGGTTAAGGTTTCATCACTTGATGAAGATGATGGGCGTCCAAACGCAGTTATAGCTAGCGCGGCCATTGAGATGGGCATCGATGTAGAAAGGGTTATTGCTACAGAAGTGGGGTCTAGCACTAGCGGCAGCAGGAGCAGCTTTAGCACAGAATCATTTGATGAGATGATCAGAAGTCCAAAAGGTCCTGAGACTTCAAGTGCAAGAACCGCTGGGACAAGTAGATTGTCCAATAGTAATAGTGAGGGTGGTGATGAGTCTGATGACCATGATGAGAGTGACGGAGGCGGCGACAGTCCTGGGGATGGAGGTAACATCGGAGTTGAGCCAGAGCAGAGGCCTCTGAGCCCATTCACCGCAGAGGCTGACTTTGACCATGCCACACAGGACCAAGATCATGGTGCCCCACTTTCACATCCAGCAGAAAGCCAACCGATTCATTACGTCCCTCGTCGAGGAAGCCAGGGCAGGGGCAGGGGCAGGGGCAGGGGTCAGGGCAAGGGCAAGGGCAAGGGCAAAGAACGAGATGTGGGACACGATGCTTGGTTTGGGGGCACGGAACATTCGGGCTCTAGTTCCAGAGGGTCTCAACATACATGGTTCTCCAGCCATGACCAGGATACACAGTCACAGGCATCAGGCTCTCAAGAACATAGTTATTCACATTCCACACAGGATCAATATCCTTATGGATATGTCTCAGGATATGAGCCACCTCCATATGAGTATGGAGGAGACAATTTCCAAATCCCAGTGCCTGTGGCAGTTGTGTCCAATCACCCACAGTATCCACCAATTGGCGTGTTACTACATCTTAGCCCAGATTACTACCAACATTATGTACATTAGTATACATCCATGTACCATAATGTGATGAGTTGGGCACAGTATTGTAAGTATGTGGAGAATCAGCACTATAGCCAGCCAAGTCAAGACAGAGATGATGACATCGAACCTCCG
The DNA here is from genome assembly GCA_015143295.1 of Tetracentron sinense. Taxonomy (NCBI): domain Eukaryota; kingdom Viridiplantae; phylum Streptophyta; class Magnoliopsida; order Trochodendrales; family Trochodendraceae; genus Tetracentron; species Tetracentron sinense. The sequence goes on from CM026563.1 coordinate 43,621,995, forward strand.
CGTAACTCCTTCGGGTGGTGATTGTAGGTTTTTTGGTGGGTTGTATTATGTATTTTTGTATTATTATGAATCTTATAAATTATGAATTTATGATTGATATGAGAAATGAATGAAACATGAATCAATCATACATTATTATCACTCGTTCACGCACATCTTTGCTCTCTTCTTATTGCATCTCTTGTATATATTGTTGTTTTTTTAAATGTTTTTATTCTAAAAGGTGTATTAACATCTATTTTAACATTTCCTGAATTTTCACTACAAAATTCCATATTTTGCCCTATTTTTTGTCATTTTTTCCAAAAATCACCGATAAACGATATATCTTCCGATATATCTCCGATATATCTTTTTTCCACGGCTCCGACATGTCGAGCGATATCGACATTTAGAACCTTGATTATTGGTCAAGAGAAAAACAAAATACTACTCTCTCTCTCTCTCATATGTTCCTTTTTTTGCATTATCCCTAGTAGTACTGATTCATATCTCATTGTTCTCCATAACATTCATACACGATACTGTACAGATACCATGCATCCTGGTAAACATTTTATGCATATATATATACGTATTTATTAGTTCTTATATGCAAGTTATCTATGATGCATGGGTAGCATTGTCGAATAGTATGTGACATTAAATTCTAAGATTTCTGGTAGCTAATCTATAAGCTCTTTTATTGTTTGCAGGCTCTTGTGCATGCTTCTATTGCTTGCCGCAGAAAACTTATTGTTGAATGGGTTCCATCCAGTGACCTTGAAGACGCAACTGCAAAAGAGGTTATTATTGATCTCGACTTTGTTTAATTTCTGTATATTTCCTATATCTTAGTTCACCATGTGACAAACATTTTCTCTTTGCAGTCCCCTGATGTTTATAATGCTGCCTGGAATCTATTGAAGGTACCCTAGTTTAGGGTTTTAATGATCTTGGATTAGCTTTTGAGTGATCTTAGTTGTTTTACTGTTACATATATGCGGTGGGTTTCTCCGCTAGTCCTTTGAACAGCCTTTCCCTTCAGGGTGTAGATGGTGTTCTAGTTCCAGGAGGATTTGGTGACAGGGGGGTGCAAGGAAAAATTCTTGCGGCAAAGTATGCCCGACAAAACAGAGTTCCATTCTTTGGCATTTGTCTAGGGATGCAAATTGCTGTCATTGAATTTGCACGATCTGTTCTTGATCTGCAAAATGCAAACAGCACTGAGTTTGATCCTGAAACGAGGAGTCCTTGTGTTATATTTATGCCAGAGGTATACTTGAGTTTAAGATCAAGATGGCACCTAATATACTTATATGATTTTTCTTTATTTGCAGAGACTAACCTATCCTCTATTTATGCAACAGGGTTCAAAAACTCATATGGGAGGCACTATGCGTCTGGGATCAAGGAGGACATACTTTCAGGTTACTGACTGCAAATCTGCAAAGTTGTAAGGACTGACGACTCTCTTATATATATATATATATTAAAATCAGCTTGTATTTAATGAGGTTTCTCCCTGTTTTTTCTTTTCCATCTAGTATGGTGCACGCGTGCTTTATACTTGATGTGCATAAATGCATTAATACTCTGTACATTTACCGGATATGAAGGTATTGGTATCTTAAAGAAATATTTTTCATCTTGGTTAACCCATATTCTTTTTCAATTTTGTATCAGATATGGAAATGCAAGCTTCGTTGATGAGCGACATCGACATAGATATGAGGTATGTCATGCCAGCGTGCATATACTCCATAAGCTATTGCTTTGCTTATTTGCGTTTTTAGTTAGGCTGTATACCTGTGTTCTGTATGTCTCATGTGATAGTTCCATCAGTAGGTCCTCATAGTCGGCGAAGTTATTCTTGTCTTATGTAGGTTAATCCTGATGTTATAGCAGAACTTGAAAATGCTGGTCTCTCATTCGTTGGCAAGGATGAAAGTGGTCACCGCATGGAGGTTACCAAAAGACTTTTCACCTTGTATTTTATCATGTTTATAATGATTCATGCAGTTTGGTTCTGACTTGTTTGTATACTGACTCTGCAGATTGTTGAACTGCCTAGCCATCCATACTTTGTTGGTGTTCAATTCCATCCTGAATTCAAGTCAAGACCAGGAAAACCTTCTGCTCTATTCTTAGGTATATGCCTCTCATTTCTTCAAAATTCCTTCGACAAGGATATGATAGGATGGGAATATGCTGATTTTTCCTTATTAAAATGGTATGAGCGAACTAAAATGGGCTTCTTGACCTTAACAGAGTTTAATCAAAATCTCTACATGGTATATGGTTTTTCATTTTTCTCATATTTGTGTTACATGATATAGTAAACTTTTGTGGGAGCTCATTTCATATAAAATTGCGCTTATATTCTGCACTATAGGTTCAGAGAGGGATTTTAGATTATTGGATGCCACGTAGATTGGCCATTTTATGAGTGTCAAGCATGCATTTGAATTTATATGTTTTGTGTTGTAAGGTAGTGTAAAATAGTTGAAGTTGTTGACCCCAAATAGTTGGGATAAGGCTTGGACGATGATGATGACGTGTTGTAACCTGGCTGGTGAGTTTAGTTCCGGCTTAATTACTATAAAGGACACTGTATAACTGACAAATTTACATTCCTTTGGCAAATTTACATTCCTGTTTTGATTCCTTTTGTCAAGATTGTATGTCAACCAAAGAATATTTATAGTGGCTGGAGAGATTTGAGAGGTAATTGATTAATTACTAGTTTCCTGATGGTGTATCCTCATCTATGGCTTTTAGTTTTATAAATATTTGCATATTGATTATAAGAAGCTTCATCAGTTTTACTTCCGTCATTGGAATTTATGGAGGCCATGGTTGTTAAATCATTGCAATTTGCGATTCAAATCTTACAATTTGAATTGAATCGTTGGTAAAATGATTCAAATCATAGGTGTAAATTGTAATTGGGTTAAATCTCATTCTATTTGCGATTCAAATCGTAGGATTCATGCAATTTGAACATTAAATCCCTATTATGGACCGATAGTTTAAAAATGCTTTTTAAATATTCTTAATTTTAAAGGTACTTTATTTCTTTTAAGAAAAGAGAAGAAACGGGACCCTGTTATGGACATGGCAAAACTCCTGGAAGGGTTTTCTCTGTTGTGAAGTGGAAAAAAAAATGCGAAAGAAGAGAGAAGAAAGGAGGAAGAACTGAAGAAGAAAGAATGGAGTTGGAGAGTTCGACTCTTGACACCCTTGATAGTTTATTTTATGTTTTTTTAATTGTTCAGTCTTTTTGATGCTTGATCTCATACAACATGATTATATGAGTTTACTTTAGTTGATTTATCTTTGATTTGATGATATTGGAGGTTATGTTTTGTTTTATGGAATTCATTCGCGTTTTGTATAGTGTATGTAATGAAATGTTCATTACTTGCTTTTATGAGCAGGTGTGAATGAGCTTTTTGGATAATGAGTTATTCCATTTTTTTAAAATATTTTCAATACAATTCCTTAAAAAATTTGATTAACTCTTACGATTTACAATTTGAATCCCAACTTGAATTGAATTGGTCCTATAACGATTTTACGATTCGATTATGATTTAACAACCTTGATTGAGGGTCTATATTTTTAATGTAGTTACTTCTTTCTAGAGAGATAAGCTACATGATTATTTTCGATATGAAGCTTAGATTCATCTAAACTATTATTAAAGATATTTCAAGTTAAAGTTGTAATGGCCCAATTTAGTTAAAGTTTTGCTTCATGTTTTGTGTTTCTCTTCATAGTTAGTTAAATTAAGAGAGCAGTAGCCTAAATTCACTAATCTGCTTTGTGCTTGTTGGGTTGTTGTGGACTCTCGGGAATTTTGGACAGTATTAAGGAGCCTATTTTTGAATTGCTATGCTCTGCTAAGTTGCACTCAATCCAGACTCAACTGTCTCATTTTACAGGGCTTATAGCAGCAGCGTGTGGCCAGTTGGACACCGTCTTACAAAAGTCTGGCCTTGTAAACAAGCTAGCAACAAAGAAATGTGGGATGAGCAATGGACCGCTGGTGGTGAAAGCTCACCAAAATGGAAATGCAAATAAGTCTGCCAAAGGATCATTAAACGGTGTGCATACCAATGGTAATGGTGTGTACTCCAAAAGTGATTGATGTTGTCTTCTATTCCAAAGGTCTTAACTTCTGGTTATGGTGTGTCGATTTAGTGAAGGGCTTTTTGACAGCCCTCCGGATCGGTTGTACAGCAGTCGAGTATGGGTGCATGTTTAAGCTCTCGAGGGATTGAGGTATGGGATGGATCTGGATTCCGGGCTTTTAGACGGGTCAGCCTGTTTGTACCCATGCATTGAAGGAAATACGGATTAAACGTGTAACTTTTTTTTCCCTTTTTGATGGACTGAAGTATCCTTGATTTTTTGAGGACTTGCTATGCCTGTGCAGTAAAAAGAAATGTCAACTTTTAAAGTCAGGTAGAGTAAGAGAGCATGTTTTAACAATTGGCCTATCTTATCATTAATTTATCATCTTGTTGTTATATTCCACAATTTTAACGTGCTTGGTTTCTCATCTTGTCACTACAACAAATCTATTGACTAGCAACGGAATATTAGAGATGGAAATTTTTCTGTCTCTAATATCTCACTTACAGACACGGAAACAATTCCATCACTACTATTCTGTCTCTAGTATATATTCCAACATTAAATTAATTTTGCTTAATATAATAGATATTAATGATGGAATATTTTATGTCTCTAATGTGGTTGGACATGGAAGGGTTGTCTGATAAGGAAACTTTTCGTCGCTAAGTTAAATAAACATTAGAAATATTAAAACGTATAGAGTATTAGAGACGGAAATATTTCCGTTTCAACTGATTAAAAATTGTATTAGACATGGAAATATTTTCGTCTCTAATAATGTTATATGCCTATACTAAATCCCTAACCCGCGAAACTCGTATTTCCCTCCAAAACTGTTTGCTCTCTCTCTCTCTCTATTTCTCTTGGCTCCGACCAGCTCCGACCACAGGCCACTGCCACCGACCTTTGCTATAAGTCCCCTTTCTCCTCTCTCACTCTTTATCTCTACCGAGCTCTCTCTCTCTTTCTACCGATCTCTCTCTCTCTATCTATCTATCTATCGAGTTATCTCTCTCTCTCTCTCTCTCCTGTCTGTCTCTCTCGCTCTCTATCTCTATCTCTCTCTGCTCTATTCTCTATTGCTCTCAATCTCTCTCTGCTCTATTCTCTCTCTCTGCTCAATTCTCTCTTTCCCTACTCTATGCTCTCTCTAACTGTGGATGTTGTGCAGGTTTCGCACCACCAACTCCATGGCTATCATCGAGTGTAGACTCTGCGCAGGTTCTCTTGCTCAGAACTTTGTTTGCTAGGGTATATTTTTTTAGGGGATTTAAACTCATATTAATAATGTTGGATTAAACTCTGTAGTACTAATTAGTGGCTAAGTGATGTAGTAGGTGCTGATTTTTAGTATAATTAGAATTTTGCAATTGGTTGAATAGATTAGGGAGAATTTGGAAGTCTATGTGGACTAGCATTTCTCTTTCACTTTCTATTACAACATCATGTCTCCAAATTGAGTTGATCATCAACCATTTCTTAGTTTGTTGGACGAATAAGCATTTTCCATTGAGTTTCTCATGACCAACATTGCTAATTGATAGAGTACTAATTCCTTAGGCAGAATACATAAATTAAAGAATGGCCTTATTGTCTATGAGAATGTTATTTGATTACTTTTTTTGAAATATCTGAATAACCTGGTTTTCTAAAAGAACTCAAAATATCTTTTCAACAAGAACTCTGTTGAAAAATGCTAGTCCCGACACAAGAATTCCAAACTTTCACTGCTGCTTTTCCGTGTTTCTATTAAAACTAGTTGAAATCATTAAAAAAAAAATTGATTTTTTTTAATTCCTAACTTGTTAAAGGGGTAGCAAGGACAAGTGCTATTCCCACAAAATATTATGATTTGTTTGCTAGGGTATATATATATATTTTCTCTGTTCATTCTTTTTCTTTTCTTTTCTTTTGTGTGATACAAGGCATCATTATTGTAACCCTTGAGGGTGTAGCCCAGTGGTCACTTGGACGAACCGTAAACCCAGAGGTCTCAAATGCGATTCACTGGCTCCCCTCACTAATGGCTTCTTGGGGTGGTATTCCCTATATTAGCCTGTGGGACTAGTCTGAGCTTTCAAGGTACAGGATATCCACGGTATCAAAATTAACACATTCAAAATTAACATTCATAATTATGTCCCATGCGATATTTTTTTTTCCTTGTCGATATTATTTTGCGACAATTCATTTTTACTTAGCATCTTGTTATTGTTGAATATCTTCAACCGGTACTCCTCTTATAGTATATGTCATTGTAAATGTCCATGCATTGAAACTTAGATCTCCCGTTCAAGAATCATCGTTTGATAAGTACTTCTCTTATCATCACTATGAACAGATTCATAGTAGATTAAGATGTTTAGTTTCTATGTGGACTACATTGCATCTAACAACTGATCCGTTTTGTATGTGAAGAGGAGTATTTGTCTGCAAATGATTCTTGAATTGTCTGTGTGGATAGTTTGGGAATGCATAATCCCGAATCATGTGTCAGTCGCCCGTGCACACTCAATTTTGGGAATATTTTCGTCCGTTAGTCATCCCTATTGTTCTCTGGGTACATATTTGGAGGAGGAATGCATCTGTCCCTTATCTAAATTGTGTACTTGGAGAGCCATGGGGAGTTGTTGCCGAAATTTCTCCAAAATTGATATTTGAGCATGTGAGCTACTGATTCTTGGGGATTATGTATTCCTGAATGGGATAGAAACACCTCACCCAATATCTATTCAATAACCATGGTGCATGCATTACCCTAGTTATAGCGTGTCAGTTCTGTTTCACATTGAGTTAATGATTCACATATTCATTGTAGTTGACACAACTAGTAGCATCCACTAATGTTGGAAAATTGTCTTATGTTGTTAGTGATTACAATAGTTGATAAAGTCACCATGGATAAAAGTTGGGTTTTTGCTAATAGATTGAGTGATATATACAAAGCGGGTGTTGTGAATTTCTTGGATTTTGCATTTACTAATAGAGCACACGCTAACAGTAAATTCTATAAGCTAGTTGAAGATGCCGAGCAAGATTTATATCCCGAATGTAAAAAGTTCACTAAACTTTCTTTTATCGTTCGGTTATATCATTCATGATGTTACTGGAGTTATTGAAAGAGGCATTTCCTGAGGGTGAGACGTTTCTGCATCCTTCTACCGAATTAAAAAGATAATTGGAGAATTAGGTCTTGGTTATAATAAGATTGATGCATGCCCAAACGATTGCATGTTATACTGGAAGGAACATGTCAATGATAATGCATGTTTCGTCTGTGGTATTTCATGGTGGAAGGCTACGGATGTCTGTATAACGCCGTCTTCTAAGAAGGAAGGTAGAATCTCAGCAAAGGTTTTGCATCATTTTCCGTTAAAACCTAGACTTCAAAGACTTTTCATGTCAGATAAGACAGCTGGGTCCATGAGATGGCATGCAGAGGGTCGCACCCAAGATGGGGTTCTAAGGCATCTAGCTGACTCTAAAACCTAGCGACATCTTGACAAACAATACCATGAATTTGCTGCATAACCTTGCAATGTCAGACTTGGGTTAGCAAGCGATGGTTTTAATCCATTCGGTACACTTAGCATCGCACACAGTACTTGGCCTGTTGTTTTGACACCATATAATTTGCCGCCCTGGATGTGTATGAAGCAACCTTTTTTGATCATATCATTACTTATTCCTGGTCCTCGTGCTCCGGGAAATGACATTGATGTTTACTTACAACCACTGGTAAATGAGTTATTAGATCTGTGGACTGATGGGTTGTACACGTACGATTTTTCAAGTGGTCAACATTTTCAGATGAGAGCAGCATTATTATGGATAATCAATGACTCCCCTGCATATGCGAACTTGTCTGGATGGAGCACTAAGGGCCGGTATGCTTGTCCTCATTGCAATCAAGGCATATGTTCCCAATACCTGAAACATGGTCGTAAGTTTTGCTATATGGGCCATCGACGATTCTTGAGAGCTAGCCATAGATTCCGCAAAAACAAAGCGTCATTTAATGGACAATTTGAAACAAGACCTACTCCTATTTCACACACAGAGAACGAATTGTTGGGGCAATTGCGTGGTCTCAACGTCCAATTTGGGAAGTATCAATTAAACACATCGAGGGGGAAAAGAGTGCGAGACGGGGCAGATGAGTATGTTAGATGGAAGAAAGTAAGTATATTTTTCAATTTACCTTACTGGGAGCATCTATTGATAAGGCACAATTTGGATGTGATGCTAAAAACCGATGAACCTTTTGTGCTCACCTCACAAGCAATGCAAGTCTTTTATGTCGAAGACCTAGTCGAAAAAGACTGGCACATCGCTATTCAGTTCAAACCAAGGGAATACTTCGACATGCAAGCAGGAGTACATCCCAATTTAGGAGAGGCATTTCCCTTGAATCGTGCAACCGAATGTTTTACGATTGGATGACATTGGACTGGATGTTGAAAACATCCAAGATATTTGGGCAAATATCCCTGGCACAACAATTAATGTACCTCTAACCATCACTGGGACAGAGCCTTTACATGACCACTCAGATGAATCTAAAGGACTTTCTATCTAAACACTTGATGTAATAAATTTTTTCTAAAGAATTATAATGTTCTTTTTTGCTAATGGAATCATAATTTGCATCTTTGTTACAACACATTTATGAAATAACTTTATAGTTCCTATTTGTGCCAATTTTGTGTGTTGTCATCCAAACATTTTGTAACATGTAATTAATTACTACTTTATTGCATGAATGTTTTTTTTAAACCATCTCTCTGTAACGATTGTACAATGTTGTATCTTATTCTTGAAATGTTAGTAAACAATGTTAAATTGCATATTTTAATATGACACTGTGACAGTAGGATGCGAGCGTACAATAGACAACCGCTCAGGGTTAGTGAGGCCTTGACATCGTCTCAGGTTGGTACATCCCAGCTAGTGATCGAGGCAGAGCAAGATCCAGTTCACCCCGACGACCATGTGTTGAAGTAGTTAGGGGCAGCCCCACAAGACACAACAGATCCTGTGGTAGGTACATAGTAGGTACATATTTCAATGATACTTTCTTTATTTACGATATGGAATTATTTAGTGGATGTTTATATTGTATTAATGTAATTATTTTTCCTGTACAACACCAGTCAGACGTCCCAGGGGTGCGAATAGGCTGCCAGCCCCGCCCCCAGCAGGGGCAGGACCCACGATCATTAGGGTTAACGACCTGGGACAGCCCATTTGAAAAGAAGCGATGAAGTTGATGACATCCATAGGGGTCCTGGCGAAGGATGGGGATATCATCCCATTAGGGATACATAAAGACTGGAGGCGTGTCCCTATGGAGAAACAGGCCATGCTAGATATCATTTTGGTAAGACAACTGGGTGTTTATCCTTTCGTTATTTATTTCCTTATTTTAACCTTCACTATACTGACGACCTAGGTTGGTAATCCTTATATCCTCGCAGAATTGTTATGAGCTCCCCGACCAACGGACGAGGGCTTGGGTGTTGCAGAAATGCAATGTGCTATGGAAAGCTTGACGGAAGAGTTTGTACGATAAATGGAACAAACCGAAGCTCCCACTACAGGCGCAGTATGAGTATGTGGATAATAGAGTAAAACCAGACAAGTGAAGAGCACTTGTGGACCACTGGAGGACAAAGGAGGCCCAGGTATGAAAACAGTTTGAGTACACAATTTCAGCCTTTATATGATCAATACACACACAATACTAACTGATTGACATCATGTAAATAATAGGCTATTAGGGAGAAGAATAGGCAGAATCGAGCAAATCTTACTATGTCTCACACAGTTGGGACGAGGCCTTATGCCCATTACGGGGCGACTGAGGTATATGTGTTGGACATTATGCGATGAAAAGTAATTTAAATTGTAAGATTTTTATTGATTACATTAATAAAGACATCTTCTTTATCTATTGGGAATTCATTATGGGTAAGTGACCAAGATCATGAGATGATCTATACGATATGAGACATCGAACAAGGTCCCTAGGATATATTGTAGGAAAGCTATGTGATTGGTTATGGACTAACACATGTAGATATAGCTTTCCAGTTCCTTATACCTTACAGAGTCGCAGCTATGGGTGAAGTTGGCCACTTCACTTATATGGCTACCACAATGCTTAGATTTTCTCAACAGTTGAGATGTAGTTTTATCTTAAACTATTGTAGTGAAGACTACACATATGGGTGCTTAAATGTACATTGACTGATTGCATTCAATGAGAGACCTCTTGCATAAACATACTATCAGATAGATGGTCTCTTATTCACATTGAACAGATTTGATGATCCTTAGATCTGATGAGTTCATTTATAACTGAGTAGTGATCTGGTTGTTTTGATTGCACCTAAGTACTCTCTACTTGAGGGATTACGATAAGGTGACAGTTTGATAATCAGAAAGCTGTTCAAGTTATGATGAATATCAAACATGAAATCCATACTCATTAAATTGAGAGATTATCCAAGTTTCGGGGTAAGGCAGTCCATTAAGCTAAAAGCCTGCGCAGGTGATTTTGAAATAAAATATATTTGAAATATATATATTATATTTAATAAAAGATTTTTTCAAATTTTTAACATGAGAAATAGTTTTTCATGGCTTAATCAAATGTCTTGGAACCCTTGGATGATGAAGATAGGCTATGGGTTAGATAGTTTCTTAATCTCGAAGGCCTATTAGGGATAATGTTAATGGAATGATTATTCGAATGCATTAGTTCATGTGGCGGGATCCTTTTGGTTTATGTTCTTTCACTGGGATTCCATTGCAATATGGATATCTCACGTCACTTGCAATTCCGGTGTCCTTTCTATTAAGGGTCAATGTGATAACACCGAGTAAGCCAGGGTTAGAATGTCCCAGAGCAATCTATGGAGATGCTCATAAAAGAAATACAAGCTCGTACAAATAGATTAAATGTTAATCTAATTTAAAGAGATAAAATAATAATTATTTAACCAACCTTAAAAGTGGGCTCACGTCCATGGGGTTAACACCCCTATAGGTGGCGCCTACTTTATCTTCCCTAATTTTTAGGGATTTTGGTTAGTAGATAATTATTAATTAACTATCTCTTATCTAATAAGATTAGATAATTACTTGGTTTTGAAGAAACAAAAGAGATAAAGGATAATCATTAATCCCTCCCTTTAAGCTCACGCCCCCCCCCCCTGGTGGAGAATCTGGATTGTCTAGGTTCAATGAACCGTATTTTTTAGGGAGTTGGTTATATCATTTTAATTAAGAAGTCCTTTTTGGAAAAAGAAACTTAATATAGAAGTTTTGTGATAATAAACTTCTTTTGGATTAACTAGGAGTCTAATAATGATAAGTGTTATCGTTATTAGAAACTCTAAAAGATAATTATCAAGCTAAGGATTAGATCTGTCTATATATACTCCAAGAGATTTTCGTGAGCCTAAGGGCGGACACCCAAGGATTTTCGTGAGCTAGAGAATTCGCCAAGGATTTTCGTGAGCTAAAGAGAACACCCTAAGGGATTTTCGTGAACTACTTGTGGGGTTCTAAATAGTTATAACTCCATCATCTCCTTTTTATCTTAGGATCTTCTTCTAAGGATTGATCGAAGGATTATTTTGTTCTCCATAAAGCTAAGAAAAGATTCAAAAGCTTCGCATAGATAGCAAAGAGCGAGGATCGAGCTGAGATTATTTATTCGAGAAATCTCTACAAAGATTTCTAAAGTTCTATCGTTTTGTCCGACACCGGTGAACATCATTCACCGAGGTATTCTTCTTCTTTAATGTAGATAATTTTAAATGCCTTCTTTGGTGTAAAGATCTTCAGGATCCAGATTTCTGCATATTTTTTATCTGGAGTCCCTTCAAGTGGTATCAAAGCTCATGGTTAAGGAGTGATTTTTTCATTTTTTAAAGGGTAATTAAATAAATAAAGGAATTCATGAGATGAATTTTATTTATTTATTTATTTTAGCTTGTAGATCTTTTTCTTTTATTTGGTCATGAGATGAATAAATAAATGAATTTTTTTTTATTATTTATCGATTAAGATTTGATAATAATAATAATAATAAAATAATTTTAAAAACAATTTTGGTGTGTTTTTAATTTGTTTTTGTAATAAATAGTTTTATTATTAAAACCTTTTAAATGACTGGATCATTTAAAATATTTGTTAATTGTTTAAAAATAATTAATAAATGTTTTTCTAATAAATGCATTTTGTTCAAAAATTTTAAAACCCTAAAAGTGATGAGATCATTTTATTATAATTGTTTTTATTTATTAAAAATAATTAATAAAATTTTTAAAGTAAGGAAGTTTTGTTTTATTTAATTTAATCGAAATAATGTATTTCGGCCATGATTAGATCATAGGTATTTTTTAAATTAAATATGAAAAGTTTCCTTTTTGCTTGATGAGATCATGTTTAGGATTTTGGGTATTTATTTTGTTTTGTTAAGAAAGTCCTAATAAATAATAAATATCACTTAAAGAAATTTAAGAAAATCCTATCCGAATTTTAAAAATAATTTGAATAATTATTAAAATTTTTTGTTGGAAAATATATTGTTTTTATTATTTTCTGGTTTGATCTATACGAGATATAGATTTTTCGAGCTCAATGATAATTGTTATCATTTTTTAATCTTTTAAAATACTGGAAAAGGTACTCCATCACCATGTTGCATTTAATTGTATGGGATTATAGTTATGGGTCAATCTTATATACTGTGATAAATTGTTTATCATGCAGTCATATTAGAGAAGAATATGTTGTAGGTTTTGGAAATTTGTAAAGGGCAGATTCATTCGGTTTCCCTGATTGAGGGTGAGTGGAAATCTGGTTTCCCTAATGTCATTTATTTTCTATATCATGCATTGGCCGAGCGTGAGCTATTTTTTGGAAAAGACAAGCAGTCTCAGTTCCCCTTACTGCGAGAAGGATCTCGAATAGATGATAAAGGAAGGGATCGCGAAGTTGTTTGCGAGTTGCCTTTATCCTTACCTCATTATCTTGCACTCATGCATTTTTATTTATTTGACCCATTGCAATAAATCTCATATAATCATTATTGTTGTTTATTGTCATGAGATGATACTTGTTTAGTTTATCATAAGATGATATTAACTGTTTGTAATTCATGCGATGTTTTATTTTGTTAAAAATATATTCCCTATTTATCATGTGTATATAAGACTAGGGATAAGTCTCTAAGTATTATGATCTTCTACCATACACTATGTGCTCTTATAGTGGGGAGTGTGAGTAAGCTGACAGGCCAAAGTCAGACCCAATCTCTCTCACCTATGTGAACACATGGCGAAGACTTTATAAGTAAATAGTGGGAGCAAAAACGCTAAAGCATGAGCTTTCGCTAGGTGTTTATTAGGTTAATGGTGGGTGGGCACATGAATAAGAGATGTTATACAATAACGCCAAAGCGTGAGTATAACACCCCTTATAGATCAGATAAAAAATTGAATGCTCCAAAATTCACATGATAAGATCTGTGAAAGTAGAGGAGATAGATTCTATCTCCCTATTCAAGGCGATGTAATATTACGCTCAAAGATGGGATTACATTAAGCCAATGGCTAGGTATTTGATGCCAATTAATTCTTCCTATATTGGCAATACTATTAGAAACAGACTCATAATCTAATAGTATTAAATGAATTCAATAGATCCCTAATACTGTCTTTATTTGTCATTTGATTAGATCATGACAGGCCTACACCCTCTAACTGAAATTTTACGTGATGAGAAGTTAGTTGGAATTAACTACGTTGATTGGAAAAGAAAAATAAGAATTGTATTTGCCGCTGACAATCTTGACCTGTGTCTTAAGACACCTAAACTCGAGATTCCTGATAATGCATCACTAGCCCAAAAGGTTGAGTTGGAGCAATGGGAAATGTCCAATCAGATGACCAAGTGTTACATTTTGGCTTCAATGTCTAACATTTTGCATGAACACATGGATAATGCTTATGACATTTTGCAAAACTTGCATGAGATGTTTGGTGAGCAAAATCGGTCAGCTCGAAAAATAAAGTTGAAATCCCTTGTCAACACCAAGATGGCTAAGGAAACTCCATTCAGAGAGCACGTCATAAAGATGATGGGCTTATTTAATGAACTGGAAATTCTTGGTGGAGAGATGGATGCCATCACTCAAGTTGATACAATTCTGCAGTCACTCCATTTGTCTTTTAATACGTTTGTGTTAAATTATAACATGAACAAGATTGAAATGTCATTAAGTGAGCTTATGAACTCACTAGTGGCTGCAGATGACTTGATCAAAAAGTCAACAAAGGTTTAAACATTAATTGTTGATAAACCTGATACCTCCAAGCGAAACAATAAGAAAAGAAAGAGGAACAAGGGTAAAGGGAAGTTTGAAGACTCCAGGGGCAAAGCAAAAATTGCCAAAGGTTCTTCAGGAGATGCTGCCAAGGATAACAAAGGCAAAGGAAAATATTTCCACTGTGGCAAGATAGGCCACTAGAAGAGAAACTGTAGGACTTACCTCGCAACTCTTAGGAAGGGTGGCACCGGTACTTAAGGTATGAGATGATTTGAACTACTAATTACTGTTGAGTCAAATTTTCTTGATGATCCCCCGAATTCATGGTGCGTGGATTCTTGATCTACTGTACATGTTTGCAATTATTTGCAGGGATTCAAGGAAACTAGAAAACTGACAAGATAGGAGCAGAAGCTTAGAGTTGGCTTGAATGCAAATGTTGCAGTCAAGTCAATAGGCGTTTTTATTCTTTATTTACCTGAAGGAAAAACTTTAAATTTAGAAGATTGTTTTTATGTGTCTAGTGCACACAGGAATTTGATATCAGTTTCAAGACTTTTACATTGTGGTTACTCTGTCCTTTTTAATTCAATTGTTGAGACTAAGAAAGATGGAATGACCTTAATTACTGGTAATCTTATCAACGGCCTCTATTTGATATTTCCTTTGGTAAATAATGTAAGTTTGCTAAGTGACAATGCCTCATCATCTAGAATATCTGGAATGAAGAGGCATTGCATAGAGTCAACTTATCTTTGGTATAAAAGACTTGGTCATATTAATCTTGATAGGATCAAGAGGTTGGTAAAAGATGGTCCCCTTGAATTTCTCAAGGTAGAAACACTCCCAACTTGCGAGTCTTGTCTCGAAGGGAAAATGACCAAGAAACCTTACCGTAAAAAGGTAAGAAGAGCTGAAGAGAAGTTGAGACTCATACATAGTGATGTATGTGGTCCATTTAATATTGTTGCAAGAGGTCAATACCGGTATTTTGTTATATTTACCGATGACTATTCTAGATATGGATATGTCTATTTGATGCAACATAAATTTGACACTTTTGAAAAGTTCAAAGACTTCAGATTAGAAGTTGAGAATCAAACAGACAAATCCATAAAGACATTTCGATTAGATCGAGGTGGTGAATATACTTCGGCCAAAACCTACATCGTCTCGCCATTTCTAAACCGGGGGTCGGATTTCGATCCCGTTTCTTCTAACGCGTGTATTTCAGTACATCCTAAGTGTTGGAGTTGATTTTGAGCGAATCCGAGGCCGTATGCCCGATATACGCGCTGAGACCACTGAAATTCATACTTGGATACTATACTTCGGCCTAAACCTACATCGTCCCGCCATTTCCAAAA
The DNA here is from genome assembly GCA_015143295.1 of Tetracentron sinense. Classification (NCBI taxonomy): domain Eukaryota; kingdom Viridiplantae; phylum Streptophyta; class Magnoliopsida; order Trochodendrales; family Trochodendraceae; genus Tetracentron; species Tetracentron sinense. The sequence goes on from CM026563.1 coordinate 43,637,826, forward strand.
CGGGGGTCGGATTTCGATCATGTTTCTTCAAACGCGTGTATTTCAGTACATCCTAAGTGTTGGAGTTAGTTTCGAGCGAATCCGAGGCCGTATGCCTGATATGGGCGCCGAGACCCCCGAAATCCATACTTTGATACTATACTTCGGCCTAAACCTACATCGTCTTGCCATTTTCAAACCGGGGGTCGGATTTCGATCCCGTTTCTTCTAACGCGTGTATTTTAGTACATCCTCAGTGTTGGAGTTGGTTTCGAGCGAATCCGAGGCCGTAGGTCCGATATGGGCGTCGAGACGCCCGGAATCCATACTTGGATACTATACTTCGGCCTAAACCTACATCGTCCCGCCATTTCTAAAACAGGGGTCGGATTTTGATCTCATTTCTTCTAACATGTGTATTTCAGTACATCCTAAGTGTTGGAGTTGGTTTCAAGCGAATCCGAGGCCGTATGCCCGATATGGGCGTCGAGACCACCGAAATCCATACTTGGATACTATACTTCAGCCTAAACCTACATTGTCCCACCATTTACATACCGGGGGTTGGATTTCTATCCCGTTTCTTCTAAAATGTGTATTTTAGTACATCCTAAGTGTTGGAGTTGGTTTCGAGCGAATCCGAGGCCGTATGCCCGATATGGGTGCTGAGACCACCAAAATCCATACTTGGATACTATACTTCGGCCTAAACCTACATCGTCCTGCCATTTTCAAACCGGGGGTTGAATTTCGATCCCATTTCTTCTAACACGTGTATTTTAGTACATCATAAGTGTTGGAGTTGGTTTCGAGCGAATCCGAGGTCGTAGGCTCGATATGGGCGCCGAGACGGCTGAAATCCATACTTGGATACTATACTTCGGCCTAAACCTACATCGTCTCGCCATTTCCAAACCGGGAATCGGATTTCGATCCTGTTTATTGTAACGTGTGTATTTCAGTACATCCTAAGTGTTGGAGTTGGTTTTGAGCAAATCCGAGGCCGTATGTCCGATATGGGGTCCGACACGGCCGAAATCCATAATTAGATACTATACTTCGGCCTAAACCTATATCGCCCTGCCATTTCCAAACCGGGGATTGGATTTCGATCCCGTTTCTTCTAACGCATGTATTTCAGTACATCCTAAGTGTTGGAGTTGGTTTCGAGCGAATCCGAGGCCGTATGCCCGATATGGGGGCCGAGACCACCGAAATCCATAATTGGATACTATACTTCGGCCGAAATCCATAGTTGGTTTCAGTACTAGCGCTACCACTACCATTACTCATCCATCACCAGTAGAACCACCCAACAACCACTAACGCACCACCACCCAGCAAATCCTGCACGCCTTATTACAACCGCATTTATGGAATAATATACTTCTTAAATTTTCTTACTAAATGACCCTTGCAAGGGTCAGGAATTTCGTCTTTCTTGGGCCGCTCATACGAGCACTCTTTAAAACAAAAGGTCCGATGTTGTTGAGGCTCGTGATTCCTAGATATACATTCTTTTAGAACATTTTCCTGGACCCGGCATTCACATGGGCATGTACACGTAATCGATGATGATAACATACGGTGACCAGAACAATACTTATACAATATCATTCAACTTTCAATTATGTCATTAACATCGTGGAGGAATCTGTACTACATACTGAAGGACCACCAACATACCTGAATTTGAATAGGCTAAAAATTTGGATTCATTTCTTGACTTATCCCTTTCACTAGTACCGTTTACGACAACTTCATTTGGCTATCCATTCGAAGAATTATCTGGAATTCAAAATTTTCCGATTTAAGCGACTATGTCTTCCACTAATTTTATACCTGGATTTAGACTAGGTTCTTGGAAGTCAGCCCGATTTGGGCACCAAGATGTCAATTCTTCTATCTTTGAATGGTTTAGATGACCTTCATCCCAAAAAGGAAGTTGTCGGGAACGGTAATGGAGATAGGGATAAGAAGAGAACGACATTAAAAAGGTTCAGGTTATTCAAATTCAAGTAGTTTGGTGGTTGTTCAGTAACACGGAATCCGCCACAATGTTAACGACATAACCACATGCCAATATTGTTGTTCACGTTGTTTTGGTCATTGTATGTCATCATCATCTATGTCGTGTGCATGCCCACGTGAAGGTCTAGGCAAGGACGAGGTTCGAAAGAATGTATATCTATGTATCGCAAACCTCAACATCACCAGACTTTTTATCGTAAAGAGTGTCCGCATGAGCAGTCCAAGAATGAGGACATTCCTGACCCCTGTAAGGGTCATTTAGTAAGAAAATTTATCAAATATCTTCTTCCATAAATGCGGTTGTAATAAATAGTGCCGGAACCGGGTGGTACATCGAGGCATAACATGCAATCTGCAAGTCAAAGTTTATCCTTGTTCTGAATTTAGTGTTAGCTAGTGTTGGAGTTACATCTGCACATTTTGATGCCCGATTTGGGCATTGAAAAGCCGAATTCCCGATCTGGAAGCTAACCCTTAAGTTTTAACCTTAGGAAATCTCCAATTAATCTGACTAAATCTTGGATTTAAAGAATATAGTGTTCCAACTCAAGAAAGTGAGGTATCTCTATCACTAACACATGCTAAGCCAATCACATATATTGCAGATTTTGCAAGGTATAGAGTCCAACTCACGAAAATAAGGTTCATCCTTCACTAACATACTAACTAAATAGTTATAAGATTCAGATTTTGCAAGGTAAAGTGTTCCAACTTATGAAAATGAGGTATTTTTCCATTACTAACATACTAACTAAATAGGTCTAAGATTTAGACTTTGCAAGGTAAAGTGTTCCCTAGTAATGAAAATGAGGTATTTCCATTACTAACATACTAACTAAATAGGTCTAAGATTTAGATTTTGTAAGGTAAAGTGTTCCAAATTATGAAAATGAGGTATGTCCATTACTAACATACTAACTAAATAGGTCTAAGAGTCAGATTTGCAGAGTAAAGTGTTCGAACGGCCAAAAATGAGGTATGTCCATTACTTACATACTTAACTAAATAGAAAATAAAACATTTAAAATTAACATTTACCTGCTCCAATGCGTGTGGTGCTGTCGAAGGTTCACCTGCATGTTGTTCATGATGTATTTGAGTCAATAAATGATTCAAGATCATATTATTAAACATGTTTAATTAATGTCAATTAGATTATATCCCTGCCCCTGCCCCATCCTCATCCCCATTCCCTGTAGTACCTGGTCGAGGGTCCCCTGGATCTGAGCGATCTGAGTTTGCTGGGTCGCCACAAGCGCCTGAGTAGACGCGAGCTGATCCCTCAACATCTGGGTCTCAGTAGCTCCTAACGCCGAACCGGCATAGCTCGACGATCGTGACCAGCCTAACTGGGTGGCGGTCGGGCGTAATCTGAGACCACGTATTCTCCCAGGATGCTCAGGCAGCATGACCTGCGAGAATACATCATCTCGCCCCATGCTGTCCTACGACCCATCCGGTAGCTGCGCCAGGAGCTCCCTCATGCGTCCCTACAAACAATTGGAAACAGTTGTTGGATGTCGCATATGTTAAAAAATGAAGTATTTTATATAATGGAATATTCAAACTTCTAAAGATTACTGACCATCAACTCTCCAGCCTCCTCGTTCACTGGTGTACCACTCTTGCCTTGGTGCGTGGCGATCCACACCTTTGCACACCCTGGGGCTGTCTGGTTTGGGCTTGCCTTCTTCTGTGCTCCCAATAATGACAACATCAACCAGCGAACATAACATAAAGATGAATGATAAATTTTAAATTTAGGAAACGTTTCTTCGAACATACCATCGCGTCTTTGACGCGAGTAAAGCTCTTCGACCCAGAAGTGTGTATCACCTTCTGCTTTTTCCGATTCTCTTTATTTTGAGCGCTTCTTTTCTTCAAAATTGAAATTTATTCCCGTTTAGAATGAATAAGTGACATTATTGAAGTCTATTACATATTAGAATAAAGAACTTCTAAAGATATATCATCCCTGTATTGGAGAACCAATAATCCACGAGGCCATGCCACTGGCTCTCTGGAATATCTGAGGGGCATCTGGCATAGACACCCGCCGGTCCAAGCTCCGGGATCATGTATTTCTTCTTCAACCTCGACCTCCAGTCCCTCCACTTATGCTCGAGTGAGAGGAAGACATTTTTCTCGAGGCTAGGCGGGATTCGGAAATGTTCCTGGATCACATTGTCAATTGCTTATGTTTTCAACTATTAATAGAATAATGATCATTTTATTCAAAAATGAAAACTATCAGACATGCATATTTTTTGCGTCTTACCTGGACGAGATGCTAGACACGTGCCCTGGCCTCGGTGCCGATGTCCCTCCAACCGAAATTGATGCACAAAAGGTGTGGGTCACGAGCTATGGTACCCAAAAACTGACCTAACGTCTTGCCACCCGACCCTACGGGCTGGACAAGATCGTCGATCTCAACCTCTGTCAACTTCCTTGACTGGGCAGTGTGCATACCCAGCATCTTGGTAAGGCCTCAGGTCTTCCTCGTTGGCTCGGGCGCAGGTGCAGAGGACTCAGCATGTGGTGGCGAACCACTAGGACCTGAGGATCCATCTGAAAAAGAAAATGCAAATAAATAAGTTATTAATGAAAATTTCATATTTAGAGAATTTAAACACATAAAAACATCTGGATTTCGTCATTAACATACAAAAAAATACTTAACAAAGTACATGAAATTTCATACTTAGAGAGTTTTCTCAATTAAGAAGTATATGGATTTCGTCATTAATATGCACATAAACAATTAACCAAGTGAAAGGAAATTTCATACTTAGAATGTTTCAACATATAGAGCAAGCATTTGGATTTCGCCATTAACATCCAAATAAACACTTAACCAAGTAAAGGACATTTAATACTAGATAGTTTTCTCAATTATGAAAGTATATGAATTTCGTTATTAAAATGCAAAAAAACACTTAACCAAGTAACATGAAATTTCATACTTAGAAATTTTAAACATATAGAGCAAGTATCTGGATTTCGTCATTCATATGCAAATAAACACTTAACCAAGTAAAGGAAATTTCATACTTAGAGGGCTTAAACACATAAAAGTATCTGGATTTCGCCATTAACAAGCAAATAAACAACCGATAGCAACGTTCTTTAAAAAAATAACCTCGTTTACCTCCGTGATTGGATTAAACTTACATTGTTTATGATTGTATATTTAGGTGCATATTATCCGTTGCAATCTCTTTCATCGTTATAGTCCGATTCAACTTCATCTTCACTATATTTGGTCGAAGGAGTTTGGTGGAGTTGCACTTGAGGGGGCGCATCAACAGTTGTTCCGGTTATCCCTAATCTCATCCAACTGACATCACTTTCATCGTCATGTTCAGTGATATCTAAATGTTGGTCGTTGAATGGCTCGTTTTCTCTAAATGCGCTATCATCCACAGTAGATTCTTCATTCATGTCAAAAAAGTCCATTGGCTTTGTTTTGATGACAACATACCAATCTGGGTCAGAAGGATCTTCTACGTAAAATACCTGCTCTGCCTGAGATGCCATTACGTATGGTTTATGAGACACAGCATGTGTCGGGAGCAGGCGTGTAAAGTTCACAAGCGTAAACCCATACTCATCGGTCTTTATTCCTCTACTATGTGACATCACATCAACCCAGTCGCACTTAAACAAATACAAATTTTAAGTTTTCTGAATACGTCAATTGCACAATGTCGGTTAAGCGGCCATAGTAGGTTATATCTCCTACAATGGGAATCCTGTCCCTAGAAGATGCATAACAAAGAGTCGTTGCAGTGACCGTAACACCACTATTTTGACTTCTGCGTCCGCGCTCTCTATCTGTAGTACAAAACCTATACCATTGATGACGTAGCCCTTAAAACTTTGTGCGACTGACTGTGGACCGTATGCGAGACATTTAATCTCGTCAAACACCAAATTGCATGAATCTTAATGATATTTAAAAAAAACCAAGGTTGGATGCTTTAATTTTACCCTTGTTGTTAAATTTTTTATAGGATAAATTACACTCACCTCCCTTGAGGTTTGATGAAATTTCAGAAACCTCCCTTCTAGTTTATGAAATTACACTGCCCTTTTCCCATTTTCCCCCTATTACAGTAGCCCTTCTTATAATTAATATTTTATAAGTTAATAATCTCTAATAATTAATAAATTTGTAAGGAACCATCTTGGTTCTATAGTGTATAATTAATAATCTCTTATACTTGCTATTTAATAATTTTTAAGAAAGTTCTAGTATATTATTAATTATAAGAGATTTTTTTTTATACTATATTAATATATAGTCATACGTCTCTTATAAACACTTTATGATGGTTTAGGTATCAGGAAGAGAAAGAGATAAAATTATTTTAAATATTTTGACTATGTATAATAAATTATCATATACATAATATAAACTATAAAGTTTTAGATATTTTAAAAAGAAAAAACTAAAAAAAATCATCATATGGAAACTTCAAAATAATTAACAAAAGTTAAAGGGAGAATCCCACAAATAGCAGAGTTCAAAACTAATTTTGTCTCTTCCCAAAATAAATGATGTTTTTTCTTCTCTTTGAAAAATGAGTTAACTTTACCTAACTGAAATTACCATATACTAACCTTATACATTTGTATCTACATGAAGCTTATAAGGAAAACACAATACATTTAGAAGAAATTATGAAAAGAAAATTTTGATGAACCATTATAGTGATTCTTATATATAATATTCTCTTATAATTAATATAAGTTCTTTCCACCAAGGTTATTGATTACAAGAGAGTCTACTGTACTTGAATACACGTTAACTATGATTAAGATTTACTCACCCCTAGGGTATATCCATCTAACCTTAGTTTTAAGAAAAAAATAACCTTAGGTTGGTTATGTTAAACCGCAATTAAAGAGGGCTCTACAAGCCGTCATGTGTCCCTTTTAACACCCACTAACTGTGGTTAAGATTCACTTATCCCCAGGATTCAATAATCTAACCTTGGTTATAAGAAAATATAATAAAAAATATTAATCTTAGGTTAATTATGTTTAACACTAGTTAAAGGATCTCTATAAGCCACCATGTGTCCCTTTTAACACCCACTAACTATGGTTAAAACTCACTCACCCCTAGGGTTCATCCATCAAACCTTGGTTTTTAGTAAAAAAACCTTAGGTTGCTTATGCTTAACCACAATTAAAGGGAGCTCTATAAGCCGCCATGTGTCCCCTTTAAAGCCCACTAACTGTGGTTAAAATTCACTCACCCCTAGGATTCATCCATTTAACCTTGATTTTTAGAAGAAAAACAAAAACTTAGGTTGATTATACTTAACCACAATTAAAGGGGGCTCTACAAGCTGCCACGTGTCCCCTTTAACACCCAGTTAATTGTGCTTAAGATTCACTCACCCCTAGGTTTAATCCATCTAACCTTGCTTTTAAGGAAAAATTAAACATATTAACCTTTAGTTAATTATGCTTAACCACAGTTAAAGGATCTCTATAAATCGCCATGTGTCCCTTTTAATACCCACTAACTATGGTTAAGATTCACTCACCCCTAGAGTTCATCTATCTAACATTGGTTTTTAGAAAAAAAAAAATATATATATTCTTGATTTTGGAAATATATATTAACCTTAAGTTGATATTATTGAACCCCAATGGTTAGTGAATCAAAACCATGATTGATTTGGGTTAAAAGGGACACGTGTTGGCCGATGGGTGCATTTGAACTCTCCCCAAATCCAATCACAATTGGCTGTGAATCGATCTCTAGGATTGGGAAAGGGGGTAGGTGACCCTAAACTTTGAATTTTTTTTTTTAGTTGACATCATATTCAATCACGATTGAACTTTCCCTGAGCTCAATCACACCCACAGGTTCAACAATCTAACCTTTGCTTTTAGAAAGAAAATATTAACTCTAATGGTTTAAAGTTCTTAACTAGAATTCAAAGGAGGTTATGTGAGTGTTTCTGTCCGAATTCAATCACAATTTGATAGGATCGGGACTCCTAATTTTTTATACTAATATGTTTAAGTATTTTTTTTCACAGTCTAGGGTTAGGGGTTAGTATATGTTCTAGCAAAGTGTTGAGAATTCTCAATAACAAAAATTTTCAATAATCCGATTGGTAGCACATCCTTTCCAAGGCACCTATTTCCATCTCCCATAATCATGAGTACTTATGCTATGAATAAAAAAAAAGAAAAAAACCATGATAACCAAAAGTAAAAATAAAATAGGGATAACAGTAAACCATGATAAGAAAAAAAGGGATCACCATTACAATAAACCATGATAACATAAGCAAAAAACCATGATAACCAAAAGTAAGAAATAAAAAAGCTCTCACAAGAACAAATCTAGCAAGAGATAAAAAATATTCAAATTTTTTATAACCTGAGTGTGGCCGGAGGTGGAGGGGTGGAACTACCGTTAATTGTCCGTGGAGTTGCCGGAGGTGCGAGAGAGAGTTAAGAGAGAAAGCAAAAAAAAAAAAAAGGGCTTGCATGTGGGTTTTGAGGGATTACCTGAGAGTGGAGAGGGGATAATAGTTGGCCGGAGGTTTTGGATGTCGCCGGACGTTCCGGATGTGGCCACCGAGGGAGAAAGGGTCACCGGAGATATATGTTGCCGGAGGTGTCGTCGGAAATCGTGGAGTTACCGGAGTTCAGGTGGTCGGCGGTCGTGGAGTGGCCAGAGAGCAAGATAACAGGAGAGCAGAGAGCACAGGAGAGTAGAGAGCAGGAGAGCAGAAGAGAAGGGGAGGAAGAAAGAAGAAAGTATCGGGGTGTTATTAAAAACCTATCACGGCGGTTACAATATTACCGCCGTCATATATAAATCTATGACTGCGGTTTCCTTATACTCGCCGCCCTTAATTAAATATTCACGACGGTTATTTTAAAACCCGCCGTGCTATGTTGAGAAGGTGGGAAACCGAAATAGGTGGAGGGAAATCCTACCACGACGGTTATGGATAAACCCCCCGCCATATAGTATATAACACGGCGGGTATTAATTAACCGTTGTGATATTTGTTCCAAAAACAGCCATAGACGGCGGTATTATAATACCGCCGTGGTATACTCTATATGGCGGGGGATTTTAGCAACTGCCTTCAAAAGTCCGCCACGACAGGCCTTTATTTTTGTAGTGAGTCATGGGCATCTTTGAAGATTGAGGGTCAATAAAAACCACTTTGTAAGACCTTAGCTGCGGTCTTTTTCCCTCCAAAGTGACCTCAGTATGTAAGAGAGTGGCAAAAGGTAAGAATACTTTGGAATTCACTCTCGGGCACACATCTTCGGATCACTTGGTCTAAGCAATACTTAAACAATTCCAGATCTTCCCAGAAATAGTAATTGATTTGGGAAAAGAATTGGGATTTGTCTTGCTTAGACCATGAAGATGGAATCTTTCCAACTGCGAGGTAATTTACCATATCAGCAAACCATGGTGGTTGAACTTGATTTACCTCAAATAGTTGCTCGTCCGGAAAAGTGTCATGGATGAGACAAGGCTTTAAAGAAGAGTTGACTAGGATTCTAGATAAATGGTCAGCGACCACATTGTCGGAACCTTTCTTGTCCCGAATATCTAGATCGAACTCTTGAAGAAGAAGGATCCATCTAATCAACTTAGGCTTAGTGTCCTTCTTGGCAAGGAGATAACGCAAAGCGGCATGATCAGTGTACACTAAGATCTTGGACCCTAGGAGATAGGATCAAAATTTGTGTAAGGCAAAGACTGTAGCTAGTAATTCTTTTTCGATATTGGTATAATATAACTGAGCATCCGAGAGAGTTTTACTAGCATAGTAGATAGCATGTGGGGTTTCTATTCACCCTTTGCCCTAAAATAGTCTCTACTGCATAGTCCGAGGCATCACACCTAAGCTTGAATGGGAGTGACCAATCTGGGGCTGCATGTGCAGAGCTTCTCAAAAGCTTCATGAAAAGTTTCATCAAAGTAGAAAGGAACATCCTTGCACAGTAAATTACTCAAGGGTGCTGAAATTTTGCTAAAGTAGTTGATGAGCGACCGTAAAACCCCGCATGACCTAGAAAAGATCGAATATGTCGCACTGTGGATGGTGGAAGAAGACTCGCTATAAGGTCAATCTTGGCCTTGTCTACTTTTTTACCTCTTTTGGACACAATGTGTCCCAAAACAATACCCTCTTGAACCATGAAATGGCTATTCTCACAACTCAACATAAGATTTGTCTCCTCACATCTTTGCAAGACCAATGTTAAATATTGGAGACAATCTTCGAAGGAGGTTCCAAAGATGAAAAAGTCATCCCTGAAGACCTCAAGAAACTTTTCTACCATATCGGAAAAAATAGAGATCATACACCTTTGAAAAGTCGTGGGTGCATTGCAAAGTCCGAATGACATGCGCTTATAGGCAAAAATGCTAAAAGGGCATGTGAAGGTAGTTTTCTCTTGATCTTTGGGATAGACAAACACTTAATTATATCCGGGTTATTCCATCGAGAAAATAGTCATGACTCTTGCCTACTAGCCTTTCTAGGATTTGATCAATGATTGGAAGCGGGAAATGATCATTCGTAGTCATGAAATTGAGTTTCATATAATCAATACACACATGCCAATCCATTGTGACGCATGATGGAACAACTTCTCCTTCCGGATTAGTAATCACAGTGATACCGAACTTTTTTGGTACCACTTGAATGAGACTCACCCATTTACAATCCGAGATGGGGTATATGATACCTGCATCTAACAACTTCACTATCTCTTTCATCACTACCTCTTTTATATTGTGATTCAACCTCGGTTGTGCTTCCCTTGAAGTTTTAGCATCCTCTTCAAGATGGATGCGATACATGCACACGGAAGGGTTGATTCCCTTCAAATCTACTATTGTGCACCCCATAGCTCCTTTGTGTTTTTTGAGCACATCTATCAATTGACTCTCTTGATCATCTGTTAGGTCAGATGCAATGATGACAGATGGAGTCTCATTGGGTCCCAAAAAGGTGTATTTAAGTGAAACCGGGAGTGACTTCAACTCAAGAATAGGTGTGGCCTCTAAGGAAGGGATAGAATGAATACTAGAGGTGGAAGGTAATGACTCTTTCCTGGCTTTCCAAGGTAGGAAATCAACTAGAAAAGTCGAATTTAACAAATGATTTGACATCTTCAATGGACCCTTCCACATCAAATTCATCTGCATTAAAATGAGAGAGACATGCTTTATATGGGTCATTGGATAAGATTTAAGGAAGTGAATCCTCTACCATCTCTTTGATAGAATCGACCATAAAACATGCCTCATCATCATTTGCGGGTTTGTTGAGATGTGCTGAAAATGTTCAACCAGACCTTCATATTCTCAAAAGACACATCCATCACTCCGGTTCGAAAATTTCCACATGCATTGACTGTAACCAAGAAGTATCGACCGAGGATCACCGGGATTTGCTTAGTAGGATATCGGACCGGTTCCATATCAAGTATGAGAAAGTCAATCGGAAAGTAGAATTTGTTGACATTAATGAGGATATCCTATACAATCCCTCTTGGGATTCTAACTAATCTTTCAGCTAGTTGTCGAATAAATGATGTGGAGCGGAGTTCACCCAGCCCTAACTTCTCATAAACTGAGAAAGGGAGCAAATTCCAACTTGCTCCAAAATCAAAGAGGGCCCGGTCAATGGAGTGTTCTCCAATAATACAAGAAATGGTAGGTGCACCCGGGTCCTTGAATTTAGGAGGAGTGGTATGTTAAAGCAAAGAAGTCACATGCTCGCACTTTAGGGTTTAGGGTTTGGCGTTTACGGTTTGGGGTTGCGGGTTCAGGGTTCCGAGTTACAGTTAGGGTTCGGGTTCGGGTTCAGGGTTCAGGGTTCAGGGTTCGGGGTCAGGGTTTAGGGTTCAGGGTTCAGGGTCAGAGTCAGGGTTGAGGGTTTAGGGTTGAGGGTTGAGGGTTGAGGGTTGACGGTTTTAGGGTTTAGGGTTTTAGGGTTTTAGGTTTTCGGGTTTCGGGTTTCGGGTTTAGGGTTGAGGGTTGAGGGTTGAGGGTTGAGGGTTGAGGGTTTTCGGGTTTTCGGGTTTAGGGTTTAGGGTTTAGGGTTTAGGGTTTAGGGTTTAGGGTTTAGGGTTTAGGGTTTAGGGTTTAGGGTTTAGGGTTTAGGGTTTAGGGTTTAGGGTTTAGGGTTTAGGGTTTAGGGTTTAGGGTTTAGGGTTTAGGGTTTAGGGTTTAGGGTTTAGGGTTTTAGGGTTTAGGGTTTAGGGTTTAGGGTTTAGGGTTTAGGGTTTAGGGTTTAGGGTTTAGGGTTTAGGGTTTAGGGTTTAGGGTTTAGGGTTTAGGGTTGAGGGTTGAGGGTTTAGGGTTGAGGGTTTAGGGTTGAGGGTTGAGGGTTGAGGGTTTAGGGTTTAGGGTTTAGGGTGAGGTTGAGGTTTAGGGTTGAGGGTTGAGGGTTGAGTTTAGGGTTGAGGGTTGAGGTTTAGGGTTGAGGTTTAGGGTTCGGGTTGAGGGGGTTAGGGTTGAGGGTTGAGGGTTTGAGGTTGGGTTAGGGTTGAGGGTGAAGGGTTTAGGGTTTGAGGGTTTCAAGGGTGTGAGGGTTTAGGGTTT